>JAJJWW010003957.1:0-166322 GCA_023531295.1 Papaver armeniacum
GCATATCTTGTTCAAATTCCAAATTCTCAATACAGTGTTGAAGTTAAAGAACTTTATGTAGGCGAAGTAGATGTTAAAAAATTTGTAGTTTTTTTGTCATCAAACGCAAATTTACCAACAAATGATGATGTTTATGGAGTTATGGTTCTTTGTAGAGAGGAAATTTAGCAGTTTTTAAGCCCAAGGAGAATCAGAAATGGGATGTGTTAGACGGTTATCGATTTAGAGATGTTGTTTCGTATAATGGGAATTTTTATGCTGTTGATAGTGCTGGTAGAGCTGTAGTTATTGATGCTAATTTGGAACTAAATGTTGTTGCTGAACCTCCGGTGACTGTTGGAAGTGGGACAGATAAACGTTTAGTCATTTCAGATGAAATTTATTTCTAGTTGACGTGTCTATGTATTGGGGTTCTGATGATTCAGCTGGGGATGAAAATGGTGAACAAACTGAAAGTGATGATGAAGAAATACCGTTGGTATTAGATTACGAGGCTATACCATGTGAGTTTGAAGTGTATAAGTTAGATGAATGTAATCAGAGATGGGTTCAAGTCGAAGATTTGGGTGGCCGTGTTTTCGTAATAGGGGAAAGGAGCTCGTTTTCGGTATGGCCAAGGGATTTGTCACGGATTAAAGGGAATTGCATTTTGTTCATGGATGGCTTGTACACTTCATATGGGGCTGAAGAAGATAGAGAGATTTACATTCACAATACAGGGTTATTCAGCTTAGAAGATAAGAAAATTGGACTCTTTGGATCTTTTCCTAGCTATAATCAGTTATTTTGGCCGCCGCCATCCTGGATTATGCCCAATTAGTGAGTGGATACGTATAATTTTTTTGGGTAATTTTCAAACCGTTCTCCTTCATCGATTATCTTGTGTGCTATATTTTGAACGCTTTTACTCTTATAGAGATAACAGATAATAGTATCGCAGCATGTTAGTTAATAAAATGTTGATTGTGGATGGCAATTATCTAACACCGTTCAATAACACTTTTTTTCTTATCCTAGATGAAGCTGCACTTGTTAAAGATGATTTTCAATCTGATGTTGTGTTATCTATGATAGTGTCCTGCTCTGACGAGGTTACTCCTATTCTTGAAAAATTTGTGGTTATTTTGATTTGCTACAAGTCTAGCCATTGAATCGATCTCTTTAATTCTCCAACTTAACTGACACGTATAATCCGATTGCAGGGAAGTGGATATCTCCTTTTGATAGGCTGCAAAGTTAAATAGCAGTGGTATGCGAGACTGTCACCTGTTGTTTTGATATCTTGGCTGTTTTGCGACACGGTTAGTTTTGCTACTCGTTCTGCATTGAGAGATGTTTGCGCTTTCTTGCTCATACTGTGCTGCACTGTGGTGTGTACATACTTGTGCCCACTCTTAAATTTTTTTGGTTGGTTTTTTTGGGGGCTAATGTGTAGCTGTATAAACTAGAAATGAAAAGTACCAAATGACTAGTTACCATCAACTGTTTTTCCTCTGTTGCTGACAGATTAATGTAGTGTACATGTAGTACTTGTCCTGGATTATGCATATTACCTTAGTAGGTGCAGTATGATCAAAATGTATTTTGGGTAAAGAAGAATCACCTTGTCATCCCTGACCTGGCTAATTCCGCACCCATGACATGATTTCTAGGCTAGATTCTAGATCCATGATCGAATAGAATCCCCGTAAAATTCAAAATTTGCCAAAATTCACAAGTTCAATATAATTTTTTCACACAAAAGTGACTAACATTATAAATTCTTAGAACCACATAGTATGTTTCCATCAGTTCACTTACTGCGGTGTGCATTATGAAAAAAAGCTTAACAGACAACACCAACACTTTACTGGTAAACAGATAAAGAAAGGCGAGGTTTTGGTACCCCAGATAAGACCTTAGCTTTCTGAAGAGTGATTCCAACTTTCTCTGTCATGTCTTGCAAGATATCAGCTGAAAAATCCCATTCAAAGGCATGAAGCAACGATGCTAAAGAGTAATGTACCATACGGTGACCCAATGGCATACCAACGCAAGATCTTCTTCCAGTTCCAAATGGCAAAATCTCAAAATCTTGACCTTTCACGTCAAGCTCCGAACCAAGGAACCGTTCTGGTTTGAACTCATATGGTTCAGGCCATACTTTTTCATCCCTAGCCATTCCCCATACATTCACAAAAACTATAGCATGTTTTGGCACATGAAAACCACATACTTCAGTTGCTTCATTTGTTCGGCGAGGGATCAAGAGAGGAACACCTGGGTGTAGTCTGAAGGTTTCTTTTACGGCTGCTTGGAAATAAGTCAATTTAGAGATATCTGATTCTTCCACAAACCGGTCTTTACCCACAACTTCATCTAGCTCAGCTAGTATTTTCTTGTAAACTTCTGGCTTTCTTAGGATTTCAGTCATACCCCATTCGACAGTACTGGAAGAAGTGTCTGTTCCTGCAACAAACATGTCCTGCACAAACAAAAAGAGTTCAGTTCAGATTCAGAATCAACCTTTGGGCCTTTTTGAAGTACTTTTAGATGGTCAAGTTGTGGGAACTTACAGAGAGCATGCCTTTGATGTCAACCCTGGAGAACTCTTTCAATTCATCATCTTTTTTGTCACTCTTGTAATCCAGAAACACATCCAACATATCTAACCTCCCATTTTCATTCATCTTCAACCTCTCTTCCTCTCATCCAATCTCTCGTCAATTAATTTCTCAAAGAAATCATCAAATCTTTTCACAACTTTTGAAACCCTTTTTTTGAGTCCCTGTGGATCAAGTAGTTTCAAGAATGGTATTAAATCAGCTAAATTTGGTGCACCCACAACTTCTAGAATTTCCCAAACCATCTGTTTTACTTCTCTTCCTTCTTTCTTTGTAGGGTCGAACAAATTCTTTGAACAAACAAGATTGCTTATGAGATTTGCTGATACCACAAATGTTGAATCTGCTAAGTTCACTTTGGTTTTTGTCTTTGATGCTGAATACAGTGAAAGCAACAATCTGTTCACCTGAAAACATTCATAAAAAAAAAAAACAACTCTGATCATCAGAATGACACCCACGGGAATGCATTAATTACAAATCCGTCACCGGAATGCCATTAAATGTTTACAATTCAAAGCCGGGAAAAAAGTCAGCAACAAATTAAAGGACCCTGTTCACCTACTACGCACGTGACTCGACAAAAACATACCAATAATTAAAACAAGAATCTCTACTTAGAATTACTTTTCCGGTCAACAAGAACAATCAATTCAGATGTAAAAGTTTTAAGATTCAGAGATGAAATGTCACAGAATTTCAGAAAGATACCTGTTGTTTACGAGCAGGTTGGAAGAGTTCCAGAGCACGAGTAGAGAAAAGTTCAGTGGTGAGAATTTTACGAAGAAGACGCCACCTAGCGCCGTACGGCACGAACACTAAAGATGTCGCATCGTAAGTAACGCACCGTACAGCTTCAGTGATTGTACGGCTGGAGAACGTCGTATCCTGGTGTTTAAGAATTTCTTTTGTGATCTCAGGTGATGAGACGACTATGGCTGCTTTCTGACCCATTTTCAGACTGTAAATTGGGCCGTGGACTTTTGATAATTTGAATAGATCTTCGTGAAGACGATCGGTAAGGTATGGGAGATATCCTAATATTGGCCATCCGATTGGTCCTGGTGGTGAATTGCTCCAGTTTCTGCGACGAAATATGATTTTGAGTAGGAAAAGTGCTAGTATGGATGTTACAATAGCTGCAACTGTTGTGGGAGGAAGTGATGAGATGAATGTTGTTGCGGTAAAGAGATGGAGTTTTAGTTGATCGGGTGTTGTGGCTGTGGAGAGAAAATGTTTTACTTGATCCATTGATTTTCTTCTTTTTTGTTTCTCAGTTCTCTGATGACTCTGTACTGTAATTCAGTTCCTTTTTTATATCCGAGTGTATTAACGTCATTGTTGTTTTATAAAGAAAGAAATCTGTCGACCGTAATTACAGTATCACCCTTTGATGTGGGAATTCATGGATCCATCACTACTTTCCTCGCTGACTTTATTCCGGCGTGGGGTGGATACCTAATCTCACAATTGAGTGAAATTTGCTGCCCAAAACCGTCAAATCCGATGTCTTCTGTCACATTTTTGAACGTTTGTTTTTTTGTCCCCATCAATTTAATCCGATGTCTTCTGTCACACTATGATAGTTTTAGACAGTACATTTTGAAGCCTTGTTAAAATGTGTCACTGATTAATTGTAGTTTGGGGTAATCTTTTTAATTTATGTTCAAAGGCAATACCCTGGATTGGTTAATATGAATTTTCATCAAAGTGGGGTATTACCGTAAATTATGAGCTCAGGTTAGGTATTAACATTTTCGATTTGTTGAACGTTAAATATTCGCCCACCGGAATCAAGAATTCAAGCGAGAAGCGCGTGGGATATCCACGAACACTAATAAACGTGTAGCTCGTGGGATGGGGTGTAAATCTATGAGCTGCACGGTCTTGTATTAGTAGCCTTGGGAGTACCTTGACCGAATGACCCATATGTAGTAGTACGAATGTATATTTGACTGATGGCGCAGCAAGATTGCTGTCTTTAGATGCATTTCATAGTACATCTTTCTAGAAGAATCCAAATTTTGCACCCCTAAAAACCGGGGTGCACCTTCCGGCGCTCTTTATTCACCGAAAATTTTTATTGAACGGTTTTAATAGTTTTCCTAAAAATTCAGAAAATTTGGTTAGGTAAATGTGTAGTCATACGAATGTAAATGTGACTACTGGCGTACCGAGATGTGTTTAGATGCATTTTGCAGAAGATCTTTCTAAAATACTAACACCCAACACTTTCAAGTCATTTTTCTTTCTCATTGAGTAGAAAGTGTAGTCAATTCTTTTTAATCTAACAACCAAAGTTCAACCTTTTAAGGGACTCTAGGTGAAACACCAAAAGTGAAGGATCTAAAAATATATTATAGAAAACTAACATAGATGAAGTTATATTAGATTATTCAAATAAAAACAGCCAGGTAAAATTAATGCTTATTTCATCAATTTGTTTCTTTTGTAAATAATTTTTTTTCTTCCTTGTTACTATTTCAGATTTCGTAATTTACTTGTTACTATCTCACATTATGACAAGTACCTTGCGTGATCGTATAGACATGACACGACCAAGAAGATAACAAGCACAAGGTATACACATGGTATATAGAATAGGTATCAAAACCGAACCTAACTATGGGGATCAAACCCAAGTGTTTTCACTAACATTACAAGTACAATTACTTTACTATAACTAAAATAATAATTATAATGCGGAAAGTAAAGTAAAGTAAAAGCACACACCAAGATTTTGTTAAAAAGGAAACCACGAGTTGTAAAAGCCCCGATACCTAGTCCATTTTTGAATCTCTTAATTAAGCCGCTATACAAAGACTACTACCAACTTCGTATGGTTGAGACCAAGTAAACTAACCCTAGTTACATAGTTCTTTCAGTATTCCTGCGCTACAACCAATTTGGCAAATGCACTTGAATCCTAAGATGGAGTCCACCATCTTAAGTTACTTCACCTGCTTGTGAAGACTTCTTGCACTCAATTCCTTTGGATCATATTAGAAACAATAAATGACTAATCTGTATTCGGTAACCGCCCTATCAATTTCAAGAAGTAAATCAGAGATTTATTTGAGTTAAACAAAGGCTCTTTCGTTTAATTAATATAAACTCCTTTGTTCGGTTTAGATCAACCAAGATCTAGATTATCAAGATAATCAGATATAGGTTCAAAACCTATCAGATTTGGACCCTGAAGAGAATCACCAAATGATAGATTGTCGATCTATACTACTAGCTATAAGATTTCTATCAAAGATAATAAAGCTATGTCGGATCCCAACCGATCAAGTGTGTGCACGGTAAATCACAAAGATCAAAAACCAATAATAAATCTTCTTGTCTTTAAATCTCCAATGTCTTCAATGTAATTGACAAATAAACTTGATTCCTTTGTGATCGATCGATCACTCACTTGGACAAAGTATGTTAACAATGAACAATCACAAGTCTATCGTCATATCTAAAGACAAAGATCTGAACCACTTGTCAATCTTTGATTTAGTTTGAGTGACCTTATGTCAAAAGAGAAGGCTCTCAAGAATAATCAATCCAAGTGCAATCAAGGTTCAACAACCGTTAGTCAATCAAACTAGTGGATGTAAAACAAGTCTTTAATTAACAAAACGTAAGAGATTTAGCCTAATTAGGTTACTCTCCTCTCCAAGATAGTAGTACAAGTAATATTATAAGTCGCTATCATAATTACTACAAAATGAAGTGTGTGTGTCAGATAGGTTTGTAAGAAGAACAAACTTCACTATTTATAGACCAGAGTAGATTGGACACCAAGGAATTTCCATAACCGAAAATATCTAAAGATATGCAATCAACTCCAATTTTCGGTTTTGGCTAATTCTAGCTAATACACCGAAATCCCTCATGGATGAAAACTCAATGTTAGATAGTATACAAGTATCCTTTACTAATATATTTTTTAGAGATATGTTTTACTTATTGGGAGAATAGTACATATAAATTTGAAAAAATCCTAATAAAAAGATTCTCAAACATTTTGGTTTGGGATCTCACCTTGAGTATCAAGGAATATCCTTGAATAATGAAAGATAAGATTTTTGCACATGTTCAAATTACTAATTATGTCGACATCTTGAACTTTCCTATTTTTCAAACCCAATTTCCAAATCACATAAACCCTATAGTATAAGTGACTTAGAGAAATCGGTTTTTCCTATTGGGATCGGTTCTACCATGACTTCTAAAAACAAGTTAGGATCAGTTCAACCTTGAATCCCAATATAGGTAGGGATGGGTTCAGGGTCGGACCTGCCCTTAAAGCGAGTAAAGCCTCACTTGAGGCTACAAAAGAAAGGGGGCCACAATTTTTTGAAAATTCCCTTACCCCCATAATGGTACTATGTGTCATGAAAGATGGGTGATACTGATATACGTGTCATGCCCATGTTTATGCACGTCATGTAATCTGTTTATGCATACACCTTTGGCATAATCACATGTATATGATATACATACTTCTCTTATCTTTCTCCTTTCGTCCAAATACATGTACATTTTTTTTAACATAGTACATGTATATGGTACCTACTTGATGTTGTACTTTTTATTTTTTCATTTTCGAAGCAACCTTTATTTAATACTTATTACACTTTCGGATAAAACCTAGTTTACATTCATGAAGCATATTTCAAAAAGAAAAAAAATTGTTTTTGAAATAAAAAGAGAGATTATGAATTTAGTTACTATAAAAATAAAAATAAAGGAAAGACATGATCTTAGGTGTTGATGGTAAATTTTTTTCTTCTAATCACATATTCCCTACTAATCTCCTTTTTAAAACATATCCAAGGAATTGATCTTAGCATGTTATTTGTGATTTTTTTCCCTAGTGACAAGTGCTAACTTTTTTTCCTAGTTGTTATATGAAAAATTTGTATTAAGGGGCCACAATTTATTTTTCTGATTGAGGCCACCAAAAAGCCAGGACCGGGCCTGGATGGGTTCTACCTTGACTCCCAATATAAGCTATGATCAGTTCTACCTTGACTCTCTATATAGGTTAGGATTGGTCTACCTTAAGATCTTCAATGAAAACCGGACCATCAATCCTTTTTATTTCCTTTCGACTACGAAACAAGTTCGTACATAAACTTCCTTAAACTCATGTAATTAAACATAGTTTTCTAGGTATGAAATAAAACCTATGTCCAGTATACAATCTAGTAATGAGTTACAAAGATTATGTTGATGTCGTAATTACGAAGTTCAAAAAAAAAACATTATACTTCGTAAATAATATAAAGCACTTATCATTATTGATATATTATTCCTTAACACTTTGATCAAAATATGATGATCAAGTCTAATATACTAGAGTTTCATATATATAACTTCTCGCATGTTATGTTTTCCAATCGAAACGACTTGAAAGCTTACGATATATAAATGGAAACAAGTCAAGTCAATATTATTAACCTCAAGTGGAAGGATAATGTCACCGTTGATGTCTATACGTCTTCAGAATCTTCAGAGTAATACTTGTATGTCTCAACATTTCTAGGATTCCTAGTCTAACCTAACGAAGTTGACTCTAGTAATCTAATCAAGCGACTTATGAGTTTTAATACTAAAATATGACAGCTAACATTGACATACCAACGCTTGGTGGGTTCAACTGAGCAATGCTTTAACAGGTATATGTCCTCAAACTCAACCGATGTTACAAGGAATTTCGATTTGTAGATATTTTATTACTTCAGCTTAAAGATTTGATTATGTTGTATTGGGAACTCAATAGCTACGTAGATGGGGCCAATTGTGTACGATTTCAAATTTAAAATGATTTTCAAAGTTGACGGGCAAGAAGTTTCTTTACAAAGGTTATATACATCTAAGAAAAAACTTGTTGGTACTCCTAATCTACTTCCAGCATTTAAGAAGAACAAAAGAATTTCCCTGCACTTATACTCTCTCAAAGCATCACAATCACCAAGGTGTCAATCAAAAGATATTGTTGAGACAAATAACAGAGAATACAGAGAGACATCACCTGATGCTACACTTGAACGTCTTCGTCAAACTTCACTGGTATAGATACTATATAGTTGATGCAAGAAGTTCTTGACATTCCTTCGGGATAGTGGAAAAATTAAAGGGGAAGGAGTTGGTATAGTCATCAATATGACGTTTATGTATTATGTATATTTATATAGTCATATAGATTAGTATTGGTTAGTTGCGGTTGTAACCATCTAAATGAAGTTCTAACCGCATAAATACCAAAAGCCTATATAGGCAACTGATCTTAATGAATAAGCATGTTGAATGTATTGAATTGCATTGTTACATGAAGGAGTTTTGCTCTGTTTTTCTCGAAATAACCAATAGAAAGGCATGGATTTCCTCGAATTAATCTCATTATCATTCTCGTGTTGCACTTTTCTTCATGTTGATTTAGTGGTTGTAACAGTTTGATTCCATGTGTCTTGCTTTAAGGGAAGAACGTCGAACCAGAAACCTAATATGAAAGAAAGAAAAGATAATATGTTATGTCTTCCTCACTTCATATGTTCTTGAATACCGCATTTATCGTTACAGCATTTAGATTGAGTGTTTGTAAAAGAAAAGAAAAATTATCCCCTAGCATATAAATTCCTAGGTCCATTGGTGACAATACCCTGTTGTTTTCTGAAAAACACGATATAAAGTATTGAATCTTATTCTGCTGGCATTGTTGTTACCATATACTACTAACCTTTGTCAATTTATGTTAGCTAAATATTAATCCTAGGAGTCCACAAAAATTAACTCATATAGATAACTTAAACAATCATATATAACAATAAGGAAACTTCACAAATCTGAATATGTTAAGACACACTCTAATAATACATGAAAAAAATCCATAACAAATGCCAAATAATATGTGAGATCACCATATGGAAAATGTTTGCTTGATGCGGGACTGAGTTATAAGCTAGAGAGGGACAACCGTTGGATATTCATTTCATTTATTTTCAGTCGTTGATAATTAATAAATAAATTTGTCGGTTAATATATTTGTAAAATAATCCCTCTACTTAATTTATTAAGTTTAAAACAACATTTATAGATTTTAATTTTTATTTCAAAACCTTTTCATTTAGAGAAGTAAAACTCTTTCTTCAACACATTTTCCCCTTTCTCGATCTAGGGAATTTGTTCGTGCTTTTAAAAGCAATGAATCCCTATCGATATATTATAAATGAGTTCAACTCTTGTAAACCTATTGCTGATAACGATTGGGAGACATCACAAGATAAAAATGGTATATTCAGATCGACCACTTTGTGATTATTAATTATGTCTTTCCAATTATTTTAACTTTGTAAACTTAAAACCCCAATTTTCCCAGTTTTTGTATATGTAAGAATACAATAATTAGTGCTAACTAATAGTTTATTAAAAGATATGTTTACTAGTGTGATTATTGTAAACCTTTCGACATGAAGCTGAGTTATAAACTTATAATATAATTTCTTTTCATGTAATACGTACAGAGTGACATACAAACTTTCAAGTAGAGAATATGTAGAAACTGAAGAAATGTATATTGAAGATAGTAAGAACATTAATTTGCTTGATGGAGAAAATGATGATGGACTTCATGATAAGGAAATTACAGCAACCAATGTGAAAAAATTGACGAAAGAGGAACTAAACCTTATCCGACTGCATGTTGGACAAGATTTTGCATCACAAGATGATGCATATGATTTCTATAATCGGTTTGCAGGTAAAAATGGATTTAGTATTTGTTGGCATTCTATAAACAAGTCCAGAGTTGAACCTTTTAAAGTGATATGACGCAACTTTCGTTGTAAACGATCACGTGACCCTAGAGCTAAACTCGTTGAACAAAGAAAAAGGCAAATGAGCGAGATGTGAGAAAAACTGCAAGGCAATGATGATGATAAAGAAGAGAAACGAAAAATGAGTTGTGTCTCGTATTGTAAAAGAACATAGTCATAATATTGTTTCTCCAAGAAAGAGGCACAACCTTCATTCATTGAGATCCCTAAGTAGTAGTTAAAAAAAAGTCATTGTGAACTATCATCTAGCGAGCGTCAAAATAAATCAGATGATAAATTATTTGGCAGTTGAGAATGGCGGAGTTAGAAACATTGGATTTCTTCCAAAAGATGCAAAAATCATTTGAGTACAAGACAACAGTTGGAGATAAAACATGGGGATGTACTGGACCACTTCGAGCGTTAACAAATGGAAAATTAATCTTGTTTCTATTCAATTCAAGTTGATTCGGAAGTTCAAATGACTAACTTGGGCAGATGCTAAGTCAAGGATGGATTATTACTATTTTGGAGACTTCGTTTGTTTTGATCTATATAGTTGTTTATGGGTAAAAATCGTTTAGCCGATTTTGGTAAATTCGGTAGGTGAGTGAGAAAATGGTTTAAACCCTAAACAAATGTGTTGCACGTGAGCACTTTATAGATTCGAGAGATCAATCTGTACAAGTCCGGCCTAAACCAAGAAATGGCCGTTTCCAGACTTGCTTTGGTCACAAAGTGGAGGAGAAGGGTTGATTTGGGGGGGAAGCAAAGAAAGGTGTTGAGACCGGAATAGTGCTGGGAGAGTAGTGTCTCGACTTGTATCAGAAAGTGAAAGCTTAGGAAGCTTGCAAGAGATGAAAGCTTTTTGGAGAGCTTGCAAAGTTGCCTTTTCTGAGAGTGTTGTATTTTTCTCCTGATCGAGACTTGTGTCTGGTGGAAATAGGTAAGACCTATTTATACAAGTCGAGATTGAAACGTACCCTGGCCTCATGAAGGAAGAGAGTAAAGGGTGAAATAATGGGACGAGGTGGTAACCGCATGGTGTTTATGGGTGAAAACGTTTTCACCATTATTTCCTCATTTATTTGACCGCTTTATTCCTATTCACGCTTTATTAATGTGAGCGTAGTGTACACCGCATCTTTGTGACCGCCAAACCAAGACCTGGAAAGCATCCCCGGTTTGTGTTGATGTCCCGAGTGTTGGTTGCACCTTGAGTGCAAGTGGCGCCGCTAGTGGCGCGTGTGGCATGTGCCAATGGCATGTACGGAATGCCTTTGTTGCGGGTTGCACCTTGAGTGCAAGTGGCAATGCCAGAGCTACTAGTGGCGTGTGTGGCATGTGCCAATGGAATGTGCGGAATGCCTTGGTGGTAAGTTGTACGTTGAGTGTTAGTGGCAATGCCAGAGCTGCTAGTGGCGTGTTTGGCATGTGCCAATGGCGTGTACGGAATGCCTTGGTGGTAGGTTGCACGGTTTGCAAGTTAGGCTACCAACGTGGGTTTTGGCATGTGTCAATGGCACGCATGGCCATTAGGGCTACGTCCTGGTAAGAAAAGCTACCAGAGATGCATGTTGGCATGTGCCAATGGCATGCTCGGCCATTAGGGTCATGGCCTGGTAAGAAAAGCTACCAGCGATGCGTGTTGGCATGTGCCAATGGCATGCATGGCCAATTTGGGTCACGGCCTGGTAAGAAAAGCTACCAGCGATGCGTGTTGGCATGTGCCAATGGCATGCGTGGCCAATTTGGGTCACGACCTGGTAGGAAAAGCTACAAGCGAGCGTGTTGGCATGTGCCAATGGCATGCGTGGCCAATTTGGTCACGGCCGGGTAGGAAAAGTTACCAGCGAGCGTGTTGGCATGTGCCAATGGCATGCGTGGCCAATTTGGTCACGTCCTGGTAGGAAAAGTTACCAGCGAGCGTGTTGGCATGTGCCAATGGCATGCGTGGCCAATTTGGGTCACGGCCTGGTAGGAAAAGCTACCAGCGAGCGTGTTGGCATGTGCCAATGGCATGCTCGGCCATTAGGGCCGCGCCCGGGTGAGAAAAGCTACCCGGCGAGCGTGTTGGCATGTGCCAATGGCATGCTCGGCCATTAGGGCCACGCCCGGGTGAGGTGAGCATGTGCCAATGGCAGCCTAGGGCCACGCCCTGGTGAGCGTGTTGGCATGTGCCAATGGCATGCTCGGCCATTAGGGCCACGCCTGGTGAGAAAAGCTACTAGCGGCGTTTTGGCATGTGCCAATGGCATTGGCAATGTGGCCCGGTTTGGCATGCCTCTTTGGCATGGCACGACTAGGGCCAAGGTAAGGGTGTTTGGCTTGGCGTGGCGTGACCGGCGTAGCTAGGGCCAAGAAGCGAGTGTGTTTGGCATGGCGGCTAGCTTGGGCAAGGTGTGGTGGCATGATTTTCCATTGGCACGGAGGTGCGGCTAGCATGGTTGGCATGCTTTGGCGCATTTGGTGTGGCTGGCATGATTTGCCATTGGCACGAGAGGTGCGGCTAGCTTGGGCTAGTGTGGTGGCATGATTTGCCATTGGCACGGAGGTGCGGCTAGCATGGTTGGCATGCTTTGGCGCGTTTGGTGTGGTGGCATGATTTTCCATTGGCACGGAGGTGCGGCTAGCATGGTTGGCATGCTTTGGCGCGTTTGGTGTGGTGGCATGATTTGCCATTGGCACGGAGATGCGGCTAGCATGGTTGGCATGCTTTGGCGCGTTTGGTGTGGCTGGCATGATTTTCCATTGGCATAGAGGTGCGGCTAGCTTGGGCTAGGTGTGGCTGGCATGATTTGCCATTGGCACGGAGGTGCGGATTGCATGGTTGGCATGCTTTGGCGCGTTTGGTGTGACTAGCATAGCTAGGGCCAAGGCAGAGTGCGTTTGGCATGGCGCGGCTATCTTGGGCTAGGTGTGGTGGCATGATTTGCCATTGGCACGGAGGGGAATTAGGTTTTGTTCGTTGTAACCCTAATTTGAAAAAATACCCCCTATTAATTACTGACTACATGCATTAAATGTTCTAATAAATGTGTCATCGGTGACATTAGGTTATTTGGGGTTTTACGATTTTACCCTTTGTTTAAAATCCACCATCAACATTAAGTCCCCTGCTTAGCTCGGAACAGGAGCTTTGTTGCGAGGTAAGCATAAGATGGTGACAAACTATCAACAGCAAATCGTAAAGAGAATTGAAGAGGCTTGTCTGACCTTTTTATAAATAGGATTTGGAATCCTTGCCTCTGGCAGTTTTGCGCAAATTGGGAGGCTGGCACAATTTGGAAGTCGGCGTCATTGAGAGGTAGGAAGGGCGGGCGGCATTGAGAAGTTGACACGAGTTGGGAAACCGGCGTGCTAGCTGGCGGGGACCTGGCACAAAGTGGGAAGCTAATCGCGCTACCGGCGGGGCCAGCGCAAGGTGGGGAAGTTTGAGCGTGCTAGCTGGCGGGATCGGCGCAAAGTGGGAAGCTGATCGTGTTAGCTGGCGTGAGTTGGGCGGCGTTGGGAAGTTGGGCGCAATTGGTGGGATCGGTGCTACTTGGGCAACGTTGGGAAGTTGGGCGCAATTGGTGGGCCCGTTCCTTATATGCACGATTTTTGGTATAGGGAAATCCTTCCCTATTTCAGAATCTCCACGCCCATATATATAAAATCCCTTTCTCTCATCTTTGTTCTTTCATCTTTTCATACTAGCGGCAGAGTCATAAAGAAAAACCGGTTTCGTGTATGTCTTCCAAAGACTTCTCTTGTTTCCCTTTTCATGTAGGTGCAAACCCTAAAAGTAGGCGTTTTTATAATCCTTGCAATGATATTGCGCATATGATTTCTTGGCGTGCTTCTTGTAGAAAATATTGTATATATGCACCCAAGGGAAATACTGTATATATGATTCGAACCCGTAGAAAAACGCTCCATATATAATTTTGAACCCGAAGAAGGATACCATAGACGCATTCGACCGTAGAAAATACGCGTATATAGTCTTGAACCCGAAGAAGGATACTCAGACGCACTTGAGCCGTATAAAATACTGCGTATATAATTTTTGAACCACGAAGAAGATATGCGTGTGCATTTTCGAACCCGTAGAGAATATTTGTATATGTGCTTCATATGACTTCGAACCCATAGGAAATATTGCATATATGAATTTCGGACTTGAAGAAAATATCACGGCGGCGAGTTTTGAACCCGTAGAAAAATGCTCCATATATAATTTTGAACTCGAAGAAGGATACCATAGACGCATTCGAGCCCGTTGAAAATACTGCGTATATAATTTTGAACCCTGAAGAAAATACTGCGTGTGCAGTTTTGAACCCGTAGAGAATACACCCTCTTTTTTTTTTTTTTTTTTTTTTTTTTAGGTTTTCCTTTTGTTGGGTGCGGTTATGTGTCAGGGAAATAATTTCGTCTTTCTCCGTGTGCAGATATCTCGTTACTAAGTTGTTATGAAGAAATCCGACAAGATGTTACATGAACAAAATTTCACCTCATCGAAGGATGTTCATAGTTCCAAACCAAACACGGATGATGAATTCTTTGCTAGACCCCTCGCCTCTTCTCGTAAGAATCACCCAGGTTTCGTGCCAATTTTGTTAACCGGTGGTGAAGATGAGAAGAAGACACGTTCGGTTCGCCCAGAGAACACCATACGGTTCTGTCTTAATAAAGGGGTATATTCTTCTTCCAACATTGATTTCAGGATGTGTCAAAGCCCATTGCGTTCTTTTGATAGATGGGTTGAGTTCATGGTGAGTAGGGAGCACATAAATACCAACTTGACTCGAGCGCAGATTATTGATCTTTGTCGAGCTTGGTAAATCTCCAGATTAGGAAGGATATCCGGGCTTGGTTGCTTTCATCTCCGGATGGTGTTCGGACACCCATACGATCATATGTAGATGGGGTGAAATAACTTTCTCCTTGGAGAGTGTGGCTCTCTTCTTCAATCTTTCCAGAATCAGGAATCTTAATATCCGATTGTCTGAAGGTGAGGAGAAGATGCGGGAAGACCTTGCCGCTAAGTTGGGAGATTACGCTCGAAAAGACTCCACTGCGAAGTCGAAGGATTCTGTCCGGAAAGAGGATGAAAGGTGCTTTTACAACTGGTGGATATCTTAATGGTTTCCGGACGAGCTGGAACCTAAACAAAAGCGATGATCTTCATGTTGCAAAGCATTTTTGGCTCTCTGGTTGTCTAGAGACATTTTTGATGACGGTTGCCGGCAAGAAGGAAATAAGACCGAGTTGCTAGTGATTGCTTGTGAAGTTAGCAAAAGGTGAAGTTCTTCCCATTGGCAAGTTATTCCTTGGTTCCCTGTATGTGCATCCGGATCACCTTAGTTGTGAACATGCGAGTTTCGAATGGTTTCATGAAAGTGGATTCATATGTGCACGTTGCTTTTCCGCAAGCTCTGGCTATGGGAGCACTTTGAGAAGTATGCTCCGAAACCTTTGCCTTCGATTCCCGCGAGTTGGGGCGGCTCCCGAATTCTTTGATGGGTGAACAAGCGTCCAAGAGTTGGCATGAGCTTGGTTAGTCTTCTCGATAAGTCGCATGAAATCAGTTTTCGCCCGTGGGAGCGGTCCATAGGTCGGTGACTCAAATTGACACCTTTGCTTCTGCTTCCGATCATGTCTTTATCTTCTGACGGCAACTTGAGTGTTGGTGAAAACTTGTTTATTCAAAGCTGCATGTCCGGCTATATGCCGTCTTTCTTCATGGGGTTTTTCCGAATAGCTACTTACAATATTGACCGTGCTGCTCGTCACATGGGTTTCGATCAAGGGGCGCCTTTTGCTTACCAGCTGGTGGTTCCTAAGGATTCATTGCATGCCGCCCTCAATGCCAGTGCCCTTGAGCCGGGTATCCGCCTTCCCTTCTTTCAGACGGGAAGAGTAACTTCGACGACTTTTGGCTATAATGAGTTCTGGTACGATGAATTCACTATGATACAAGATTTTGTAAATAACACGGTGAAGAATGTTCGTTGTAAACCTTCCCCAGCAGTTTTGAAGAAGTATCCAATGTTGAGAGATCCCAAGCGAAAGTTGCCTGGCAACTCGAAAAGTCCCCATGCAAAGGAAGAGAACGAAGAATCGTCTTTGGCGGGTTCGGGCGGTTTCAAAAGATCCTCCCGCAGCTCTCGTGTCTTTCGGTTATTCCAATAACCGGGTATGTGTCGCCTCCTTGTTGGTTTGTCTCAAAACACGTGAATTTCTCTTGAAAACATGTGTCTTGTTTCTTCCGGGCTTTGGTAGTGTTAATGCTTTCACCTGCCCTTGCACGTTGCCGGGAGACGACAATTTTTCGAAGAATTTCGGCAAGACTGAGACTCCTCATAGCGGTGATGAGTCAGAGAAAGAAGAAAGTTCGACAAGTGAGAGTGATTCCTCTGGCAGCACTGGTTCTTTTTCAAGAAGTGGTTCGGTGAGTTTTGCGCTTCTTTTTCTTTCTTTTTCCGTTTCTTCTTTTGAAAAATGTCTAACTCAAGTTCGCAGGAGGAATCCGGTTCGGAGGACGATTCTGGGGTGGAGCCACACGAAAACTTGCCTTTGGTGACCACCGCGGTGACTTGGAGATGGGAGTTAGCCAATTGTAGGGCATAGATGTGGTTCAAACGGTGGATGATTCTCTCGATGGTTGCTTCGCCAGTAGACATGGAAGAAGACCCTTTGCGAGTCGTGAGGCCATTTGCGGGCGCCATTTTGATTCCGTACTTGGTTCCTTATCCAGGTCATGTCTTTGGTTGGCGGTTTTCAGCGTCTTTGGCTAAGTATGAGGCGTTGTACACCAGAATTTGGGAGAAGTACGGACATATGGCCACAACCAAGAAGGTCACTAGTCGATTTGCGCTTAGTTAAGCGTGTGGAAGAGGCTTTATCTTCCATCGAGGATATGCGAGAGGTGACCGCCACACCGTTTCAAGACGTTATTGCCGGATTTGGGAGCACCATCGCGACGTGTGCGTAGAAAAGGAATTCAACGCTTCGTGGTTTGTCGAAGGCCTTCTTTGAGATCCGAAGTCGAAAGATGCGGCAATCGAAAGCCTTTCGCGCAGAGGAGATTGCACGACGGGAGGTAGAACTCGAAAAGCTTTCCAAGATGTTAAATATGAAGAGAGCGGCTCTTGAAGATGCAAAGTTGACTTTCTCCAAGAAGAGCGGAGACCTCTGTTGGATGATTTTCCTTGAATGTTTCTCTGTTAAACTTTCATTTTAGTTTCTTCTTCTTCTTTTTTTTTTTTTTTTGAAAAAAACATTTGGATGTCCGGTTCAAAGTTCGATAGGTTTTGATAGACAAGTTTTGGTAGATTTTGCGGATATTGGATTATTTCGGGATGAATGGTTTTGATAATATAACTCGATTATGTTTTGTGAAAGGAATATTGCTTTTATGAAAGTGTGTGCTAGCAATAGGCACAAGACACAGTAGTATGATGGTTTTATTAAGAACCTAAAAAAAGATCGTATATCTTGCCCAAGTCTAAATTTACTCACTCCATAGGTTTTTTTTTGCGAACACGCCCCTCTCCATGCAAAAGGCGGCTTTTCTTTGCAGCATCGCCAAGAAGTCCCCAATCGCCGGGTAGCATCTTCAACGAGTCCCAGGTTTTACGGTGTAGTTTTTACAACCGGTAACAGGGTTGTCCGGCGGTTGAGTCGGATTGAGTCGCCTTCCCTATCATCTTGACATACGGGTCAAGAACGAGATCGACAGTCTCGATATTGTAGCCGATAGATCAATCCTCCCATTTGTGGTCGCCAATTGTTTATGGGTAAAAATCGTTTCCGTCGATTTTGGTAAATTCGGTAGGTGAGTGAGAAACCTGGTTTAAACCCTAAACAAATGTGCTGCACATGAGCACTTTATAGATTCGAGAGATCAATCTGTACAAGTCCGGCCTAAACCAAGAAATGGCCGTTCCGGACTTGCTTCGGTCACAAAGTGGAGGAAAAGGGTTGATTTGGGGAGGGAAGCAAAGAAAGGTGTTGAGACCGAGAATAGTTCTGGGAGAGTAGTGTCTCGACTTGTATTAGAAAGTGAAAGCTTAGAAATCTTGCAAGAGATGAAAGCTTTTGGAGAGCTTGCAAAGTTGCCTTTTACGAGAGTGTTGTATTTTTCTCTACCGAGACTTGTGTCGGGTGGAAATAGGTAAGACCTATTTATACAAGTCGAGATTAAAACGTACCCTGGCCTCATGAAGGAAGAGAGTAAAGGGTGAAATAATGGGAGGAGGTGGTAACCGCATGGTGGTTATGGGTGAAAATGTTTTCACCATTATTTACTCATTTATTTGACCGCTTTATTCTTATTCACGCTTTCTTAATGTGAGCGTAGTGTACGCTGCATGCTGTGACCGCCAAACTAAGACCCTGGAAAGCATCCCCCAGTTTGTGTTGATGTCTCGAGTGTTGGTTGCACCTTGAGTGCAAGTGGCGCTGCTAGTGGCGCGTGTGGCATGTGCCAATGGCATGTACGGAATGCCTTTGTTGCGGGGTTGCACCTTGAGTGCAAGTGGCAATGCCAGAGCTGCTAGTGGCATGTGCCAATGGCATGTGCGGAATGCCTTGGTGGTAAGTTGTACGTTGAGTGTTAGTGGCAATGACAGAGCTGCTAGTGGCGTGTTTGGCATGTGCCAATGACGTGTGCGGAATGCCTTGGTGATAGGTTGCACGGTTTGCAAGTTAGGCTACCAGCGTGGGTTTTGGCATGTGTCAATGGCACGCATGGCCATTAGGGCTACGTCCTGGTAAGAAAAGCTATGTGCCAATGGCGATGCATGTTGGCATGTGCCAATGGCATGCTCGGCGTATTATGGGCCATGGCATGGTAAGAAAAGCTAAAAGCTACCAGCGATGCGTGTTGGCATGTGCCAATGGCATGCGTGGCCAATTTGGGTCACGACCTGGTAGGAAAAGCTACCAGCGATGCGTGTTGGCATGTGCCAATGGCATGCGTGGCCAATTTGGGTCACGACCTGGTAGGAAAAGCTACCGGCGAGCGTGTTGGCATGTGCCAATGGCATGCGTGGCCAATTTGGGTCACGGCACCGGTAGGAAAAGTTACCGGCGAGCGTGTTGGCATGTGCCAATGGCATGCGTGGCCAATTTGGGTCACGGCCTGGTAGGAAAAGCTACCGGCGAGCGTGTTGGCATGTGGCAATGGCATGCACGGCCATTAGGCATGTGCCAATGGCATGTGCGGAGAGAAACGCTGAACGCTACCGGCGAGCGTGTTGGCATGTGCCAATGGCATGCTCGGCCATTAGGGCCACGCCCTGGTGAGAAAAGCTACCCGAGCGTGTTGGCATGTGCCAATGGCATGCTTTCGGCCATTAGGGACACGCCCGGTGAGAAAAGCTACCAACGAGCGTGTTGGCATGTGCCAATGGCATGCTCGGCCATTCGGCCATTAGGGCCACGCATGTGCCAATGGTGAGAAAAGCTACCCGGCGCTAAATGAGCGTGTTGGCATGTGCCAATGGCATGCGTGGCCAATTTGGCCTAGGTTGCACGGTTTGCAAGCCTAGGTGCGGGTGCTACTTTGGCATGGCACTGCTAGGGCCAAGGTAAGGGTGTTTGGCTTGTCGTGGCGTGACCAGCGTAGCTAGGGCCAAGGCAGAGTGTGTTTGGCATGGCGCGGCTAGCTTGGGCAAGGTGTGGCTGGCATGATTTGCCATTGGCACGGAGGTGCGGCTAGCATGGTTGGCATGCTTTGGCGCGTTTGGTGTGGCTGGCATGATTTTCCATTGGCACAAAGGTGCGGCTAGCTTGGGCTAGGTGTGGCTGGCATGATTTGCCATTGGCACGGAGGTGCGGCTAGCATGGTTGGCATGCTTTGGCACGTTTGGTGTGGCCGGCATGATTTGCCATTGGCACGGAGGTGCGGCTAGCATGGTTGGCATGCTTTGGCGCGTTTGGTGTGGCTGGCATGATTTGCCATTGGCACACAGGTGCGGCTAGCTTGGGCTAGGTGTGGCTTGCATGATTTGCCATTAGCACGGAGGTGCGGCTAGCATGGTTGGCATGCTTTGGCGCGTTTGGTGTGACTAGCATAGCTAGGGCCAAGGCAGAGTGCGTTTGGCATGGCGCGGCTAGCTTGGGCTAGGTGTGGCTGGCATGATTTGCCATTGGCACGGAGGGGAATTAGGTTTTTGTTCGTTGTAACCCTAATTTGAAAAAATACCCCATATTAATTACTGACTACATGCATTAAATGTTCTAATAAATGTGTCATCGGTGACATTAGGTTATTTGGGGGTTTTACGATTTTACCCTTTGTTTAAAATCCACCATCAACAATAGTAAAAATAGATATGACATGCCATTTTTTCCGATAGTGGGAATCAATCAACATCTTCAAACTATTTTATCTGATGGTGCTTTAATTTATTCCGAAAGTGAAGAATCATTTGTGTGGGTAATGAAAACATGGATGAGGGCAATCCAAGTAAAAACACCAAAGGTTATACTTAATGATCATGAGTCAGTTATTTGAGGAGCGATTAAACATGTTCCTCCAAGTACGCGTCATAGATATTGTTAATGGCATATTAGTAGAAATGTTATGAAAGATTTATCTAATGTAACCACAGAATTTATTTCAGAGTTTGGCAATTGCTTATATGGGTATGAGACAGTTGGCCAATTTGAGCAAGGCTCGACAACAATGCTTGTGAATTACGAATTGTAGGATAATAAGTGGTTGTTGACCTTATATCAAAAACATGAATACTGGGCATCAGTCTACACAGTGAAAGTATAAATTATTTTTTTGATGGATTTTTGAAAATAGATTTGCCTTTGTGTGAGTTTGTTCGGCAATATGGAAGGGTTGTGGTTTCAAGACGAGAATCAGAAAATAATATAGATTATAAAACAAATTATTCAAGACCAGATTTGAGATTTCGAATGAGTATTGAAGATAATGTAGCTTTAGTGTTGTTTGAGGGTGAAAACCTTTTCTGCTGATTTTGGTAATTTTGGGTGTGCGTGGATGAGAAACGAATCTAAACCCTAAACAATGTACTGCACGGGAGTACTTTTGATTCGAGAGATGAATCTGTACAATCCTGGCCTAAACCAAGAAATGGCCGTTCCAGGCTTACTTCGGTTACAAAGTGAAGGAGAAGGGTTGGTCTTAGGGTGGGAAGCGAAGAAAGTGTTGAGACCAGAATAGTTGATTCTGGAAGTGTGGGCGTTTTGTGACTTGTATCAGAAAGTTGAACTGGCTAGCTGGATGAAAAGCTATCAGATGATTTCTGGATGTTGTATTGTTCTCCTGACCAAAACTTGTTGTTTGGTGGAAATAGGTGAGACCTATTTATACAAGTCATATTGAAACGTACCCTGGTCTCGTAGGAAGTGGAAACGATTGAGTGGTGGAAGAAAAGAGTAACGTGTAACTGTCAGACGTTATGCTTCCATGATGACGGAAGTGAATTCGTGTAACCGCCAGTCATTACACTTTTATGATGAAGGAAATGAATTGTTTACACCGTTACTTTTCACCATCACTAATTATCCCACTTCATGACACTTTCTTGTAACGGGCGCATTGCACGCCGCACGCTGTAAACCGTCATACCAATACCCTGATGAGCATCCCCCAGTTTATGACATATTTTTATGTCTCTAGTGTTTTCGTGGAAAACATGTAGCACTTTGCTACGTGTGGCGAGTTAAAATCGAGAAGCTTGCCGTAGGTAAATAGCATGTGATGCTAGGCTCGTTTTGGCTAGTCGCCTAAAACTTGTCGCGAGCTTACCTGTTTGGTGGCGAACTTCGATGGTCGATATCGCATCTTATGAATAAGGGTAGCATTTGATTATGGCTACCTTGTGTTGGTGCCTGACAATGGCGCAATGGCATTGCGGCATGACTTGTGCATGCCAGTGGCACGATGGTGCAAGTGGCGCCCGGCCTAGCCATGGTCGCTGGGTTTAGGCGGTTGGTTGCCTAAGAGTTGCCACAAGTCCATCAGTTCGGTGGAGAACTTGGATGGCTGAGATTGCATCTCATGAAGAAGGATGGCCATTGATTATGGCCACATCTTGTTTATAGCGAAGTGGCGTCAGCCACATGCTAATGGCATGCCAGTGCGTAGCCATGGCATAGTGGCATGTGATGAGCGCGCAAGTGTGACACATTTTCACCCATAAATACATTAGTTGGGACTCATTTTATCACTAATAAACTTGTTTGTAGGTATTTTTAGGAAATAAATGTTTTTGGAAGAATCGGCTCGAAAAATTGCTAAAGGCACCCCTGGAGGATAACTGCTAAATGGAGCCCAGTTTTGGATAAGGGGCACCTTGTTCGCTATTTACACCCCACGGCTATTCGCACCCCATCTCTGTTAAGGGGCGACCTTCATCTTCCCCATTTGAATTTGGATTTTTGCCGGAAACAATTTGCAGTGAAGTATCAGATTTAGGGTTTGATTTTAAGGCGTGTTTCAAGGAGATTCAATGGCTGAAACTGTTAGGGATGACTTGAATCGGATTAACAGGCGTGGTATGATCTTTAGAATCAACTGGATTTGTCTAGAAAATCGTGTGGACGCAAAAACAGGACTGCCTTTCTTCATCGTTCAAATACTGGTTTTTGGCGGGGAAGTTTATCTTTTACCTGCGTTGATTTTTCACGAAGATTCAGTTAGATATTTTCACGGGAATTAGTTGTTACTTACCTGTTTGACCAAGACAGGCTTGGTAATTGGCTTAGTTTCGAAAAAATGGGATGAATACGCGGAGTTCTAGTACAACAGAGACGGAGATATTCATGGGATGTTGTTGGAGTTATTTTGGGAAGATAAGTGAGCTGTGAAAGAAGAAGATATTCTCCAAGGATTCACATATATTTCATTGATTGAGAAAGATGTTTGACAACCCAAAGACGTGTGGAAGAATGAAACAGAGAAGAAAATATCTAGGCTTTTAATTATTTTTCCGAGTTGGATGTGTGTGATTGGAATGTGGCATGAGGTAACCGCAAGTTTGACTCTGTCAGGGATGATTATAGCAACATGTAGGAGTGTGCTGGATGGAAGAAATCAACGTGCGAAGGTGAATAAAGAAATCATTTCCCGTTTTACAGCAAAGAAGGAAAGAAGATTTTATGGAGTTATTACGGAGTTATATCGATCCTGATGAGTATAAAAAGGGAGTTGAAGCCATAGAGAAGGGACATCGAGTGATAGGGGTGAAGAACAGAGGGTTGCAGAGCAGATTTCTCTGCTGCTGCAGAGAAGAATATATAACGTCCACTGACTGTCGCAGAGAACTGTCGTTTATAAACAGTACTCGTAACAGTCAGTTTGACACACATATTTTGAATTTGCAACATCTCTTGTAACGGTGACTTCTGTAACACCAGTACAGCGTTGCAGATTCATTGTATTATTAGTTTTCAGCTATGAATTATATTTTTGAGTGTGTTTTCATCATGAGAAGTTAAACCCCGACACTCGGTCGATGGAGGAAGCCGAATTTCATACATGGGTGAATTTATTTTATTCTTTTTATGACTTTTGCACTTATTTTAAATTGATATATGATTTGAATTAATTAGTTATTATTTTATTTGATGGGTCATGCTTGCTTAGATGTTTGATGTCCCATGCTTACGATTTATAACTAATATTTTGAGAATCTACCTTGGCAAAAATAAGAGTCGGTGTTATTTTATTTATTGAGCGATAATTGTTGAGAATAAATAATTGAGCCTTATGATATGAATTTGGTGGAATCCTAGACCCAGTGACTCTCGCTTTTGTTTATTATTTTCGTTAAATCTTTAAATTTAATCTTCACAAGTCTTAGAGTTCGAATCTTAATTCTACAACAACGACAATGAAAAAAAAATCTCATCAATTTTTGGCGCCGCCGACGCGGACTTGTTTTTAGATTAATTTTTAGGTTTATTTTTATTTTGTACATTATTTTCATTTCATTTTAGATTTTCTTTTTTTCCTTTTTATGCGTTTCTTTTTGTATTTCTTTTCAGGGACGTTTTGAGGGTGATGATTTCTTCTGAGGAGACGTCACCTAAGATGACGCTGGCGGAATATAAGCGTAGAAAGTCAAATTATCAGGAAACCTCATCTGAGATGACGCTTGCTGAATATAAGCGTAGGCAACGGTATGGAGTTTCTGCTCCACATGAGGTAAGTGAAGAATCCCCGCTAATGATATATGAGAAGTATTACAAATACACACCACCTAGTTTGGAACAAAGATGATCAGTCTTGTAGTGACTCTCTGTTCCAGACAGAATGTGTGGATGACCATGTGGATGATTGCGTAGATGATTTGCCTAATTCCATTGATGAATCTATCTCACAAGATAATTCACCCAACTTAGAGGTTATTTCTAGACCCCTAGACTTCCAAAAGTTACCTAATTTAGGGTTAGAATTGTGTGCTTCTAAAATTTTGTTGGAATACTTTGCATCTAAATACCCAAAGGATTTGCCTGTTTCTGATATCGTGCATGAGCCAATTGATATTTTCCCAGTCCCAATAGAATCCACATATTATGTTGTTTACACACTTCCTTGTGTTGTAAAAACTTGGTTTGGAGGTAAGTCTTTGTTTTTGATAGTTTCAGTGTCTCCGCATCGTTATAACATTAGTGTGAAGCTGTCATTTGTAAATGTTGTATTTTGGGTTGATCCCCAAATTTTTAGGTTGTTAGTTTATGGGGATCCTTTTTGTACATTCCAGTAGGTGTATTTTTTTTTATATATATATTTTCGTTTACTTTTTGCATCTTATGAATTTCCCATCTTAAGTTTTGCGTTGGATGACTCAATTACATTGAGGACAATGTAATGTTTAAGTGTGGGGGAGTGGTTAACTTTTTACTTTACTGTTTCAGGAATTTTCTTGCAAATCATGATCAGCTGTGTAGCGGGTCTTTTGTAGGGTATTTTCAATGACCAGCTGTGTAGCGGGTCTAAAAATATATGATTGTTAGAGTTATGACCAGCTGTGTAGCGGGTCTTTTTCTCTTTTCTTGCATATTATGATCAGCTGTGTAGCGGGTGATAGGCTTTCGGGATTGCCTAGATGTAATAACCGCAATCGCACGGTGTCTACAATGCAGACAACGGCAAGTACGGGTCGTTCCCACGAGGAGCGGTGGAAATACCAATAATCGACATTCTCAATCAAATTCAATATTTTGGAAATTTATAGAACTAAGAAAGCAAATTAATAAAAACGTGACCAAAGATGTGAGAGTCGGTAACCAAGGTTTTATGGGTATCCACCACTATTTCTATTTAATTACTGAAATGAAACATAATTATGAATATATGTTTATTGTTCGTTCTATCAACATCACATATTATAGGTATTAGAGTCGCAAATATCACTGGGACGCTCTAAGCATGACACATCAAAAGATTAAACCAAAGCATGCACCATCAAATTGCGCTAGCGAGAAAATTATACGAAACTAAAATATTGATTCGCAAATATTTTTTGACTCTTTTAAGCATAACCCATCAAAGAAATTAACCCAAACATGGAATATCAAATAATGAGACAAATATATTTTTGAACCTAACAATTACGCACAAAGGTTATAAGAAACTGGTGAAGCAACAACTTGTTTTGCAATCAATCAATAAACAATTATTCAAGAATTAATCTAATCAAATCATAATGGTCTATTGCTAGATAAACAATTCAATATAGCCTAATACCCCAAATGGTTTCAACCATAAAAACCCTAGTTACAAAGAAATTAGAACATAGCTATGAGTTTCTCAAAACCCATCAAAATAATAATCAAGAGAGAAAAGATTAAACCCAATAAAGTTGTGTCACGCAACCCTTTCAGCATCTTCTCCTTCTCTCGTTGTTGTGGTCTTCCTTCGAGAACCAAACTCCCAAAACGGCCTCCAGCCGGCCTCCCTCTTTTCTTCTCTGTTCCTTTATTTTTATACGGCGAAGAAAAGACCTAGCAAATAATCGCAAGGCCCACCCAATAACCGACCACATCACCCGACTCCGCCTATCGCAGTAAGCTAAGCACACGCCACCAAAGTTCCGGCTATAGAACCTTTTTCCATTCTCGTCCCGTTCACAACTTCGTCACTCACCGACCACAACAGTTTAATCTATTCTTCCTGGTCATTAACATTTCTCGACATTCACGGAAGCTATGACAGTAACTACTACATAGCCGAGATAAAAGGCAGACTCGCACAACAGTTGCTCACTCCATCGACTGCACAGCTCAAGACCAAACAAACCAGCACCCATTCTTCATCTTCTTATCACTGCCAATCGAACAGTCACGCCTTGGCTTCCTTGTTCATAGCCATCGCAGCAACTCTTACTTCAATAAACTGCAGTCTGTATCATTTTAGCCAGTGTATACAGCACCCACTTCTTACAATCCATCTCAACATCTAACTTCTTAGCTTCCTATCTCGACCGATTAATCGACTCAACCACAAACACCACTGCCTTAGTTTTCAGCTCCATACACAGCCAACTCCGTCTCGTCTCAGCAGCTTCCTCCATCGGTATCTCAACAGCACCCTCAAATTTTGTAGCAAACTCGGTCAACCTTCACCAGCAAACCTCCACTTCGTTGTTGCAACCATAATACCCTGAAATCCATCTCCACTTTCACGTTCAAACTCTATACAGTTCCCATATAGTTACAACTTCGATGAGTACTCATTGATGTTCCCTTACTTATTTTCGAACTCCACAGCAAACCCCTAATGACTGCTCCATTGTCCATCTTCGAATTTCCATTGTCGCTGTTGCTAATCCATAATTATCTCCAAAATGAGGCAAGAGAGCAGCCACGTAGTCCCCTACTACTTTAAACTTTAACGGGCTCCATGTGCTCCAAGAAAGAAAATGATGGTCCGCCAAAATGGGTGGACGAATTGCCTTGGAAACCCACGGCTTCTTTGGTGCCTTAAACCGCAATATTGGTGTTTTGAGTCGCAAATGCCATATAACTCTCCATTTAGTCATTTATCGTCCGGCTGATCGGAACTGTTAGTACTTTCTACAAAAGCACTAAAATAATATTATTTTACGAAATATCGAGTCCTAACTAATATAAATATGGGTATAAAATGTAGCATCTACATGCTTATCAACACCCCCACACTTATATTTTGCTAGTCCTCGAGCAAAACAGAATATTGACCCGCTCCATAGCTGATCATGTACAAAACTCGACCCGCTCCACAGCTGGTCATCACTTTTTTTTTTTTTTAGACCCGCTCCACAGCTGGTCATAATGTGATAAGAAAACAAAGGAATAGACCCGCTCAACAGCTGGTCATAAGAAAATGAAAACAAAAGAATAGACCGCTCCATAGCCGATCATGTAAAAAACTCGACCCGCTCCACAGCTGGTCATCACCTTTTTTTTTTTTTTTTTAATCAAAATTCCTAACGACAGTGCCATGCCACTCCCCCACACTTAAACATTACATTGTCCTCAATGTAATTGAGTCATCCAACGTAAAATTAAGATGGTAAATTCATAATATGCAAAAATAAACCAATAAAAATAAAACAAGAAAATAGAATTACCTACTGGAATATACATAAAGGATTCCCCATATATCAACAACCTAAAAATTTGGGGATCAACCCACAGAACAATATATACAAACAATGACAACCTCAAATCCTCGCTGAAGCGACGTAAAGATATAGAGATTATCAAAAGGAAAGAGCTACCCCCAAACCTAATTTTTGCAAAGGATATATCGTCAGTAGCAAGAATTACCGACTCAAGTGGTTCATTGGGGATGGGAACTGAAACGATCTGGGAGTCATGCACAGGCAAAGAAAAGTCACGAGATGCAAAATAATCTAGTAATATTGGAGAAGCACGCAGTTCTAATCCAAAATTAGGAATCTTAGAAAAGTTGTGCTAATAATTCTAGGTGTATTAACTTCTCCACTAGGTTTGCAAACCTGTACTAAATCATCATCATAAACATCATCAACCTGGGAATCAATAGGAATATCACAATAAAGATGATTAAAAGAAACCTTATAGATAGAGTGTAATGTCTCTAAGTCGTTAGACTTTACGGTCTCTTCGGAATTAACAAATTCTTCATAAGCATCATTGTTATAGCGCGATATGTCACACCGTCTAAAAGAATGGTGTCCTCAATCCTAAACTCATCCTTTTGAATAGGCGAGTGATCATTAAAACGATCAGGAGTTGGACTAAATACACCACTTTCACTTGGTATGACAATGTCTTTATTCCTATGATCACAACTATCAAGTTCATCATCGTTATCCATACACATTGATTCATTAGTTAAAGCGATTTCATCATAAATATCAACAGTATTAGAAAAATTAGAACTTGTCTCCTCGGTAAGACCACAATCTTTTACCGACTGCGTTAGTTGAGCAATCGATAAAGCATTTTGTTCAGCAAGTTCGGCTATATGAGCATGGGATTTACTAAGCTCAGCAAAAAATAACTCATTAGCTTTGGTCTGTTCAGCAATGTCAATATTGAGGCGTTCTAGCAAAGATAGTTGTGATGCAGATGGGTCACAGTAAGATTGATCATCTCTCTCATACTGTGACTCATATGTGTGTGAATAATAACTGGAATCGATATAATTTGTCTCATAACCTGGGTAAGGTTGGTAATGATCATAACCTTCACAAGGTCCGGAATGATCATACCTATGAGAATAATTCCAATCATTATTTACACACTCGGCAGGTTCTTGATAATGAGAAGGTGCATACGCATACTCATCATATGAAATATCAGATGACTCCTCTGTCTCAGCTCTTTTGGTAAGATTCCAAAAAGCTATAAAAGAATTCAACTCGCTGGAAACCATTATACAAAGTAATTCTCAATAACTCACCTTGCAAAAGCTTTGCGAGAATATCAAGAACTTACTTTAAGCCAGTTGTTGATTCCAATCGTCGCTCTTCAGACAAAAGTACCTGAGAAAAATCAAATAAGCTACGTAAAAAGAACTAAAAGAAAATATATATAAAAAAAAAAAAAAAAAAAAAAATCAAAAATAAGCTATGTACAGAAGAAAAATAAAAACTATTTACAAAATACCAATTACAATAATTCACAACTGCTCCCCGGCAACGGCGCCAAAAATTGATAGGCTTTCGGGATTGCCTATATGTAATAACCGCAATCGCACGGTGTCTACAATGCAGACAACGGCAAGTACGGGTCGTTCCCACGAGGAGCGGTGGAAATACCAATAATCGATATTCTCAATCAAATTCAATATTTTGGAAATTTATAGAACTAAGAAAGCAAATTAATAAAAACGTGACCAAAGATGTGAGAGTCGGTAACCAGGGTTTTATGGGTATCCACCACTATTTCTATTTAATTACTGAAATGAAACATAATTATGAATATATGTTTATTGTTCGTTCTATCAACATCACCTATTATAGGTATTAGAGTCGCAAATATCACTGGGACGCCCTAAGCATGACACATCAAAAGATTAAACCAAAGCATGCACCATCAAATTGCGCTAGCGAGAAAATTATACGAAACTAAAATATTGATTCGCAAATATTATTTGACTCTTTTAAGCATAACCCATCAAAGAAATTAACCCAAGCATGGAATATCAAATAATGAGACAAATATATTTTTGAACCTAACAATTACGCACAAAGGTTATAAGAAACTGGTGAAGCAACAACTTGTTTTGCAATCAATCAATAAACAATTATTCAAGAATTAATCTAATCAAATCATAATGGTCTATTGCTAGATAAACAATTCAATATAGCCTAATACCCCAAATGGTTTCAACCATAAAAACCCTAGTTACAAAGAAATTAGAACATAGCTATGAGTTTCTCAAAACCCATCAAAATAATAATCAAGAGAGAAAAGATTAAACCCAATAAAGTTGTGTCACGCAACCCTTTCAGCCTCTTCTCCTTCTCTCGTTGTTGTGCTCTTCCTTCGAGAACCAAACTCCCAAAACGGCCTCCAGCCGGCCTCCCTCTTTTCTTCTCTGTTCCTTTATTTTTAAACGGCGAAGAAAAGACCTAGCAAATAACTGGCAAGGCCCAGTCCAATAACCGACCACATCACCTGACTCCGCCTACTGTAGTAAGCTAAGCACCTGCCACCAAAGTTCCGGCTATAGAACCTTTTTCCATTCTGTCCGTTCACAACTTCGTCACTCACCGACCACAACAGTTTAATCTATTCTTCCTGGTCATTAACATTTCTCGACATTCACGGAAGCTATGACAGTAACTACTACATAGCCGAGATAAAAGGCAATTTCGACAACTGATTTGCTCACTCCATCGACTGCACTTTTTGACTCAAGACCAAACAAACCAGCACCCATTCTTCATCTTCTTATCACTGCCAATCGAAGCAGTCACGCCTTGGCTTCCTTGTTCATAGCCATCGCAGCAACTCTTACTTCAATAAAAAGCTGATCAGTATCATTTCGGCTAGTGTATACAAGCACCCACTTCTTACAATCCATCTCAACATCTAACTTCTTAGCTTCCCATCTCGACCGATTAATCGACTCAACCACAAACACCACCGCCTTAGTTTTCATTTCCATACACAGCCAACTCAGTCTCGTCTCGTGACTTCCTCCATCGGTATCTCAACAAAGACACCCTCAAATTCTGTAGCAAACTCGGTCAACCTTCACCAAGAAACCTCCACTTCGTTGTTGCAACCATAATACCACTGGAATCCATCTCCACTTTCACGTTCAAACTCTATACAGTTCCCATATAGTTACAACTTCGATGAGTACTTATTGATGTTCCCTTACTTATTTTCGAACTCCACAGCAAACCCCTAATGACTGTTCCATTGTCCATCTTCGAATTTCCATTGTCGCTATTGCTAATCCATAATTGTCTCCAAAATGAGGCAAGAGAGCAGCCACGTAGTCCCCTACTACTTTAAACTTTAACGGTCTCCATGTGCTCCAAGAAAGAAAATGATGGTCCGCCAAAATGAGTGGACGAATTGCCTTGGAAACCCACGGCTTCTTTGGTGCCTTAAACCGCAATATTGGTGTTTTGAGTCGCAAATGCCATATAACTCTCCATTTAGTCATTTATCGTCCGAATTAAGTGCCATTGATCGAATCTGTTCTATATAGAAGTGAGATAGGTATTAGTACTTTCTACAAAAGCACTAAAATAATATTATTTCACGAAATATCGAGTCCTAACTAATATAAATATGGGTATAAAATGTAGCATCTACATGCTTATCAGCGGGTCTAAAAAAATAAAAAAATAATGATTATTAGGGTTATGACCAGCTGTGTAGCGGGTCTTTTGTTTTTCCTTGCATGTTATGACCAGCTGTGTAGCGGGTCTAAAAAAAAACTATGGCCAGCTGTGTGGCGGGTCTCTCTCTCTCTCTCTCTCTCTCTTATTATATGACCCGGTGTGTAGCGGGTCAATTTTTGTTTTGCTCGAGGACTAGCAAAATGTAAGTGTGGGGAATTTGATGAGCGACGCAAGTGTGACACATTTTCACCCATAAATACATTAGTGGGACTCATTTTATCACTAATAAACTTGTTTGACTCATTTATCACTAATAAACTTTACCTAGGTATTTTTTGAAATAAATGTTTTTGGAAGAATCGGCTCGAAAAATTGCTAAAGGCATCCCCGGAGGACAACTGCTAAATGGAGCCCAGTTTTGGATAAGGGGCACCTTGTTCGCTATTTACACCCCATGACTATTCGCACCCCATCTCTGTTAAGGGGCGACCTTCATCTTCCCCATTTGAATTTGGATTTTTGGCGGGAACAATTTGCAGTGAAGTATCAGATTTAGGGTTTGATTTTAAGGCGTGTTTCAAGGAGATTCAATGGCTGAAACTGCTAGGGATGACTTGAATAAGATTAACAGCGTGGTATGATCTTCATAATCAACTGGATTTGTCTAGAAAATCGTGTGGACTTAAAAGCAGACCGCCTTTCTTAAATCGTTCAAATCTTTTGGTTTTGGCGGGAAGTTTATCTTTTACCCGCATTGATTTTCACGAAGATTGATTAGAGATTTTCACGAGAATTAGTTGTTACTTTGTTTGACCAAGACATGCTTGGTAATTGGCTTACTTTCGAAAAATGGGATGAATACGCGGAGTTCTAGTAAAACAGAGACGGAGATATTCATGGGATGTTGTTGGAGTTATTTTGGGAAGATAAGTGAGCTGTGAAAGAAGAAGATATTCTCCAAGGATTCACATATATTTCATTGATTGAGAAAGATGTTTGACAACCCAAAGACGTGTGTAAGAATGAAACAGAGAAGAAAATATCTCGGCTTTTAATTATTTTTCCGAGTTGGATGTGTGTGATTAGAATGTGGCATGAGGTAACTGCGAGTTTGACTCTGTCAGGGATGATTATAGCAACATGTAGGAGTGTGCTGGATGGAAGAAATCAACGTGCGAAGGTGAATAAAGAAATCATTTCCCGTTTTGCAGCAAATAAGGAATGAAGATTTTATGGAGTTAATACGGAGTTATATCGATCCCGATGAGTATAAAAAGGGAGTTGAGGCCATAGAGAAGGGACACCGAGTGATAGGGGTGAAGAACGAGAGGGTTGCAGGAGCCGATTTCTCTGCTCGCGGTGCGAGAGAAGAAGAAGAAGAAGAATATATAACGTCCATCGATTGTCGCGAGAACTCACGTTTATAAACGTGCTGTGAATGTCGGTTGGCACACATATTTTGAATTTGCAACATCTCTTGTAACGGTGACTTCGTAACGCGCTTGACAAAGGCGTTGCAGATTCATTGTATTATTAGTTTTCTTCAATAAAACACCATTTGAGCTATGAATTATATTTTTGAGTGCGTTTTCATCATGAGAAGCTAAACCCCGACACTGGTTCTACGGAGGAAGCCAAATTTCATACATGGGTGAATTTATTTTATTCTTTTTGTGGCTTTTGCACTTATTTTAAATTGATATATGATTTGAATTAATTAGTTATTATTTTATTTGATGGGTCATGCTTGCTTAGATGTTTGATGTCCCATGCTTACGATTTATAACTAATATTTTGAGAATCTACCTTGGCAAAAATAAGAGTCGGTGTTATTTTATTTGGCGTGGCCAAGTTGACGTGGAAGAATTTATCGTTGAAGAATTAGGGGTTGGCGTGGCCAAGGCTCCGTGGAAGAATTCGCCGTGGAAGAATTAGGGCTTGGCATGGCCAAGGCTTGGTTTTGGCGCCGTGGAAGAATTAGGGCTTGGCGTGGCCAAGGCTCCGTGGAAGAATTAGGGCTTGGCGTGTCCAAGGCTTGGTTTCGGCGCCGTGGAGTCGGACCCACATGTGGCGTGGAAACATTGGCCCTGTTGTCACACCAATCCCATTGCTCCAGGAAACGTTATTTGGCTTTGGTAGCAATTTGCCCAAATTAGGGTTTGGCATGTCGAAACCCTAATTAGTGCACGTGGCATGCGGCTGCGGCATGGCGCTACTTTTGTGCAAACGACGCCATAGTGTGGAAACGGACACAAGAGTAGGAATTGCCGTGGGTGGCTATTTATGGCAGGTTGCCACGAAGTGGCATGTTTGCGAGGTAGCATGTTGCGAAGTTGGCATGTTGCGAAGTTGACGCGGTAGAGTGGCATGTTGGCATGCTACCGCGGTAGAGTGGCATGTTGGCATGCCGACAAATATGTTGTTGTGGTAGGGCGCATTTTGCTTGTCAGTTTAGCAAGGTGGCGCGGCAGGGTTTGTTTGGCCTTTAACATATGGTGGCAAGTTTAGAGCAACTTGATTGGCCACAAAAGGGGCTGGCCAAACACAAGGCGCGACCACACTTCTGGTGAGAGTGTGGCGGCTTTGGCGCGTTCTGATTGGTCGATTATAAGTGGGGCCGGCAAGCATGGGCCCAGCCACAACTTATGTGCATGTGCCGAGTTTAAAGTGACCTGATTGGTCGAGAGAAATAGGGTCGGGGCGTGGCCAATGGCGCTAGATGGCCTAAGGAATAGCCACGCCTCTCTTTCTTTGCGGCTCCTGTTTTCTTATTCGGTCGAGGTTATGCACCGCTAATCCATGGAGGATTAATTACTTAGGCTTAATTTTGACAAGCAAGGTCTCGGTACATTGCGCGAGGCACGAAACCTAACAGAAGTTAGTCGGGACGATTGATTGAGTTCTATGTGTTGACACAAAGTTCTTTTATGTTCATTGCCGAGAGTAGCATGCTTTTCGATTCGAATACCTTATGCAAAGACCTTATCCTTGATACTTGGAGATTCATGCTACTCTGCGCAGTGAACACAAATCGTCATGCCATATCAACATTAAGGGTTGATCGGAGAACATAGCATAGAAGGCCTTGAGAGGAACTTATATTAAGTGAATATATGCGAGGCACCGGAATTCACAGAATATCTAGGATGGTTGCTACATTCGCCAGTTTGGATAAATTTCATGTAAGTGTATTGAGCGGCTCAATAAGTATGCCAGTGGAGAGCTTAGCATACGTGGCTCTGTTTCCTTGTAGAGTGACGACACATCGGATACAGTTTTACGATTTTAACCCTAATCTAAAAACCACCATCAACAAGTGTATACAAAGATAATTTTGAAGAAACCGAGAACGATTACTGAATATTTTTGTTATTCTCATGATATAGTCGAAAGAGTAGAACAAAGACGACTTATCACTTGTCTAGAGTTGGATATCAACACAAAAATTACGGAAAGTGGTATTTGAGTCTTTTGATAAGAGTGCTCAATGCAGCTGCTTACTATACGAATTTGCAGGGTTATTTGTGCAAACACATTTTGAAAGGTTTTATAGTTAAGAATATTCAAAATCTTTCATCTCAATATGTACTAAAACATTGGACAAGAGATGCCAAATCTGATGTTGTAGTATTTTACCAAGGAAAAGAAATTATAGTTGATCGTCGGGACGAAGTTACAATAAGATATAGTAAACTTTGTCAAGATCAAAAAAAATATTACAACTAAAGGTTCTGCATCTGTTATGGTATACAACATCGTTGAGTTCAAGTGTTACAAAAGGATTTAAAAGATATCGAAAGCAATTAAAGACTCTCAAATCAATGACGAAAGTCACCAAATGAAAATATTACAAGACATGTAGAAACATTGGAAAACATTCCAAATAATCAGGAGTCATTGTTTGATCCACCTATTGTGAAACGTAAAGGAAAAAATAGAGCAAGGAAGTCATGGTATGAAAAACTTAACAGCAAGCAAAAAAGTACTACGAAAAAGAAGCAAGAAAGAAATCAAAGGAATTAAGAAGGTAAATTGGCGATCGTGAAAACAGTCATGTTGCAACTTATGTATATTGTCAATTAAGTGACAACCTTTATCTAAATGTTGCATACCTATAGAAATACAATTAGATATGATACTAATCTAATTTCATATATTTGTGTTGTTTGCAGGGTGGACGCACCAATAATACAAAATGATGTCAGCACTCAAAACACACTACCAAAGATTAAAAAAAAACGTATTTGCTTTTCTTTCATTTGATTTAAATTTTTATCTCAGCAAAGATTTGTTCTTACCGCAGGCTCAAGCAAAGGTGATTTTGGAGAACTAAACATCCATCAACCTGAAATATACAACCATCAACCTGAAATGAGCAACATGCAACAACACCAAGCAGGTCTATAAAAGTTAGATACAAGAATACCATCAGATGAAAGTTGACCACTTGGATTTATTTAATTGAAATTAGCAATTGGTTTCTCTTTCAGTTCAAATTTGTCCATTGATAACCACTGATTAGCCACTTTGATGACCCTGTCTTATTTGAAATATAATTGAATTATTTTGGTTTATCATCATTTCATTCATTGTATTTGCATATTGGTTCATGATGTGTTGGGATAATGGAAGTGTTTTCAATAGATGCTTGCTTGGTCTCTTGATTTCATATTTGGACACTAAACACAGACAAAACTTGACAATATATATAACATATGGATACACATGATCCAACGCGAATGGCCTAAAGCCTTTATCTATGTACTACTAACATGTCATTAACATGCCAAAGTCAGACATATGTGAAGGGAAAATATCGTTTGTCGGCGTGAAGTTGGGGGAATGAGTTTGGCGCAGAAGTCGGAATGAGTTTGAGGTAGAAGTCAATTAGCTGGTTGAAGATGTTATGGAACAAGGGGATGGCACACTTATATTTCTAGATGCTAAAGAATAGGAAGTTGAGAGCCTGATTCAAATATTACAGTATGTGAAGCTATCAGTACATTAATAAGTAAATATAGATAATAGTACAATGATAAGCATTAGTGTTGATCTTAAAATTGAAGACATAAATGATATTATGCATTGCAAGATAGAGAGACTTACTATTGGAGAGAGACATCACTGTGGGATAACATCATAGACAAACTCAACAAGAAGCTAACTAACTGGAAGAGCAAGTACCTGAATAGAGTGAAAAAATCACCCTTATCAATAGTGCATTATCAAGTCTCCAGTTTACTTCATGTCGATGATGCAACTTCTTGTGGCAGTTGAAAATAACAAAGATAACGAGGGACTTTCTCGTGAGGTATTTAAAATGACAAAAATAAAATCTGTTGGATAGCATGAGAGAAGATTTGAAGACCATAATATTTTGCGGGGTTAGCCATTAGAAGCATCAAATGTGCAAACAAAACCTTACTCATCAAATGGAACTGGAGGTTCTCTCAAGAAAACCAAGCACTCTGAAGCAAGTCATCTTTGACTTATGGGATAAATGATATACTCTTCCAAATTGGTAGAGTCTTGTGGAAAGGGATCAAGAAACAAAATATCATGATTTAGAGTACCACAACTGTCAAACTATTAAGTGGGAGGGATGTGAAATTTCGCAAAAGATGCTTAGTGGAGTACAACACCAATTCATCTCTCACCAAAAATTAGTTTTGAACAAAGATGCAAAAGTAACTGAACTAATTCAAGATGGTAAATGGAAAATTCATTAAAAAAATCCTAATGTAATGGAAGTTACAGATCTTCAACAACTTATTATTGACATGCTTGGTGACCCACAGAACTGAAAATTGGTGAAGACGTTCTCTAAGTAAAATGATCCATACTCCGTTAGAAAAGCTATGCGTGTCTAGTGCAACAAAAATCAGGAGATCCGGTCAATGACTACAAATTTATATGTAAGGAACATTTCCCTTTCAAAATCTAAATTTTTGTTTGGTTTTTATCCACAATGTAATACCTCTGCGGATAACTTAAATAAGAGGATGTGACATTCAATAAAAAAAAAATTGTAGTTTGTGCAACGCAATAGAAGAGGATGTGAATCATTATTGTGTTCCCACAACAAATTAACACACAAAAAATCAAGAAATATAGGAAATATGATTCAGAGAATCAGCCAGGGGGAGAAGAATAAGAAAACTAAGAAGGAAAAACTAAAACTTATTTCATTAATATCTTAGCCGCAATAATCCTCTCTTATACACTTAAAGCCCTAATCCACTCAGGTGAGAAAAACAGGGACTAAACGATGTTGGCCATCTGTTATCATCCTAACGGCACCCATACAATTATTCTAAGCGCGGAAGGCTATCCATATGACAATACATCCTTGTCCTCAAGGATTGAAGAAGGAAAATGAGCAGAGATGTTGGCTGAGTCTTCCCAAGTAGCTTCCTATGTTGTTGAGTTGGACCAGTGGATAAGGAGTTGTGGAACTAAGTGATTGCCTCTGACCAAAATCCTTGAGTCCAAAACTGCAGTTGGAGTAATAGTTATCCGTCCTTCATGGTCCACCACTGGAAGTGTAGGAAAACGGGTGCGAGACGAACCAATTTTCTTTTTCAGCTGTGAGACATGAAAAACTGGGTGTATCCTAGCCTCAGGAGGTAACTGTAACTTATATGCAAGAGACCTAATTTCTGAATGATAGGGAAAGGACCATGGTACTTAGCTGAGAGTTTGGAGTTCTTCCTGAGAGATACTGAGGCTTGTCTGTAAGGTTGTAGCTTTAGGTATACCATATCACCAACTTCAAAAACTATGTCAGTTCTCTTAGCATCAGCAAAATGTTTCATTCTTTTTTTGAGCCTTGGTTAGAGTGTCCTTGATAATAAGTAAGATGCCCTCTCTCTGTTTTAGATACTTCTTAACTGAGTCCACTGACGTAATAGCAGAAGGTGGGAAAGTCAAATGTGGAGCTTCATAACCATACAAATCCTTAAAGGGAGACATCTTGAGGCTAGTGTGATAACTAGTATTGTACCACCACTCTGCAATATCCAACCAACTCATCCAGTTCTTTGGTTGATGACTAGTTATACATCTAAGGTAGTTTTCAAGACAAGCATTCACCCTTTCAGTTTGGCCATCAGTCTGAGGGTGGTAAGCAGTACTAAGCTTGAGGCTGGTTCCTAACTTCTTGAATAAATCCTACCAGAAATTGCTGGTGATACCAATTGAAAAAGCGAGGGTCTAACAACCACACCCAATATTTCGTTTGGAAATCTGAATAGACAAACTCCAATATACTTTCAAGAGAATCAACTAGATAGTAAGAATCAATCTATAGAAAGTATATCAAAGAGTTTTATATCTCTATTTCTTAATTCAATCTGCAATCAGCAAATAGGGATTTGCGAGCCCGATTGAATATAAGAGAAATAACTCGAACGGTACCAAAGACCAATGTTCAAGGATCAATCAATTTCAATCAGCACCCAAAGGTTGGATTTACCAATTGATCGATTCAACGCACAACCTGTGATATTTCAATTATATAACAAAATATAATGCGGAAAGAAATAACACAAACACCAGAAGTTTTGTTAACGAGAAGCGAAAATGCGAGAAAAACCCGGGACCTAGTCCAGATTTGAAAACCACATTGTATTAAGCCGCTACGGACACTAAACTACTACCAATGAACTTGATTTGGTGTAGTTGAACCTAATCAATCTCACAGTTGATTCAAGGTACAGTTGCGCTTCTTACGTCTCTGATCCTAGAAGGATACTAGGCACTTGATTCCCTTAGCTGATCTCACCCACAACCAAGAGTTGCTACGACCCAAAGTCGAAGATTTGATAAACAAATCTGTCTCACACAGAAAAGTATATTGGAATAGATAAATCTATCTCCCACAAAATACCTATGAGTTTTGTTCCGTCTTTTAATAAATCAAGGTGAACAGGATCCAATTGATAAACCGGTCTTATATTCCCGAAGAACAGCCTAGAAATATCAACCACCTCACAATAATCTAAATCGTATGGAAGCGAAACTATATATTGTGGAATCACAAACGATAAGACGAATGTGTTTGTGATTACTTTTTATCTTGCCTATCGGAGATTAAATCTCGAGCCAAACTTAGAGAAGATAGTACTCAAACACGATAGAAGATGTAAGATCAGATCACGCAACTACAGAGAAAATAGTTGGGTCTGGCTTCACAATCCCAATGAAGTCTTTCAAGTCATTAACCTACAGGGTCTCGAGAGAAACCTAAGGTTAAAGGAGAATCAACTCTAGCTATGCAACTAGTAACACACAGAAGTGTGGGGATTAGGTTTCCCAGTTGCTAGAGTTCTCCTTTATATAGTTTTCAAATTAGGGTTTGCAATCTAAGTTACCTTGGTAACAAATCATTCAATATTTAGTTAGATGAAAAACACAGATTCAACCAAGCTAATATCTTTCAATAGTTAGATCGAACTTAGCTTGTTTCACACAAATGAAATGTACCCTCATTTAGGTTTATATAACCGTACCTAAACATGTACACCATGTTGGTTTAATAATAGTTAACCGAAGTTAGCCATATGATCACTCTCATATCAACCTTGTTCATCTTAACCATAACTAGTTCAAATGACTCAAATGAAACTAGTTAAAGAGTTGTTCAATTGCTATATTCTCATAGAAGTATACAAGAACACAATTGAAGCAAAATCGGTTTGATTCACTCGAATCAATTCATGAACATTATAGCCACGATTTGCAAAGATTGCATTCCTTATTATATAAATGTTTATGTTCATGTACACAACCGATTTTAGAACTTTAACCTTCAAGTATGCAAACAGTACGCATACTTGAAATACCCGATACGCAATGGGTACGCGAACTTCCAATCCCATGAAATATTGAGACATGAACCTGTACGCCGGTACACAAGCGAATACGCATACTTAGGTTCACGGATTTGAAGCCAACAGGTGCGCGAACGGGAGCGCATACTATGGTTCCCGGGACATGGGTTACATATGTGCAAGAATACACAACATGACATATCCAATAATGGTTAAGTGTTCTAAACTCTTATTTCAATCATTGAAACTTTCTTAGAAGATGACAATAGCCAATTTCACACACTATTAGCATCAAAGCAATTTTCAAGTTATTGAAATAATCATAACGAAACATTCCAAGTCTACACCAAATGATTGTATCACACAAACCATGTAAGATGTTACTCGGCAATTTTCACATGATCATCTTTTGACTTGCGTCAAGAATATAAGATGAACTTGGTATAAGCAAAGCTTGCCAACACATATTCCGAGAAATATGTAAGCGAGTTAAACTCAGCTCGAAATCTCAAATGTGTAAAATAGAAAACTATATCGTAACACGACTTATGTCTCAATATAGGAGATAGAGTAGAATAGACTTTCCAAGTGATAGATGAGTTTCAGTCTCCACATACCTTTTGTCGATGAAGTTCCACAAGCTCTCCTTAGTAGTTCTTCGTCTTCAAATGATGAACGCCGTGAAGTCTAAGGCTCAACTACACAATCTATGTCCTAGTCCGAGACATCTATAAGTAGACTAGAAATCAAGACTTATAGTTTTGATCACTAACATTGACAAACATGCTTGAGACACCAACGCATGCGAGTTCAACCGAGCAGTGCTCTAATAATCTCCCCATTTGTTAATTAGTGACAAAACTATAAATACATATGGATTACAAAATAAATAAAACTTTGTAGCTTCTCATCCAAATGCTTGATCTCCTTGGCATCTTCAACACGACTCGAAATCTTCGTCACTTCCAAGTACTCCATGATTCTAAACGTGTTCAACTCAGCATCATAGTTGTTGAAGATCCGTAGCAATAACAATGAGAAAACAAATGCTCTCAATCATTGTTATACATTATCATAGTATTATTACACAACATCAAAGTTCAATTGTATCACAACTTTGAGAACAATACTATGGTGATATGTATTACTCCCCCTTAGTGATACTTCATCTCGACATGAAAACCACCCCCTTACATAATGATCCGTAAACCATATGTATTTGTAGTATGAAACTACACATTAATTCTCCCCCCTTTTTGTCAATATAAATTGGCAAAGGTATGAAAACTAGTGGGATCCTCATGAAATTTCCATAGAGATACTTCATGACCAAAAGAGAATAACATACCAACTTATTTAGATGCAATCATATAGCCGAAGCTAAATCCATTCATCAAGGAGTTTATAAAGATACAAGATAACCCCTACAATATTCCACAGCCGCACTCCCCACAAAGATTTGGCAATTAAGCACAAGTTCAAAAAGAACTCTCCCCAATAATATTTCATTCCCGAAAGAACAACATGAGCGACCTTACTTTTTACGAGAAAAGAAGGATTTCTTTGGACATAATCAAATTACATGAGAATCATGAATTTGTATCCAAAAATCACAATTGAATTAGCCACAAAAATGATCAATTCAATTGGCCATGCTCAACATATGAGAACTTACGGAGCAACACAGTATATGCACAAATATGTGGATCAGGGAAAGACCAATACTACGGAATACACAAAGATTCATTCTATTTTTCATCACTATTTGCACAATGACATATAATAGATTTAATCTTTGTAAACAAAAGTTCATCCTTTCTTCCATCAAAAATGACATAAAAGGCTTAACTTTTGCAGTCAAAAGTTCATTCTATCTTTTATCAATACTTTCATATCGACATATAATAAAGATAACTTTTGAACAAATATGGGACATTCAAGGTTCACGGACGTAAACAACATATCCCATAACAATTTGCAATATATGAAATCATAAAGATTAATACTGCAAAAATCATCTTCCAAAAAAACTTAGAATTTAAATAAATAAATCTAAAAACATTGAAGATGAAAAACGTTGGACATAGCTATGTGTACTCACAATAATGGATATTCCAAACCCTAGTTATCCTTCTTAAAAAAAAACAAGAATAAAAATTCTCATAATTTTGCAGTGGAAATATAGGGAAGATAAATAGGCAGAAGAAAGTTTCTATTGAACAACATCATCAGGTTACACGGAACAATATCCTATATATATAAATGTAGGAAGAAAACCCTAGATACTATATTGGGCACACATTCATGGGCTACAAGCCCTACAACACTCCCCCTTGTGCGGTCCAGTAGAACTTCATATGTAGTGCTTCACATTTAGTGCTTCGAAATCAATTGCCTCATTAAAACTTTGACAAGGAAAAACCCAGTGGGACAAAACCTTGATACAGCTCTTCTCAAAAGGCGAGGGTACCCAAATATACCTCAAGCTAAAATTGTTCCTACCTTTAAGTCATTTCTTCAGAAAGTGATTGTCTATGGACTGAGTCGAGACAATACAACTAATCGGTTCACACTTCGTGTGATCGTATATGGATACGAGATCGAGACAATACAACAACGAAGTATGTTTACTTGATAAGAGGTTCGGACTTAACCAAACACAATAGAATTACTATCATGTAAAATAGGAATTAGCGTTTGTGTATTTTACTTCTAGTTATAATAAAAACAATTATAATTGCGGAAATAGAAAAGTAAAAGACACAGCAAGATTTTGTTAACGAGGAAACCGCAAATGCAGAAAACCCCGGGACCTTGTCCAGAGTTGAATGCTCTCAGGATTAAGCCGCTATACAAAATTAAACCAACTTCGTATGGTTGAGACCAAGCAACTAAACCTATAGTTCACCTAGTTCCATCTGTATTCCCACGCCTCCAACTTATGAATAAGTCACGTACTTGGAAAAATTCCTTTGGTTCGTATTCCAAACAGTAAAGAAACAACAAATCTGTTTGGTATCAACTCTCTTCAACCAAGTGATGTGAGTTCGACAAAGGCTCTTCTGTTTATCTTAACATAAACTCCTTCGTCAGGTTCTTAGATCTATTTTATGCTCAATTACCAAAGTAATTGTTAAGATTTTGCAATCAATACTTTTAAGCACAAATAATTGTATTGATACCGATCTACACAACTAATCAATCCAATCTACCACAAGGATAAACTGATTATAGTTGGATCCTCTTATACCGAAAAAAGTATTGTGCACACCAAAGATTATGAACCCCAAATCAGAAATCTTCAATATCTTCTTTGTCTTCAAATCTTCTTAGATCTTCAATAAACACCTACACACAATAACTTGAATCTCTTGTGATCAATCACGCACAACACGGAGTGCGGTAACAATGGATTATCACAAGATCGTCTTTAGCACTAACAATAGTCTAAAGATCCATGTCGAAACTTCGATCTAGTTTAGTGAATCTTATATCGAAGAGAAGATTCTCAAGCATAAACAAACTAGGTGCAATCAAAGTTCAACCACCGTTAGTCAATCAAATCAATCGAAAACGAAGATAAAGCGCAATTATCTAGTTTCCCACCAACAGTACTCATAGAGCTTCTCAATCTCAAAGAAGACTTTAAAGGCGGCGGCGTAAGAGATTTCGCCTAATTAGGTTACTTTCCTCTCCGAATAGGCGGCTACACCAAGTAACAACACAACCGAGGAAGTTTGCGGTCACGGAAGTTAGTTTGCTAGAAATGCAAACTTCAAGTATTTATAGACAAGGAAGTTTGGACACCAAGGAATTTCCAAAACTGAAAATATTCTCAAAGATATTCAATACATTCCAAATTCGGTTTCATAATTCCCCGGAAATGCTCTGTCCAAAATAATGATCGAAAATCTCTCTGGAAAATCTCAACTAATTAATGCACATTACTAATTCTCATTTTCGTAAAATAAATTTAACAACCTTAAATAAAAGATTCTTAAATTATTTATTTCGATCCTGGGATTTTCTTCCTGTAGCTATTAAGGAATAACTTTGAACAATAAAATATAATCATTACTGCACGTGTTCAAAGTATGCCGACATCCTTACTTTGCAAGTCCTCTTTCATACTTACAACCTTGAAACCGATTTGCCACACTTCCAAACAAGTTTAGAATTGGTTCATCTGACTTTCAAGAACTATGCGATTGATTAAGAAACACTCAATCACAAATCATGGGTTTAACGGTTCTACCAAAACAAGTTTCGGTTCTACCTCCATGTGAGTACGTGCATAGTCACACTAGCTTTCCAAAATTTGGTTGACTAGGTACTAGGATCAGTTCCCCACATATATATGGTATCTAACTTATATGCGTTGCACATGTCCATAAGATCGGTTCCCCTTTGCCTAAAAACGTGTTGCACATGTTCATAGGATCGGTTCCCCTTTCTGCTATAAACCTTGCTGCACCTCATACAAGGATCGATTCCCCTTTGTGATGTGTTGCACCTCTTCATAGGATCGGTTCCCCTTTACCTAGATTCGGTTCAACAATACACAAACTCGATCATACCATCTCAGGTGATTACTTAAGATCGGTTTCACTAATAAAAGTCGTACCAATACATAAGTCAGGCCTTTGTGAATAGTTTTACCAAGAACACAAACAAGTCGTGAGCGGTTATACTAAATCACACATATTGGATGTTCACAAGATATGCAATTAATAACAATCCCAATAACGCGTGGCGATTTACTTTTCGATTCATAAACAAGTTTATGAACTTACTTCCTTAAAACACATGTAGAACATTGTTTCTAGGATGAAATCCTCACCTCATACCCATACATAATCACAATAGCATTCAAATGATTATGTCGATGTCTTATCTACAAAGTTTAATGGTTAAGAAATAAACTTCATATTGTATTCCTTAATACTATGTCTATCTAGAGTGTTTATGCTTATGGATTTCGTTTTCAATATGCATGACTGCACGACTTGAAAGATACGTTAGGGAATGAAACAGTTCAAGTCAAATATCACTAACCTCAAGTGGAATGATGATGTTTTCGTTGTAGATTCTTACTTCTTCACTTCTTCGCAATACTTGTAATGTCTCATATCCTAATACTTTCAAGCTAACCTATACGAAGTTTACTCTAGTACATAATCAAGCGACTCTTAAAATGAGTTTTGATTCACTAAAATATGACAACCAAACTTGACATACCAACGCTTGGTGGGTTCAACCGAGCCATGCTCTAACAATCTCCCCCTTTGCCAATTTTGGTGACAAAACTCTTACAATCATATGGATAAACAAATTACAAGAATTCATTACACATACACTTGATTCCCGAATTCAACAGCAGAATAACCTGCATTCATTCAATCCTTAAATGTCGATGTTGACATTATAATAACAAAGCTAATACTCCCCCTAAAGGTAAGATAGGTAGATTTCATCAATCCGCACGTCTTTCTTATACCAATCAATATGATATGCTACTCCCCCTTAGTCTATGCTTTCACTCTTTCGTTAGATAAACGTTTAAGCACCAATGTTCTTTTCCTTAGTGATACCAATCAATATAAAATCAATACCAGTATCACTTGTTTATTCCATATGTTTCTCCCCATTTTTGTCACAAAATTACAAAGAAACAAAAAACAAAGGACAACAAGAAAAGAATCTTACAAATCTCAAAATAGACTTGCAAACCTATAGAGTTAAGCACGAGGGTTCCACATACCATTTTGATAACCAATATCAAAACCGAAACTACAAAGTAATTTTTTTGATATGTTGCCAAGGAAACAATTACTTGAAGCAATTTTCCCAATTTAGTTTAGCAAACCAAAAATCAACTAAGCACCTTAGTTCCTTTGCTAAACCGATTGTACAAAAACAATCGCTTCATTCGATAAGACCAAAATAAAGATAACTCTATTTTTCTCACCAAGGTTCTAAATTATCCATATAACTTAGACCTTTCACTTTTAAACAAGACAATTACTAAGTTAGTTAACTAGCATTTCTTGTTAAGGCATTCCGATTAGACTTGAATAACCGAAACCTCCAATTTGATAAGTCTAACTAAGATAAACTTAGTTTCTCTTATCCGAATCGAATTGGACTAAACAACTCATCCAGTAAACCTTTTCTTTCGTTAAGCCATAAATAATTCATACAAACCAACATAAATCAACTTGCAAAATTATTCAAATCAATAGGAAGCAATTGAATCAACATAGACATTAAAGCACCGCAATTGCACCGAAATTTTGTAAGCCCAAACAATTGATACCACACAATAAAGCAAGATAACAATAGTTTTTTCTTAACCGGAACCAATTGAATCACACATCCATACACACATCATGGAATAAAACATCAATTGAACCGAAATTTTGTTAAGCAAAAGCAATATATATATATATATATATATGAAATAAAATCAGTCATTTCTTAAACTGGAAAACAATTAACTAACAACATTGTTACCCCAAATTTCACATCCGCTTCTCCAATATGTTTGCATCTTATTCTAGGGAGAATTGATATCGAAATATCATTATGTTGTCATCCTTATGCAAAAAAAAAAAAGAATAACAACAACCAACCTTTACCAGAGAAAGGTTGAAAACCGGTTTTAACAATTGCATGCAAAAGTTGAAAACCGTCGAAACACATATGCTTTTATGCTAAACCAAAACCGATTCAACATATTGTGACTTTTTCACATGTTGTTTCTACCAGAACCCCTCATGATCCTTTGATAAAGCCTACCAACATGGGTTAGAACTTAATCCTGCTAAATCAAAAAGTCACCCAAACCATAAGGGTTCACAATATTATGAGATCGAATATCAAGGTAATAAAACCGAAATCAAACATCCCATAAACATCCATAACAATAATAAAGCATTCAAGCACAGGCTATGTAAATCAAAAACCATCACAAGAAAATTATAAATCAAATAATTTTATTCATAATAGTTTTTATTCATAATAGACTTTATTAAAATGATCAAAAACTACTACGTCTATTTTTCTTGGATCTATCGGAAGATCATCTTCAATTTCCTCAAATTTTCGGGATCTTCATCAATAGCATCTCATTGATATCTCGGATTTACATTGCAGTACCTTCATTATGTTCATAGGCTAATGCATTAACCTTTCGATTAATATTTCGAGCAACTCCATTCACCGATTCTAAGTTTAATCGCTTTCTTTGGTTATGGATAACAGTTCTTAGTAGTGCTGCCTGTCTATGATGGGTTTCAATAGTACTGAGGAGGACTTGACGAAGATTGATAATATTAATCTTAGCATCCAAACTATTTTGGACAAGGAGATTAGTGACATCTTCCTTTTCATTTTCTATATTTTCACAACAGATTTATTGAAGGTATCATCAAGATGAAGCAGTTTCCTTAGAGGTCATTCCACTCAAGGCTTTCAGAAGTTTTACTTGAGATATGGTTTGAGAATACATACTTTAGCATAAGTTCTCAGACATGTTGAGTACATATACTAGAAATACCTTTAACACATACCAAACATAGATATCAGCCTTAAATAATAATTCGATAAGGTTTGAAAAGATTTTCACATCTTATGTGTTATTGGAACACAACATCCTCCAAAAGAGGTTATTGGTAGGCCTCGAAAGTGTATGTAAATGATGGCCTACGGGTTATACCGCAAGTGCACGGCGTCTATCGGAGACGGCAAGTACAGGTCGAACCACGAGAGACTTGTGGTGCTCTTGTATTGATCAAAGGGCTTACTAAACTGAATTCTAGTGACGTAACAAGTGATAACGAGATGGTGAAACAGATATTTTTGTGCCGAAGCGGGTGAGTGAAGTGTAATGAACCTAAACTAAGGAATGAAAGATATAAATTAGAGAGCACTAGGGTCTTTAAATCCACCACTAGTCTACACTTTGTGTTCACTTCATTATGCTACTCTTGCCCTTGTAACGAGATAAGGGAAGAGTGTCGATGCTACCACTTACCTAAGGTGTTTCTCCGCGTGACAGATTAATCTCAACTAAGGTATTTATCCTAAGTATTAACCCATCGACTAAAGTACAATTAATACGTAGATAAACATTGATTTCATTAAGCTTGGGTTGCAGTATAAACTACACAGAGGAATCAAACTACAGTGCATCCATGGCGTTGGTATGCCTTGTGAGAGCAAAGTGTATCACTGCGATGTTAATTCTATCTAGAAAACATTCAATCATTCAGAACGAGTTCATGAAGAAGAACACGGGAGATAAACTAGGGTTTCATCTCAAACCTAAACGAAATTAAACTAAAACATCAAGAACATAACAAAGAACAAAATTAAACCTAATTGACACTCTGGCTAACCCGAGGCGTGTCTTCTATCAACCCATTCGGTTCTATTTATACATGCATCGGCCCCAAAATTCCCAAACCCTTGTTCAATTAAAAATAGAAATTAAATGAAAATTGAATCGAACCCATACTACTGAATCGCCTTCCCTCTTGTCTCATCATGCTCGAACTCCATGCGGTTGATTGGGTGGAAACCCTAGCCCTAGATGTCTCGATTTAGTTTCTAGGGTTGGTAGAAACTAAAAAATAGATATCTAGTCTGGGGTTGTTGGCTGGTGATGGTGTGACATGAGATAGGGTGATGAAGCGGCTTGAAACAGCTCTGGTGGTGGTGGGGTGAAGAAGGTGGAGGAGTTGGTGTTGTTGCGGAGGCTGACAGAGCTACGTCGGGTGAGGAGACGGGAAAGAGGAAGAAGAAAGAGAGAAAAGAAGAGAAGAATGGGTCCTGTCGATGGGGGTATAGGTATAGGGTGATGATCGTGTGAGCGGGGACAGCAATGTTTGATGAGGAACAGGCCCAGCGACCGTTGGATGAGGCGGATGGAGATCTGAACGGCCGAGGATGGTAAGCGGTTTTGGAGCGTCGGTGTTGCACGGAGCATCAAGAGATGATGTATCGTGATGGAGCGACCGTTGGATGTAGGCGGGGAGATCTCAATGGCTCGAGTGAGCGGGCTCGGATCGGGTCATGGGTAGCTCTAGCCCAAGTCTTCCTTGTTGGGTTGCAAGTTGATTGCTTGCGGGCTTTGGCTATCTTGCTCCATAGATGTTTGACTTCAATTCTTCGCTCTTTAGCTCCTCGGTTTCTCGGACTTTATTTAGTACCTAAAAATACAAAATTAATTAATACAAATATTTATTCTTGAAAACAAGGAAAACACGAGAATGCAAGGATAATATCGATTTCTAAGCGCAAAAGATGAGTAAAATGCCAATAAAAGGTGTATAAATATGCACTATTTAGCACTCATCAAATACCCCCAAACCTGAATTTTACTTGTCCTCAAGTGAAACAGAAAATAGGAAATCCTAACTATACCCCTGTCGCGGGGTCTCTCGAATGCATTTAGCGTATGCACTAAGCCTTTAAACCCTATGTGTCCCAGTGGACGAGTTGTAGTCTCGTGAGGGTTTACCAGAGGTGTACCCACAAAACCTTCTCCAACTTCAGAATGTAAAAGAGTCTCAAGCATCCTAGAAGCTATGAGGACATAGAGTTTCTGCATGCTAGTAACAAGAAGTTAGAACTATTGAAGAACGCATTCTCATCCTTAAGTGCTGAGCGAGAAGTAACCATACCATATGAAAGAATTCGGATTCGATTGTGATCATAAGCCTCGACTTATTTTGCCTCACCATTAGGGTTTTATGATAATTGCACTCAAAAGATCGCTTTTTAGTCTCTCATGTGTGCAGGCAGGAATAAAGAGAGAAATCCTGCACACGTTGTAGGTAAGAAGGATAACCTTAGAAATAAAATCTGGAGACTCCACAAAAGTGTGGACAAAAAGAATCTTTTTTCGATGATCTCTAAGAAAGGAAATCAACCATTAGCAAGGGTGGGAGTACTCACTCACTTCTCATCCGATCGGTAATTAATATCACTCTCTCGAAGAAACCATAGAAACGTCTTCAATCTTCGGTCTTCGGTCTTATCGTTGATGACGAACTTCGAACTTTTACAAAGACTTGAATAATAATAATATTTTGTTTTTTTTTTTTTTTTAATAATAATTTTTTTTTTTTTTTTTTTTTTTTTTTTTTTTTTTTTTTTTAAGTTACAATAAAACGATAAACTCAATTTTTCACAAACTTCATTATTTTCTCATCCTATTTTCTTTCTTTTCTTTGTTGCATAAAAACCTTGGACTATCTCAACTTTTCTTTCAATATTCCCGATTATGCTCCGGTTCTTTGACGATGATATGTTTCTATGGGTCTTCTTGATTGAGAGAGAGAATGATGCTAACTACAAATCGGTATTTAGAAGGAGTTTTCATCTTTAGACGTCACCCTCATGATTGACAAAAACTAGCACTCAAGAGATCAAAAGTAGTCTTTGAAAATGGTGCGAAGTTGGGTAGCTCACCATTCCTACCCGGAATTTACGTAAGGTGACACACACTCTATGACTTTTCTAGAAAGTTGCAAAAATGAAGGTTTGTGCCTCACTTGATGTAAAATGGGTAGTCTCCACTATGGGTGATCACAATTCTACTACCGAATATCAAACAGCACCTAATTCGCCCTCCGGTATGGTTAAATCCAACTTTAACGCTCTAATCAACTAAGAAACCCGATTGTGTTCTCCGGTACTTCCAAGTTCTGTTATTTCGGTCAGAATCTCTATGTAAACATAGCTAAAAGCATGCTAGTGACTCTAAAATCTCTAAAAGTTGGAGGTTTTTACAAAAAGAGTTTTGAATTTATTTATTTTTTTATTTTTATTTATTTATTTATTTATTTTTTTTGAAAATAAAAGGTAAAAAAAAAAGACTAAAAACTCTATATGCAAATGCACCCCCAAACCTAAATCAAACATTGTCCTCAATGTGTCTACATATAGAAAAAATTTAAACAGTCACATACCAAGAGAACTATGCTGATAAGAGAAAAGGGAAGAGATTACCGGTATGTCGGCGGGAGCAAGGTTGAGCTTCATTAATCAAGGCTAGAATCCAACATTCTCAACGGAGATCATATCGGATTAGCATAATATATGCGCATGAAGACTCAACCGATTCAAGAAAAGAAAATTTAACAAGTCCTACTGGATTATATACAAAAATTTACTAACAATCTAAAGAGGTTAGGGTCAACCCAAAAGATAATGTACAGAAACATCAACATGAAAATGGGCTTTGGTTTATGTGGGAATTTGGTTTATTGGGATTTGGTTTGTTTGGGATTTGGTTTAAATGGGCATTTTGGTTTTTGGTTGGTTGGGCTCCTTTGGTTTATTGGGATTAGTTGGGTTATGTGCAACAGTTTGTTGCTATGTAAAATTTGCATTGAGCCAGTTGTGATTTGCACGACCCGGGCTTGTAAAAGCCCGGCTCAACTTAAGTTGGGTTCGGATTGGTTTAAGCCCCGGTGTGGCTTATGTGGGCTTAGGTTTTCTGCTTAGATTGCAAATGCACGGCCCGGTTCAAGTGCGACCCGGGTTATAATGCTAAGCCTAGTTGGGTTAGCCCGGTGGCCCAGGTTTCATTTGGTTGCAGCCGGGTTGGGTTGTTAGCCAGTTTGGTGTGGTCGATCAGCCAAAGCCAATTGATTGTGGGCTTCGGTTGTGCGAGTGCAAGCCCAAGTATTTGGGCTTCAACCTATGCGGCCAGAGCTGCACAAGTAATGTCTTTGGAAAATATTGCTCGGCCACAGTGAGAAGTGACTTGACTTGGGTTCAATACATTTGACAGCACCCAAAGTAGTTGGGTTGGCTCAACAAGCTCAACAAGCTCAATTGTGGCGGTGGAAGCTCATACAAGGTTCAAATCAAGATCAAACATGCATAAGAGTTTAGTGTGGCTCGGACAAGGTTTAGCACATGGTTAAGGTTGAGCATCAATGGCACATTCAAAGCGAGATCAACAATCGGTTTAGGGCTATCGGGTTGTCATGCAATATGCAGCTCGGGGTGATCACCTAGCAAGGTAACTACGTTATCAAGCAAGTTGGTAGGCCTACCTCATTCACAGCTCAGGGGTGATCACCTGGCACAGATCATTTGCACATATTGTTTGTAAATCAGTTTAAACACAACACAGCACAATAACTCACATCAACACAGAACATACAACACAGGGTCAGGCACATCACAGTTTGGTAGTTTAAGCACAGCACAATTCTAAGTGCAAATCACAGATGAACAGGGCAGCTCAAATGCAGATTTTCAGCTTCCCAGATGCAACAGGTTTGACAGGGTTGAGTATGCACAATCTTAACAGCTTATGTGAGCACAATCTTAACAGAACACAATCTTAACAGATGCACAATCTTGACTGGTTGAGTATGCACAATCTTAACAGAACACACAAGTACAAACTCACTCAAGGAGTTGTGATATGCTCAGGGCAATACAACTCTTAATGGCTCATGCTCAAGTTTATGCTCAGATCACATTAGTACATGGCATTTCATGCAAGACAGAGCATCAAAATTTGACAATACAATACCGTTGGTTATGCTCAAGTTTAAAAACACAGCAGCTCAGCAGCACCTTGGTTCTTGCTGCTCCCTTGCGTCCTCCTCTTCCTAGTCTTGCTTAGCAGATGTTGCAGGTACCTGTGACTCAACACAGATTTTCAGTTCCCAGTAATATACAAGTTAGAGCACAGAGAATATGCAACTGGGAGCTACTTGGACTGAAAGGGATCAAAAGTGACAAGTGATATTAAGCTACAGCTACAGACGCTTATAGCTCAGGTCAAACAGCCAAGATGCAGATGAGATTAATCAAATGCAAGAACAAGTGAATTATACTAAGCTACAAATGTAACTAAGTGACACTACTACTCATGATGACAACAAGTACACTACAAATTACACTAAGCTATCCAAGAAAAGGAAGATTACAGATGTATGATGCAAATACAGATGGAATGACAGGTTATACTAGAATTTTTTTTTTTAAATTACAAATGCAGATTACGAAAATTAACTAAGTTATACTAATCACAGACTGAAATGGATATGTACAGGGTGCAATCAGTGAAGGCAGCAATTGATCACAGGGCACACGCCAAGTCCCCGGCAGCGGCGCCAAAAACTTGGTAGGCCTCGAAAGTGTATGTAAATGATGGCCTACGGGTTATACCGCAAGTGCACGGCGTCTATCGGAGACGCGGCAAGTACGGGTCGAACCACAGAGACTTGTGGTGCTCTTGTATTGATCAAAGGGCTTACTAAGCTGAATTCTAGTGACGTAACAAGTGATAACAGATGGTGAAACAGATATTTTTGTGCCGAAACGGCCGAGTGAAGTGTAATGAACCTAAACTAAGGAATGAAAGATATAAATTAGAGAGCACTAGGGTCTTTAAATCCACCACTAGTCTACACTTTGTGTTCACTTCATTATGCTACTCTTGCCCTTGTAATGAGATAAGGGAAGAGTGTCGATGCTACCACTTACCTAAGGTGTTTCTCCGCGTGATGATTAATCTCAACTAAGGTATTTATCCTAAGTATTAACTCATGTCGACTAAAGTACAATTAATCTGTAGATAAACATTGATTTCATTAAGCTTGGGTTGCGTATAAACTACACGGAGGGAATCAAACTACGGTGCATCCATGGCGTTGGTATGCCTTTGTGAGAGCAAAAGTGTATCACAGCGATGTTAATTCTATCTAGAAAACATTCAATCATTCAAGAACAGTTCATGAAGAAGAACACAGAGATAAACTAGGGTTTCATCTCAAACCCTAGCAGAATTAAACTAAAACATCAAGAACATAACAAAGAACAAAATTAAACCTAATTGACACTCTGGCTAACCCAGGCGTGTCTTCTATCAACCCAATTCATCCCTATTTATACATGCATCAGCCCCAAAATTCCCAAACCCTAGTTCAATTAAAAATAGAAATTAAATGAAAAGGCGAATCGAACCCATACTACGAATCGCCTTCCCTCTTGTCTCATCATGCTCGAACTCCATGCGGTTGATTGGGTGGAAACCCTAGCCCTAGATGTCTCGATTTAGTTTCTAGGGTTGGTAGAAACTAAAAAATAGATATCTAGTCGGGGTTGTTGGCTGGTGATGGTGTGACATGAGATAGGGTGATGGCGGAAACGGCTCGGGTGGTGGTACGGGTGAAGAAGGTGGAGGAGTTGGTGTTGTTGCGAGGCGGAGCGAGCTCGCTGTCGGGTGAGGGAGACGGGAAAGAGGAAGAAGAAAGAGAAAAGAAGAGAAGAATGGGTCTGTCGATGGGGGGTATAGGTATAGGGTGATGTGGTGTGAGGCAGGGACAGCAATGTTTGATGAGACAGGCCCAGCGACCGTTGGATGAGGCGGATGGAGATCTGAACGGCCGAGGATGGTAAGCGGTTTTGGAGCGATCTGGTGTTGCACGGAGCATCAAGAGATGATGTATAGTGATGGAGCGACCGTTGGATGTAGGCGAGGGAGATCTCAATGGCTCGAGTGAGCGGGCTCGGATCCGGGTCATGGGTAGCTCTAGCCCAAGTCTTCCTTGTTGGGTTGCAACCGATTTGCTTGCGGGCTTTGGCTATCTGCTCCATAGATGTTTGACTTGATTCTTCGCTCTTTAGCTCCTCGGTTTCTCAGGACTTTATTTAGTACCTAAAAATACAAAATTAATTAATACAAATATTTATTCTTGAAAACAAGGAAAACACGAGAATCTGGGATAATATCGATTTCTAAGCGCAAAAGATGAGTAAAATGCCAATAAAAGGTGTATAAATATGCACTATTTAGCACTCATCAGTTATCATCAAGATCGTCGTCATGAGATACTTCAAACAATTAACTTATCCATTTACACAAGTTGTTGTAAGACAACATTTCTACACATAAAGATGTTTAATATATCCTTAAGGTAGATTGTGTAATCTCTCTATGTTGAATAAGAGATATTAGTAGGATACCAATAGCCTAGGTATATGTGCTTCCTTACATCCGAAGATTGGGCATTGTAAGGGTGCACAATCCAATGTGATTAAATCTTTGGGATGAGGATATTCCTCATAAAATACCTCATGAGGAGATCTTCCCCCTTTTTGAACATCATCATGTTCTTCTTTGTGGGTTTTGAACCCATCCTCTTTGTTAGAAAATTGCGAGATGCAATATCCTTGATTACATGTTGTGCCTAGGATGGTATGTTCTTTGAACTTGAACCGTGTGGTCTAGATCAATCGGTCGACAGTTTGCTAATGTCTCTTGTTCAAGACATTTCTATATGCCCTCTTAAGGTATCCATTCCTTGTTGGAAATGTTATACTAAACATCTGTTCAGATATACCTCTTGACATGTTACAGTAAGAAGTTTCTCAATAAGGACCTTATTCCTTATCTGTGAATGTTCCAGCGATTGAGTAAGAATTTCACACTCTGTAGTCAGTTGATGAACTTCATTGCATAAAGCCAATTTTCGTTTCTCATAATTTATCGGATTATTTTGAAGACTAAGTGTTTCTCGCTTTCCTTCACATATTCTTACATTCATTTGAACAATAAGTTCTAGGACATCGTCTAGACTATCAATGGTTTTTCTTTTTTCTGAATAGTTTTCAGCATGCTTGAAAAAACTTTCCAAAACCTTACGGAATTCAGAAATTAGGCAGGCTAGTGAATCAAATCTCTTTTAGACAATTTTTCACCGGGAGGTGGAGTCGGATCCAAAACATGTTTCTTGAGTTTTGGACTCATTCTTTTCTGATCAGGAACCTGATTCACAATCAAGTTATTAGTCATAGACTTTTTCTTTGATTTTCGAAAAGACTTTCGAGACCAATTTCCATTGACCTTTTCTGAGATATTATTCTCATTATCTTGACATACGTTAACTGAGTTCTTCATAAGTTTAGCTTTGCTTTTCTTATTTTGACTCATATCTTATAGGTTTGATCGCACCAAACACAGATTGTTATATCTTTTCGTGTTTGCCTGCTCTGATACCAATTAAAAAGGCGAGGGTACCCAAATATACCTCAAGCTAAAACTTTTCCTACCTATAAGTCCTTTCTCCGAAAGTGATTGTCTATGGACCTAGTCGTGACAATGCAACTAATCGGTTCACACTTCGTGTGATCGTCATGGATAAGAGATAGAGACAATACAACAACGAAGTATGTTTACTTGATAAAAGGTTCTAATTAACCAAACACAATAGGATTGCTTATCAAGTAAATAGGAATTAACGTTTGTGTAATTTACTTTAATTATAATAAAACAATTATAATACGGAAAATAAAAGTAAATGACACAACAAGATTGTGTTAACGAGGAAACCGCAAATGCGAGAAAAACCTCGGGACCTTGTCCAGGTGAATACTCTCGGGATTAAGCGCTACACAAAATTAAACCTAACTTCATATAGTTGAGACCAAGCAACTAAACCTATAGTTCACCTAGTTCCGTCTGTATTCCCACTCCTCTAACTTATGAATAAGTCACGTACTTGGAACAATTCCTTTGGTTCGTATTCCAAGCAGTAAAGGAAAAACAAATCTGTTTGGTATCAACTCTCTTCAACCAAGTGATGTGAGCTAGATAAAGGCTCTTCTGTTTATCTTAACATAAACTCCTTCGTCAGGTTCTTAGATCTATCTTATGTTCATTTACCAAAGTAATTGTTAAGATTTTGCAATCAATACTTTTAATCACAAAGAATTGTATTGGTGCCGATCTACACAACTGTTGATGGTGGATTTTCATTTAAGGCTAAAATTGTAAAAGCCAAAATTATGCGCTGACATCCTGCAAAGGATAAAGCCACTGATAAGTGATGAATACTTCTCCACTTTACTAATTCACCTAAAATGGAGCATGTAGCAACAATCCCATATACCCTATGAATTTATAGCATTATCAATTAATGCATGACCAGCCTTATATTTCCTGTGATGTTCCCATTGAACTCGCATTATTGGTGCGGCATGACGGTCGAGTGTTGCTCTTAGCGAGTAACACGAATCTCCAAGTGTCACTAATGAGGCATGCACGAAATACCCGTCAGAGCTACAACTCTCGGTGTGTTATACGGGCCCGATTGAGCATACATCTCTCGGTGTGTTATACTAGCCCGATTGAGCATACATCTCTCGGTGTGCTATACTAGCCCGATCGAGCATCCGGATTGTCCATGTCGAGTCTCGAAATAATCACGACCATACAAGTTGGCCGTAAGATTTAACCGACCTAGACGATCCTCGCGGGAGCCGAGGCTACCACCTTAATGATCACGAGAGGCCCGTTTATGCCACTGGTGGTCGAATGCATACCATGCCTCCCAACCCGACCACCGAACACCAGCCAGAGAGTAGGATGGTTGGGTCAGTGTGGAGCGGCTTGGAAAACATGTACGCATAAGGCGCAAATGACGGTCTCAAGCAGGTCGCGTCCGTCCAACCCGCCGGCATAGTTGGACGGCATAGATCGTCCCATGACCAGTTGGACAAGCATTGTCACACTGCCGTGCACCCCACTTTCTCCTTACGACCGATTTCTCACGACCAAGCCGAGGGGAGGAGCAACGCTCGCCCAAAGTTCGACGAGGCGTGATGCTTTAAGGGTCGTGGAAATTACACTAGTGTCTTAAATTGATCACGACCATCCAACTTCATGGCATGTTTGGATGGCTTAGATCAAGCATATAACCACTTGAGACAAGTATTTGCGTGTTCACCACCGGCCCAATGTGGGTCACACATGGTCGGCCTCCCAAAAGAAGAGCGTAGCTTGCCAATTCGTCCGACCAAAGTAGCGTGGACATGAAACCCTAATTAGGGTTTGCGGCATATCACATGTGTCGCAAATCGGTCACGACCATCCATCTTCGCGGGGGCATAGATGGAGGGAGTAGATGTATACTCAAAGGGTCACAAGCATGTCAATACAATCACTGTGGGCCCATCTACATGTGTGACCAATCGACCAAGGCCGTCCATGGCCGAGAGCCTCGATTCGTGCGCCCAAACCAGGCATGGTCTCGCGGTTTCCAATTACAAACCAATCTCGACCACTCCTTTTCGATAGGACGAATCAAGTGGTTTAGATCGCACCCTACGAGATGATCTAGCATGGACATGAACACTTAGGTGGCTCACCTCCATACATGACCAATCGGTCCCTCCAAAATCGCCCTCTAAGCTAGAATTCGATTAAGGCGAAAGTGGATGCTTGCGCACCTCCTAAACCCTAATCCAACGGTGGCGAGATATGGGTCGCAAGTCATCTCGTCCGTCCAACTTCGCAAGCTTGGTTAGGCAGCCCGGACAGGAGTTAGGCGAACAACAAGGCATCACCACGATCACCGTCCACCACTCTTCCACATGAAGTGATCGGCCAAAGCGTGGTTTTCCCATACAACCTCCAACCGATCACTCGAAGATGGCTGGACGTGATCTTTTAAGACGCTTAATTGTGACTTACTCCGTTAAGCCTTAAAACAGCGATGCTTCACACATGTCAATATATTCGATGCGTTACCTACATAGAATACACACGATATTTCATAAATATCGACTTCCTAAATAATTTAGTTGTTTAATCCAAAGCATCACATGCTACTTACGTGGGTCCCACGATCCACACATTCGAGACATCAAACGTGTCACAAACTGGGGGATACTTACTTTGGGTATTGGTTTGGCGATTTACGGCGTTCGGCGCACAACGCGCCATCACAAGAACGTTTCGGGAAGTGATGTTGTCAAGTAGCGACACAAATATAATTACACTTTCTTACTACTCAAAATATAAATATAGCAAGGGCAAGAAAGGATCGATCCCACAGAGGTCTAGGTTGTCAAATTGTTATGGTTTCCTATATAAAACACCAGGAAGAATTTGATTGTGTAAAATAAAAATAAACAAAAAGCAAATAAACAAAGCACGAAATCGAGGATGTGAAAATATTGGATAAAGGTTTCATCTTCAATTGTAAACAAGTTTATGAATATATGAATAGAATTCGTATTTAATCTCGCTATCATCAAAAGCCATAGAATACCTTATTGCAAGAATACTCCAGTAATTTCCAAGTTATCAACACACACATTAGGGTCTGCGTATGTGAAATCTACCTAAAGAATAACCTAACGCCTTTGCGCTAATCAAGTTCAATTCCTAGGAGCATTAAGTTTGAAATAGGCTAATCAATGCAATTGTAATACATTGCGCAAACAATTCGAACAAAGGTCAATTCTACATATGACTACGAGGATGTATCACTACAAACCCTAATCATATCATGCTACTAGTATTCAAGGTTATCGCTCGATGAAAACCCTAAAATAGCTATAGATATGGATGTGAGTTCAATCAATTCTAGACTCGACTAAACAAACATTCAATCATATTGCAATCCATCAATCATGCAATTATTATAACCGTAGAAAGTGAACGATAATATTGAGAGAAAACTAATTCATAAAAATCATAACTTGGTTGCAAAATCCAACTACATCTTCAACCAATAATAAAAACTTAGTTACTCATGGCATAGGAGTTCATAGCAAGAAGAAGGAGAAAACCTATCATGTTTCTAAACCCTAGAACAAAAGTAGAAGTCTCCCTAATGGAGATATATCCAGGTTTTGAAAAGAGTTTTCTATTTATATGCTTTTCTCCCCATAAGGATACTTTCCCAAAATTAGGTTGATTCTCAAAACCCGTCTCCAAGTTGGTCCACCAAGCCCGGGAGTGAAAATATGTCTCTGGAATTTTGGGTCCAAAAGCGTCGCTTAGGAATTGCTGACGTCATCACCGGAATCCATTGTCGGCGCATGGAATCCGGCTGCCGGGGAAAATTTGTCTCCAACCGCTTTTGTCATCGGAAGCGTCGCCAGCAAGTGTGCACTCCCAGCAACTCATCTTCCCTTCTCTCGCATTTCAAACATTCACAAAAGTCATCCAAACCAATTCTTTCTCTCTTGCGAAAACGCACCCAAAAGCGTGACGCGTAGCTCATATATCCGGCCGTCAACTCTTGCATCCGACTCGTACCCCCCTCGCGATTCACTGAAACATTGCCATGCCCACTTCCGGTTCCAAAATCCGATAACCGGAACTATGCTCACCGGCTTACCAATTTCGCTCCGTTTTCGCACTGCGGCTGCAGCTTCAAAACCATCCTCAGGCTCATTCTGCATCAACTCTGTCCTGTCACCTGCATTTGCTTCCATTGCAGCATCAGCTAGTCCATCTTTGCCTTGCAAATCAACTCCAGGCCAGCACCAGCACATGAGTCTCCACCTTCCATTCCTCGACATACTCAAGATTACAGTGCATCTGTGATAATAGCTCCATCTCTTGACACCTTCTGCCCACGATCCTTTCTTGCATTCCTCCACTCGTCACCTGCAATACATTCAATGCAACTACCTTCACTCTGCAATCATCAGTTCCAACCAATACCTGCACCATTGCAAGCCTGAGCTGCTTCCAGGCCATTAGTACCAGCACCAGCTCCACCTGGAACAGTTCTACAACACATCCATTCCTTCTCAGGTCCTGCAAATTCTCCCCTGTGTAATTCAATCTTCATCTGCTTCTCAAGCCAAAAGCTGACCAAAGAAGACCGATGCACCACAATCGCATATTCCCCCAGAGACTCAAGCCTAACCATTCTGCCATCATGCCAGCAACAACAGCATTTCATCTTTACCAGGTTCACCAGTAAGCTCTCTCCAGCTTCCATTCTTTAGCCTTCAGTTCCAGCTCTAGCAAGAACCTTAAACGCTGCCGTCTCAGGCCACCATCACTGCTACCAGCTACAAACAATCCATCATTGCTTTCGGGAATTTCCACCACCAATTCATCGTTCAATTAACTACAGCTCCCAGTTTCATTTTCCTGAAATCTCGAGGCCATAACAAACAATGGCAGCTGCGTCTGTAGCTCTATTCCAACACTTGCAGACCCGCCATCAACTGCAACTCTAGGCTGCAGCACCTGACTTGGACCAACATCCTTCTGCCTCTCTGTTGCAGCAAAACACCACTGCAACTCACAGCTTTGTCACTTTCTTCACCATCGAGCAACACCACACAGCTCCATTAACCTCGGTACCCGATGCTCGGTACCACTTTGCCATTACCTCATCCATCTCTGTCTAGCCTTCATCGTTACGGCCTGAGACATCTCCTGCCATTCTTATCCTTGCTTGCCTGAATTCACATCATCAGTCCCCTGCACCAACATCCTGAGCTACAGAATATAACTCAAACAAGCCATTCCATCATCACAGAACCATTTGAGTTCAAAGCCATCATCTGACTTGCGCATCGAACCACCGGTGCCAAAGCCTCCCTGCAGCTCTCGGTTCCTCTCCATCAATGCAAGCAGCCTAAACTCAACTCCCATCGCCAGCTCAATAGTAGCTCCATCTGCAGGTTCGTTTGCCTTCTCTTCATTCTCGAGTTCATCATCACTTCAAACCCATTGCCCGTCAATTCAACCCCTACTCTCGGGAACCCAGCAACCTTCAAGATGTAGGACTGGTAGTTGTTGAATTCGTTCGGGCATTTTATCGAACAAATCTTTGTGCCATTACTCATTGGTGTTAACAATTGTGAACTGTGTTTGATCCTAACTATTACACATCTCCTTCCCTGCACAATTTCACGATTCAAACAATACCCACAACTCCTAAAACGCCATTAATCATTCATACCCTCAATTGAAGGCAGTGGCTTGTTTCATGTTCATTCCTGAGTTCTTGATGATACATTGCTCAAAATCTCTGCTGTAAACCGAATCCAGTGAGAACCCAATCTCTCCCAACCTGCACAGACTCTCGTTGCTTCTCTGGTTCGAACTCTAACCATCTGAAATCTCACTCAAAATATCGATCCCTGTTGTTATACACTCCAGTGCAAGAGCTTCTCTCGGTTCTCTTTTCTTTCACGATTTGTAAATAATGAAGATAATAAATTTGTGGGTTGTAATGAACAGGATCCCTGAAGGCGCCCAGAAATTGGATAAGGGCTACCATGAAATTGTTTGGCTTGTCGGTTTCAGATTACCGACAGCCTAGTTCTCAGTTCACTCATCAATTCTGCGAGGCTGACAGTTTAATTCCTGCATAACTCCTCTTGCACCACCTAGCCTGCTCCAAACATCGCATGTGAATTGAGCTTTTCGCTCCAAATGGCTAATTTCTCCTTCTTTGGCCTCAAATGACTCCATTGCACCTAATTAACTCAAAAACACAAATAAGATACATAATTCACATGAAAAATAGCAAAGAAAGCATAAACTCTTCATAGAAAATACGGTGTATTCTACACCTATCAAATTCCCCACACTTAGACTTTGCTAGTCCTCGAGCAAATCGGACAAAATAAAAACATACATACAACTCCGTGACGTCGAGGCTACGGTTAATTTTAGCATAAATAACAAGCCTTTAAACCCCTAGGTGTCCCTAGTGGACGAGTTATAGTCTCGTGAGGGTTTACTAGAGATATACCCACAAAACCTATATTCCAAACTCGGAGTCTATTTGTGACAAATCAATGAACGAATCCAAATTGACTACAGGAGGAGGTACCTTGCAATTTCAATTCAATTATTAGTAAATAAACTCTAATTAGATAGTCGAACAAGCCACAATACTCGGAAACTAACGAACCACAATCACAATGAAAAGATTAAGAAGATGGATAAAGATGTAGATGTTGGCGAATATTCACAAGTGTTCGATGTTTCCCATATCTGTCGAAGGTCCTTGCTAAGATGAACCTAATCCTATTGGATTGAGCTGCGGTCTTGAATGCTACATCAAATCAATTGGCATATACAAGGGAACCAAAAGTGACTTTATTCAACACAATAATTTTTTTTTTTTTTTTATATGATTGGATCAAAGCTGGATCCAATTTCTTTTTTTTTTTTTTTAGACGGCATGATTAGATCTTTTGGATCCAAGCACATGCTTCTTGTCAGCAAGTACATGATAGTTGCCTTGGATCCTGCATTCCACGCTTGTTTAGGCGACGGAGACGGGGACTACGTTTCACACATCTTTGCTATTCCCAAGTGTCTTTTTATTCCGTTTTGGTCTAATTGGTCGGTCCTTTTTTTTCTTTTCTTTTCTTTTTCAATTTTTTTTTTTTTTTTTTTTTTTTTTTTTTTTAGTAACTCAACCACTCTATTTCAATCCTAGCAGTAATAACACGTCGATTTTTAGTGACCCACCAAAGCACTTAGAGAACAATAGATAAATATGGAAAAATAAAAATAGAATGTGATATGGTGATATTCCGAGATATGGTAACAACTATCATGTTAATTTGTGATTTCGAGCTATATTCTTCCCTTTTAGTTAATTGGTTCCTCAACTCTGCATTCAAAATGGTTCCATCCACTAATGGTGTCATCCTAAAGGCACAAGTTTCTAGATTTCGGAGTTCAAAAAGCACAATTTTTTTCTTGGTTTTTTTTTTATTTTTCTCATTTTTTATTTTTTTTTTTTTTTACTTAAAACAAACTAAAACATATAAAAGCTCCCCCACACTTAAACTTTACATTGTCCTCAATGTAAAATTGAATCTTCCAAAGAGAGTTCAAGGTGGGAAATTCCGCAAATGATATGCAAAAACAAGAAAATAAAGATAAAAGCAAATGCATAAAAATAAAAAGATAAGGATAAAGATACAAAACCGATGGGTTGCCTCCCACTAAGCGCTTGTTTTAAAGTCGACGGCCCGACTTAGCTTATTGTAAGATTCATTCCCCATACACCAATAATCGGAAAAGTTGGGGATCCTTCCATAGAACCTGATTTTCAAACACTAGCTTCGCACAAATATTAGTAATATAAAACAGAAACGAAGCTATGAACCGGTAAAAGTTTCCCCCACACTTATTCTTGTCCACACTTGGAAGTGTATAAAGAATATAGGAGTCGGGTACTTCCACGGTTTCGGGTTCCATAACCTGCATAGTATGAGAATCAAGTTTCTCTAATGGCGGAAAACGAGAAACAAAGTCATTCAACAATATTCTCGAAGCACATACATTCAAACCAATAAGAGGTAAAGGCGAAGAAATAATAGGCAAGGGTTAGATAAACCTTTCACAATCTCTTGTATCACGGAATCCTCTTCATCCTTGAAAAACTCAAGTGAATTATTCACCTCTTGTATATCGTGGTCCTCTATTAAACCTTGCAACCATTCTTCGTCCGTTTCTGCCTTAACCATAGTCTCGACATAAACATCATCATTACAATCATGCACAAGTTCAATTGGGTCTTCCACAATATTGGTCATAACCGTCTCATTCTCAACATATTCCTCCTTTTTTGTTGTAAGGCACATACTCTTTTGCGGATGCAATATTGTCCATAAGGAATTTCTTTAGAACACTCATTGCATCATCCTCAAGCTCTACCTTTTGAATAGGTTGTTGATCGTTATAAAGATCAATGCTTGAGTAATCTACACTAGTGTCATCATATTCCTTTTCAACTTCACCTTGATCGCAAAAGACTCCATTATAAACTCCTCGGGATGTCACCATGAATTGGTTTAGGCAATGTATTTTCATAATAATCATCATCACTATCATAGTCATCATAACATTGGTCCTCGCTGAATTTAGTGTTGCTAATCTCGAACTCATCCTTTTGAATAGGTGAATGATCATTATTACGATCAAGAGTTGAGTTAACTACACAAATATCAACAAAAGTCCCCGAAGGTTCGCCTTTTTCAACATAACTATTCATTTCCTCCTTGTATTCTTCAATGCCTTGTCTTAAAGATGAAACACTTTGTTGAAGCTCTTGGAGTGTTCCATCCAAATTCTGAATATATTGTTCCATTTGTTTGTAAAGCTCATTCGACAAAGAAAAAGTAGAATTACTTACCTCCGTATTGTTAGGCCAATTATATTCCCTTTGAATGGGTGGATGATCATAACTACGATCAGAAATTGGGCCAAACATACCATGAGCACATTCGGTCGATGAAATTGGTTCCACGCTTGGTTGTCCACAAACTGACTCCATGCTGGCCATAAATTGTTGCATTTCATCTACCAAACTAGAGGAAAAATTATAAGGAAAACAACTATTCTCCCCTCCTTGTGGTTGCTCACTTACATAACCACCATAAGAAGGTTGATATGTATGAGAATAACTCATAGGGTACGTGGAGTATTGATCATAGCCAAAGGATTGGTTTTGATTATACTCCCCATAAGGGTGATAGTTTCCATGTTGTTGAGGTTGAAAGCCGTATTGATTGCTCCAATATGCTCCGTCCATAGAAATTGGTACCTGAAACGAGATTCTCAAAACTCGAATAAGAACCAAAGAAAGAAAAAATAAAACAAAACTAAATACAAAAATAAGAAACCAAAAACAATTAACAACCGCTTCCTCCCGACAGCGAGCGCCAAAATTTGATCGTTATCGAAGCGACACAAATATAATTACACTTTCTTACTACTCAAAATATAAATATAGCAAGGGCAAGAAAGGATCGATCCCACAGAGAGGTCTAGGTTGTCAAATTGTTATGGTTTCCTATGTAAAACACCCGGAAGAATTTCTGATTGTGTAAAATAAAAATAAACAAAAAGCAAATAAACAAAGCACGCAAATCGAGGATGTGAAAATATTGGATAAAGGTTTCATCTTCAATTGTAAACAAGTTTATGAATATATGAATAGAATTCGTATTTAATCTCGCTATCATCAAAAGCCATAGAATACCTTATTGCAAGAATACTAGTAATTTCCAAAGTTATCAACACACACATTAGTGGCTGCGTATGTGAAATCTACCTAAAGAATAACCTAACGCCTTGCGCTAATCAAGTTCAATTCCTAGGAGCATTAAGTTTCGAAATAGGCTAATCAATGCAATTGTAATACATTGCGCAAACAATTCGAACAAAGGTCAATTCTACATATGACTACGAGGATGTATCACTACAAACCCTAATCATATCATGCTACTAGTATTCAAGGTTATCGCTCGATGAAAACCTAAAATAGCTATAGATATGGATGTGAGTTCAATCAATTCTAGACTCGACTAAACAAACATTCAATCATATTGCAATCCATCAATCATGCAATTATTATAAAGTAGAAGTGAACGATAATATTGAGAGAAAACTAATTCATAAAAATCATAACTTGGTTGCAAAATCCAACTACATCTTGACCAATAATAAAAACTTAGTTACTCATGGCATAGGAGTTCATAGCAAGAAGAAGGAGAAAACCTATCATGGTTCTAAACCCTAGAACAAAAGTAGAAGTCTCCCTAATGGAGATATCTCCGGTTTTGAAAAGAGTTTTCTATATATATGCTTTTCTCCCCATAAGGATACTTTCCCAAAATTAGGTTGATTCTTCTCAAAACCCGTCTCAAGTTGGTCCACCAAGCCCGGGGAGTGAAAAATATGTCTGGAATTTTGGGTCCAAAAGCGTCATTTAATTCTTGACGTCATCACCGGAATCCGGTCGTGGCGCCGGAATCGGCGGCTTAGGAAAATTTGTCTCCAACCATTTTTGTCATCGGAAACTCGCCAGCAAGTGTGCACTCCCAGCAACTCATCTTCCCTTCTCTCGCATTTCAAACATTCACAAAAGTCATCCAAACCAATTCTTTCTCTCTTGCGAAACGCACCCAAAAGCGTGACGCGTAGCTCATATATCCGGCCGTCAACTCTTGCATCCGACTCGTACCCCCTCGCGATTCATCAAACATTGCCATGCCCACTTCCGGTTCCAAAATCCGATAACTTGGAACTATGCTCACCGGCACCAATTTCGCTCCGTTTCGCTGCGGTGCAGCCTTCAAAACCATCCTGGAGCTCGTGCATCAACTCGTCCTGTCACCTGCATTTGCTTCCATTGCAGCATCGCTAGTCCATCTTTGCCTTGCAAATCAACTCCGGGCCAAAGCACCAAGACATGAGTCTCCACCTTCCATTCCTCGACATACTCAAGATTACGGTAAATGCAGTGATAATAGCTCCATCTCTTGACCTGCTCTGCCACAGTCCTTTCTTGCATTCCTCCACTCGTCACCTGCAATACATTCAATGCAACTACCTTCACTCTGCAATCATCGATTTTCAACCAATACCGCACCATTGCAAGCCCGAGCGCACTTCCGAGGGCCATTAGTACCCGGCACCGACTCCACAGGCAGGTTCACAACACATCCATTCCTTCTCGAGTCCTGCAAATTCTCCCTGTGTAATTCAATCTTCATCTGCTTCTCAAGCCAAAAGGCGACCAGCGGCACTGGTGCACCTGAATCGCATATTCCCCGGAGACTCAAGCCTAACCATTCTCGCCATCATGCCGGCGGCAACGGCATTTCATCTTTACCGGGTTCACCGATAAGCTCTCTCCGACTTCCATTCTTTAGCCTTCGGTTCCGGCTCTAGAAGAACCCAAACGCTGCCGTCTCGAGGCCACCATCATCGCTACCGGCTAACGGCAATCCATCATTGCTTCGGGAATTTCCACCACCAATTCATCGTTCGATTAACTACGGCTCCCAGTTTCATTTTCCGAAATCTCGAGGCCATAACAAACAATGGCAGCTGCGTCCGTAGCTCTATTCCAACACTTCCCAGGACCGCCATCAACTGCAACTCCTAGCCGCAGCACACGACTTCAGACCAACATCCTTACGCCTCTCGTTGCAGCAAAAACACCACCGCAACTCACGGCTTTATCACTTTCTTCACCATCGAGCAACACCCACAGCTCCATTAACCCTCAGTACCAATGCTCCAGCCGCCACTGCCATTACCTCATCCATCTCTGTCTAGCCTTCATCGTTACCGCCTGAGACATCTCCTGCCATTCTTATCCTTGCTTGCCTGAATTCACATCATCAGTCCCCTGCACCAACATCCTGAGCTACGAATATAACTCAAACAAGCCATTCCATCATCACGAGAACCATTTGAGTTCAAAGCCATCATCGACTTGCGCATCGAACCACCGGTGCCAAAGCCTCCCCTGCAGCTCTCAGTTCCTCTCCATCAATGCAGCAGCCTAAACTCAACTCCCATCAGCAGCTCAATAGTAGCTCCATCTGCAGTTCAGCTGCCTTCTCTTCATTCTCAGTTCATCATCACTTCAAACCCATTGCCTCGTCAATTCAACCCTACTCTCAGGAACCCTGGCAACCTTCAAGATGTAGACTGGTCGTTGTTGAATTCGTTCGGGCATTTTATCGAACAAATCTTTGTGCCATTCGCGGGTGTTAACAATTGTGAACTGTGTTTGATCCTAACTATTACACATCTCCTTCCCTGCACAATTTCACGATTCAAACAATACCCACAACTCCTAAAACGCCATTAATCATTCATACCCTCAATTGAAGGCAGTGGCTTGTTTCATGTTCATTCCTGAGTTCTTGATGATACATTGCTCAAAATCTCTCGTAAACCGAATCCGGTGAGAACCCAATCTCTGACTCTCGTTGCTTCTCGGGTTGAACTCTAACCATCCGAAATCTCACTCAAAATATCGAGCCCTGTTGTTATACACTCCAGTGCAAGAGCTTCTCTCGGTTCTCTTTTCTTTCACGATTTGTAAATAATGAAGATAATAAATTTGTGGGTTGTAATGAACAGGATCCCTGAAGGCGCCCAGAAATTGGATAAGGGCTACCATGAAATTGTTTGGCTTGTCGGTTTCAGATTACCGACAGCCTAGTTCTCAGTTCACTCATCAGTTCTGCGAGGCTGACAGTTTAATTCCTGCATAACTCCTCTTGCACCACCTAGCCTGCTCCAAACATCGCATGTGAATTGAGCTTTTCGCTCCAAATGGCTAATTTCTCCTTCTTTGGCCTCAAATGACTCCATTGCACCTAATTAACTCAAAAACACAAATAAGATACATAATTCACATGAAAAATAGCAAAGAAAGCATAAACTCTTCATAGAAAATACGGTGTATTCTACACCTATCGAAGTCATGGAAGGTTAGTGATGACGGGAGAAGTGGGCAAGACTGGTCGTGTGACACTAACACACAACTCCACTACTCCATCACTCCACTTCCTCCACTTCCCATGAGAGACGTGGGTTAGGCTTAATGACTTGTATAAATAGGTTCTCCTCCATATTTCCAAAACCAAGACAAGACAAACCAAGTGTTGATACAATCGTATTCAAACACCAGAATCGATAGCTTACATCCCCAAGCCGAGTTCGGCTTTTCGATATAAGTCATAAAGACCAACACCTCCACAATCTCAACACCTTCTTTCGCTTCCCTCCCTAAGATCAACCCCATCTCCTTCACTTTGTGACCCAAGCAAGTATGGAACGACCATTTCTTGGTTTAGGCGAGTTGTCTGATTGATTTGTCGAATCACAAGCACTCTCGCAAGTGCATTTGTTTAGGGTTTAGATTTATTTCTCATCCACACACCCCAAATTACCAAAACCGGCAGAAATAGTTTTCACCCATAAACAATTGGCGACCACGCTGGGAGGTTAATCTCGGTTGTAAATTCAATTCCTCCAAAATCTAATTCAATTTTGTCAATTTCGAAGGGGTAGATCTTAGATTCAATTCAATCATCAACTGTTTCAAGATGGTAGAACTTAGGTCAGGATCGCAATCAATTCGATGGAGTTAGTGCGGATAACACTCGTATTGATGTACTGTCGATGGAGTTAATGTGGCCAATACATCTCGTGGAGCCGTCTCTTCTACCACCAACGCCGGTGGAGCGGGAGATGTTCCGAAGAATCGTAACGCCTCCTATCACCCGGATCCGGGGCAGCCGCGAATCCCGGCATCTCCTCAAGTGTAACACCTCCGGTGATCACCGGAACAACAACTTACATTCCTTCATCGGGACAAGGAGCCGGAGGGACAAGAGGAGGACCATCTCCCATTACCATCGAGACTTGATGGAGGCGGGAAGTTCTTGCTAAGACTCAAACGGATATGGCTGCAACTCCGAAAGAGGTACTCACTTTCCTCAAAACTTTAACTGAACGATTGCCACAAGATTCACGGCAACCCTTGGAGCCAACAAGGGATGCCTTCAATACACCTGGAGCAGGTGTTTCCACTCGGACCCACATGAGTGAAGAAGCTCGTGTTGCTCCTAAACGCCCAAGGGAAAGGACCACCATCCAACTTCATCACACGTGAGGACACCGGAACGACTTCTCCAAAACCGAGGCAAAGGAAATCGATGGATGCACACGTGACATTTCCACCGTACCCTCAAGATGTGCAACGAATCCCTCTTCCAAGAGGATACACCTCTCCTCAGTTCTCCCTCTACGATGGTACCGGTAACGCTCGTGAACACATCTCTCGATTTTGGAATCCTTGGGGGAGCATGAGTACAATCATGTTTCCGCCGAAAAGAGTTCTCGAAGTCACTTACGAGAAGGGCGTACACCTGGTACAACAACATCGTACCTAACAGCATATCCAATTGGGGCGATATGGTCAGTGCTTTCTACAGGAAGTATTTCTTCGTATCTGAGCAGATCACCTTTTCAGATCTAGGGAGAGTCTCTCAGCGGAACAAGGAGCATCCGAACGACTTCGTTAAGAGGTTCAGAATTCAAGCACTAGATTGTCATGATCCGAACGTCACTGAACGTCAGTTGGTGGAGCTGTGCATCAACGGGATGATACCCATATACCGCGCTTTACTAGAGAATCTGGGCTTTCAGACGTTCTCCGAACTCCACGAAGGCGCTAAGCGTTCACCACAACCCCTTTGACGTTGCTAGAGAACCGGGGTTGTTCGAAACGAAGATCCACATGAGAGTCGAGGAAGTAGGCGTCTCACAAACAACCAATACAACACTGGTCCTTCTGTGAGCGTGGTAGGGGAAGGAGGAAAAATGAAAGCTTTAGCAACGGAACAACAACCCAAGCATGCGGCTCCAGCACACACGACTTTGTCTCAAAAGGGAGTGGGCAAGACTCCTGCACAAGACACCGAAGATGCGGCTTTCCATTCCCCATGAGTGAAGTAATGGAACTCTTGGGGGCATGGATTCAAGACGATGCTATCAATATTCCTCCTATCAGACGACCGCCAACTGAGAAAGACATGGCGGACCCCAAGTACTTCGCTACCATAGGTTTGTCCATTATCCGACCAAGGACTGCAACAGGCTGAAACAAATCTTCAGAGAAAAGATAGAGGCAGGAGAACTCTAGCTTGGAAACGAAGGTGTTCATAGAGATCCTCTCCCTATCAGGAACCGCATGATTTAGGGATTACGTTCGAAGACGGTACAATCTATGATGGAGTGTTTGTGCGAGATCTTATATTTCTCAAGGCGCAGCGTCAAGACATATTTGCATCCCTTAACCGCGTTGTCTCGAGATGAGGCGTTTGTATCCGGAAAAGGAAGCGATCTCGAAACCTCGGTCTTTCTTGGAAGATGCAAGCAAGGGAAACTGGGGACTCTTAACTGTAACTCATTTGAAGGATGTCGAGTTCGATAGCACATTGATTGATACGGCCTCCGAATTCAACATCATCACTGTCGAGACTTTGAAAGAAGCAAGGATTTCAAAGCTTGAAGCCACTGCATGACCATTTGTGATTAAGAATCCGGAGGGAGAACTTGGAGATGCATATGGATACATCGATCTTGAAGTTAAATTTGGAGACACTCTAACGCAAGCGAAGTTCTACATAGTCAAAGAACATCCCAATTACGACATGGTCCTAGGACGCTCTTGGATACACGACAACAAGGTAATACTTGGGAGTTTGCCCTCTACCAGCTTCTACGACACCCGAAAGGATATCTAACAAGCCGTCTGGACCGAAGGCGTCTCCGTTGTCGCACTGCGGCTTGCCAATGTGACACAACTTCTGGAGAGAGCCCATCGGCATACATTAAGAGGTTCCGAGCTCAAGTAAGTCTCATCACGCAACCCTTCTTGTAACCAATCACTCCTCACTCGATAAGTCCCTGGGGGTGGCTCCAACCAACAAACCAACCCCGGCTAGGAGATGTGAATGGGAAGTCGGCCCCTTCAAACGTTTTATCTAGAGCTTAGAGGATGTCTTGGTCAAATACAATAAGGCTAAGGTCCAGGTATCTGGATGCCCAAACCTATTTGGAATTGGAGATCTGATGACGAAGACGACTGCATTCAAGGTTGGGAGCATGATGGTGAAAGTGACCACTCCACCTGACTCACCCACCAAAAGGGAGGATGAACCATACCTGGTAGCATATGTTATCCTATGCGGCTACTACAAGCTCATCAACTTGGACAACTGGAAGGCGTAATAATTCACTCACGATGGATCAAACCCTACCGAACTTAAGAGCGTTGTGCTACCACTTTCCAGCGTCTTCCACACTTTAAAACGCTATGATATTTCCTCCGGCGTGTTTCTTTTACAATTACCTTTTCATGCCATATTTGTAATTCCTCCGAGGAAAATGATTTCGATACTTGCATTCATAATTAGGGTTCCCACTTTCAATTTTAAAATTAATTGAAATATTATTTCCATCTAGGAACTTCTTTACCTCCTAAAGGAAGACACAAAATTTTGAGTCAGTCTAAACAACCATTTACCCAGCAAGACCAGGGAGATCTCACATCAGGAGCATAGTCCGTGGTATTTCATCATGGTATTCTCTTTTTTCATTGCAAGAACAACATATGATCACATTTGATATAGCCATGTTGAGAGATTTACATCAAAAAACAATGTAAAACCTTTATTCAATCAAGCAAGCAAAAAATACCTTAAACTTAGCCGCCACCGAGTGCAAGGAGAATGTCCACAAATTACAAGAAAGCCCAAAAAAGAAGAAAAAGAAAGAACATGAAGATTTAGTCGTCAAGAAGATTGGTTTGTGTCTCCACCACCACCGGAGCTCGCTTCAACACCATCGCCATCGTGGACCGCTCATCGCTTCTTCCTTCGGATCCGCCTCGGCTTCCACTTCGGATATTTTGTAGCAACGCTATACGCCTCAACGGCATCAACAAAGACTGACTTCCACATCTTCCTCAAAAACCACGGCGGCGTTGGGAATTGTGTTGGTCACTTTCGGACGCTAGGTTCGTGCGTGTCGAATCGAGGATTATCACGCCATCGTGGATTGGATAATCACATTTATCTTCACCAAGAGGCTGTTTGTGTTCAACCCTCCGCCTCTTTAACCGTCTTTGCAAACCTCTCGGCTCTTGCGCTCGTTGGTACTTCAGAACGCTTCATCGTGCCTCCATTTCTCCTCCATGTCGATCGCTTGGTGAAAAGGGCACGAGATGCGTCCCCTGGCAATACGCAGTGCGAGAATGGACATCCCATGTATAGCACGACCGACTTCGCGGAGTGGGAGATCAATTTTAGCCATTACCTCCTCATGTGCACCGGCCTCCTCGGAGCTTGTTGACTTCGAAAATTTTTCTCGGGAGAATTCTGAGTGATCATCACCAACCGCTTCCATGATAAACTGCGAAGAAGAAGAAGTTATGGTTACACAAAAAAAAAAAAATCATCGATCAATCGAGAAGATCGGATAAGCGCGGAGTGATTAGACTGGAATATAGAAGAAAATGATATGAGGAGTCCTTAGAATTTTCTTTATATTTCACGAGCCAACAGAATCCCAGAGAGAAAAGGAGTCTTCACTTGCCACCTATAAAGGCCGCTTATTCGGGATAATAATCAACAATACTTATCGGATATATTTGAGAGAAGCTTCCATATAATGGAAGGAGTGCACCCAGTCCAAAAAATGGTCCAAGCTCTTGTCCGGATATGTACGGAGGAAACCAAAGGGAACCGGCTCACGACCAAGTCCTGCTTCCTCCACAACCCTAATCAGGTTTGACCAGCTCTAGACAGCACCTGACGATATCTATCTATGTGGTAAATGCGTATTTACTTTAGCCTAATCATTTCAGTATACAAATTTGTCACCATCTCATGCCTACCCCACAATAGTGTAACTATTATGTGCTAGGCAGGGGACTTAATGCTGATGGTAGATTTTCATTTAACGATAAAATATAAAAGCCAAAATTATGCGCTGACATCCTACAAAGGATAAAGCCACTGATAAGTGATGAATACTTCTCTACTTTACTAATTCACCTAAAATGGAGCATGTAGCAACAATCCCATATACCCCTATGAATTTATAGCATTATCAATTAATGCATGACCAGCCTTATATTTTACGTGTTGTTCCATTTGAACTCTCATTATTTGTGCGGCATGACGGCCGAGTGTTGCTCTTAGCAGAGTAACACGAATATCCAAGTATCACTAATGAGGCATGCACGAAATACCCGTATAAGCTACAACTCTTGGTGTGTTATACTAGCCTGATTGAGCATACATCTCTCGGTGTGTTATACTAGCCCGATTGAGCATACATCTCTCGGTGTGCTATACTAGCCTGATCGAGCATCTGGACTGTCCATGTCAGTCTCAGAAATAATCACGACCACGCAAGTTGGCCGCATGATTTAACTTGACCTAGACGATCCTCGCGGGAGCAGACTACCACCTTAATGATCACCGGGCGGGACGTTTATGCCCTGGTCCGGTCGAATGCATACCACGCCTCCCAAACGACCACCGAACACCATCCTAGAGTAGGATGGTTGGGCTGAGTGTGGAGCACTTGGAAAACATGTACGCATAAGGCGCTAATCACGGTCTCAAGCAGATCGCGTCATCCAACCGGCCCGGCATAGTTGGGCGGCATAGATCCTTCCATGACCGGTTGGACAAGCATTGTCCCGCACTGCCGGCGGGCCCACTTTCTCCTTACGACCGACTTTCTCACGACCAAGCGGAGAGAGGAGCGAACGCGCCCAAAGTTCGTGGCGTGATGCTTTAAGGGTCGCGCAGGAAATTCCACTAAGTGACTTAAATTGATCACGAAAATCCAACTTCAGGCATGTTTGGATGGCTTAGATCAAGCCAATAACCGCCGCAGGTATTGGCGTGTTCACCACCGGCCCAATGTGGGTCCCACATGGTCGGCCTCCCCCAAAAGAAGAGCGTAGCTTGCCAATTCGTCCGGCCAAAGTAGCGTGGACATGAAACCCTAATTAGGGTTTGCGGCATATCACATGTGTCGCAAATCGGTCATGACCATCCATCTTCGCAGGCATAGATGGAGGGTGTAGGACGTAGACTCAAAGGGTCCCAAGCATGTCAATACAATCACCGTGGGCCGTCTACATGTGTGACCAATCGACCAAGTCCGGCCATGGCCGAGCGCCTCGGTCGTGCGCCCAAATTAGGAATGGTCGCGCGGTTTCCAATTGCAAACCAATCTCGACCACTCCTATTATAGGACGAATCAAGTGGTTTAGATCGCACCCCTACGAGATGAGCTAGCACGGACATGAACACCGGTGGCCCACCTCCATACTGAGGACCAATCGGTCCCTCCAAAATCGCCCTCTAAGCTCGAATTCGATTTATTGAAAGTGGGTGCTTGCGCACCTCCTAAACCCTAATCCAACGGTCGCAGATGTGGGTCGTAAGTCATCTCGTCCGTCCAACTTCGCCAGCTTGGTTAGGCATCCATGGCCAGGAGTTAGGCGACTATCAAGGCATCACCACGATCACCGTCCACCACTCTTCCACATGAAGTGATCGGCCAAAGCGTGGTTTGCCCATACAACCTCCAAACGATCACTCGAAGATGGTCGGACGTGATGCTGTTTTAAGACGCTTAATTCGTGACTTACTCCGTTAAGCCTTAAAACAGCGATGCTTCACAAAATGCCGAATATATTTGATGCGTTACTGCATAGAATACACACGATATTTCATAAATATCGACTTCCTAAATAACTTAGTTGTTTAATCCAGCATCACATGCTACTTTCTCGTGGGTCCCACGATCCACACATTCGAGACATCAAACGTGTCACAAACCGGGGATACTTATGGGGTATCACAGTGGCGGTTTACATCGTGCAGGCACAACGCGTCATCACAAGAACGTGTCAGGAAGTCATGGATGGTTAGTGATAACGGGAGAAGTTGGCAAGACTGGTCGTGTGACACTAACACACAACTCCACTACTCCATCACTCCACTTCCTCCCCTTCCCATGAGAGACGTGGGTTAGGCTTAATGACTTGTATAAATAGGTTCTCCTCCCTATTTCCAAAAATAAGACAAGACAGAAAACCAAGTGTTGATACAATCGTATTCAAACACCAGAACTGATAGCTTACATCCTGCAAGCCAGTTCAACTTTCTGATACAAGTCATAAAATAGCTAACACCTTCTTCGCTTCCCTCCCTAAGATCAGCCCCATCTCCTTCACTTTGTGACCGAATCAAGTCTGGAACGGCCATTTCTTGGTTTAGGCCATAGTTGTACAGATTGATTTCTCGAATCACAAGCACTCCCATGCAGTGCATTTGTTTAGGGTTTAGATTCATTTCTCATCCACACACCCCAAATTACCAAAACCGGCAGAAATAGTTTTCACCCATAAACAACAACTAATCAATCCAATCTACCACAAGGATAAACTGATTATAGTTGGATCCTCTTATACCGAAACAAGTATTGTGCACACCAAAGATTATGAACCCCAAATTAGAAATCTTCAATATCTTCTTTGTCTTCAAATCTTCTTAGATCTTCAATAAACACCTGCACACAACAACTTGAATCTCTTGTGATCAATCACGCACGAAGCGGAGTGCGGTAACAATGGATTATCACAAGATCGTCTTTAGCACTAACAACAGTCTAAAGATCCCTGTCGAAACTTCGATCTAGTTTATATCAGAAGAAAATATTCTCATGCATAAAAAAACTAGGTGCAATCAAAGTTCAACCACCGTTAGTTAATCAAATCAATCGAAAACAAAAGATAAACCGCAATTATCTAGTTTCCCACCAACGGTACTCGTAGAGTTTCTCAATCCCAAAGAAGACTTTAAACTGAGCGGCCGTAAGAGATTTCGCCTAATTAGGTTACTCTCCTCTTCGAATAGGTGGCTACACCAGTAACAACACAACCGAGGAAGTTTGCTATCACGAAGGATTAGTTTGCTTGAAATGCAAGCTTCAAGTATTTATAGACAAGGAAGTTTGGACACCAAGGAATTTCCAAAACCAAAAATATTCTCAAAGATATTCAATACATTCCAAATTCGGTTTTCATAATTCCTGGAAATGCTCTGTCCAAAATAATGATCGAAATTCTCTCTGAAAAAATCTCAACTAGTAAATGCACATTATTAATTCTCATTTTCCTAAAATAAATTTAACAACCTTAAATAAAAGATTCTTAACTTATTTATTTCGATCTTGGGATTTTCTTCTTGTAGCTATTAAGGAATAACTTTGAACAATAAAATATAATCATTACTGCACGTGTTCAAAGTATGCCGACATCCTTACTTTGCAAGTCCTCTTTCATACTTACAACCTTGAAACCGATTTGCCACACTTCCAAACAAGTTTAGAATTGGTTCATCTGACTTTGAAGAACTATGCGATTGATTAAGAAACACTCAATCAAAAATCATGGGTTTAACGGTTCTACCAAAACAAGTTACGGTTCTACCTCCATGTGAGTATTGTGCATAGTCACACTAGCTTTCCAAAATTCGGTTGACTAGGTATTAGGATCGGTTCCCCACATATATATGGTATCTAACTTGAATGTGTTGCACATGTCCATAGGATCGGTTCCCCTTTGCCTAAAAACGTGTTGCACATGTTCATAGGATCGGTTCCCCTTTCTGCTATAAACCTTGCGGCACCTCATACAAGGATCGATTCTCCTTTGTGATATGTTGCACCTCTTCATAGGATCGGTTCCCTTTTACCTAGATTCGGTTCAACAAAACACAAACTCGATCATACCATCTCAGGTGATTACTTAAGATCGGTTTCACTAATAAAAGTCATACCAATACATAAGTCAGGCCTTTATGAATAGTTTTACCAAGAACACAAACAAGTCGTGAGCGGTTATACTAAATCACACATATTGGATGTTCACAAGATATGCAATGAATAACAATCCCAATAACGCCTGGCGATTTCCTTTTCGATTCATAAACAAGTTTATGAACTTACTTCCTTAAAACACATGTAGAACATTGTTTCCTAGGATGAAATCCTCACCTCATACCCATACATAATCACAATAGCATTTAAACGATTATGTCTTTGTATTATCTACAAATTTTAATGGTTAAGCAATAAACTTCATATTGTATTCCTTAATACTATGTCTATCTAGAGTGTTCATGCTTCGCAGTTTCGTTTTCAATATGCACGATTTGAAAGATACGTTAGGGAATGAAACAGTTCAAGTCAAATATCACTAACCTCAAGTGGAAGGATGATGTTGTCGTTGTAGCTTCTTACTTCTTCACTTCTTCAAGTCTTCGCAATACTTGTAATGTCTCATATCCTAATACTTTCAAGCTAACCTGTACGAATTTGAGTCTAGTACATAATCAAGCGACTATTAAAATGAGTTTTGATTCACTAAAATATGACAACCAAACTTGACATACCAACGCTTGGTGGGTTCAACCGAGATATGCTCTAACAGGATGCATGTTTTTATTAAATTGCTTGACAACTTTAGACATATGCAATCTGGTGGAATAATGTACCACAAGCTCGGTCGGGCTTTCCCCAGATTTTTCATCTCAAATTCGGATTTCAAATAGCTTTTAAGGTCTCTTATTACATCAAGAGTGCTCATCATGTCTGTATCATCGACATGGATAGCTACAATTCCAAATCAGGAACTTTCTTGTGAATACGCAATGAAAATAACTTATTTGTCTATCCCCTCCAAATCAAATAGTCACTTAGACGGGTATACCACATACGCCTGATTGATTCAATCTAAAAGTGAGCGTTATGTCTAAGCGTAAACGCATTTGTGTGGTTTAGAGTCACTTGATTTTGGAAACAAAAGGCTATCGAGTACTTTTGTAAATATCTTCTATCTCTTGATTTTTTTTTCAGAGATACGTAACAACCACATATATATACTGCATTTCAAGTCCTTTTGAAATTACTAAGCTAACTAAGTAGCGGAACGCTATAACATTCATTACAAGAGAACAATTCCAGGGCTTTCTGAGAAACCTCGCGCCACAAGGCGAGTCTTTATACATTAAGGATGCTTTCTTCTCATTATGCTTTATGACAAATTAATCTTGTATGTCCAATAGGCTTTACACTTGGTTGGTTAGCACTACCACACCAAATACCTGTATATTTATCAAAGAACCAAGTTCTACCTGGATTGTATAGGCCAAATATGCTCTTCGTTGACATTAAGAAACAGGGAGCTTGGTTCGATCTCATCTTGCTCTATTTTCTTAAGCAAGTGTATATGAAATTAATCATCAATATGCTCGCATGATCATTCCATTGACTCGTGCGCATTCTCATAATCCCCTTGGGATGTCATTGTTCTCTGGAATCATAAAACTTCGGAGCGTCCTCCAGTTTGATTCATGGACATATTCAGAGACAGTATTATGAGATGATTTCTGATGATATAAATAAGTTGTGCCTTACTCACCTACTTCCTTTCTAGGTGAGGATTGGTCGAACCAAATGGTATCTCCTACTTCCTTTATGGATCCACGGCCCCAACCACACTTCCACTAAGTGTAGTTGCAACACCTTATGTCTATGGTGTATATCCCTTATTGAGGATTTGTAACCTTGCAGGTAGGTTTGCAGCTGGTATGTGTAATCTTATCACTTTAGCGACATCAGTGTACATTCTGAAAATCGATTATTCTTTGTCACTTCACATTTAAATTTGTGAAGTACAAGAATCAATATGAGACACAGTGGGAACACACCACGACAATTCCTGTCGTTCCCTTAGAAAATACTTTTTCTTATCTCCCCCTAACAATGGGAAGACTATCTCAGTAAAGTGATAACCGCAAATCTAGCGGTAAGAGATCTCCTGCCAAAAGTTATAAAATGCGGATAATTGTTGGGAACAAATTTTCAACATAACTACTTAACAGTTTTAAAGACCCATCATAGTACGACGTGGAGTCGTAATGGCACATATATAGTGCAACCAAAAATGCGTAAGAATACAAATGTCAGGCTTAAATCCAATTACCAACTGGTACGCAAAAAAAAAGGTTGACTAATATTGGGTTCAAAAACGAATTAAGTAAAGATGCGTGTAATATTGCATATCCCCAAATTAATAAAAGGAAGGTTGGTACGCATAACCTATTCCTTAGTCACCATTTGTAACCTTTGATGGTAGCCTTTGCGAGACCATTCGGTATAAGATGCTCTATATTGGACCTATTAAATATGCAATATTCATCAAGTTCTTTTGATGTAAATTCTCTAGCATTAACAAGGGTGGTGAGCCTTTGCACTTTGCATTGTGCAGTATGTGCTAGGAGTTCTACAGAAATTAAACGTATTGTTTGTTGTGAGCAATAACTGATTCAATGCGTCGAATCATCCACCAGAGCCATAAATCACTTGAATGGTCTGCATTCTGCATGCATATATGTTCACTAACTACACTTTATTTCTTTGAAGAATGAGTTATTCATCATTTGCCTCTAAGTAAAATAAGATGGTCTCAATCATGTTTTACTAAAGAAAAACTTTGTAAGATGGGTGGCATGCTTTCTTACTCTAAAGCATAATGGGGAGAGGCAGTGCAAATCTAGTAACTTTAGAAATCACTGATTGTGATAGATGCCATAACTAGTTCATTGTCTCGTATACTCAAATGAAGTGATGCCCGTGTTATTATTTCAAAACGGAATATCGTGTCACAACCAATGTGCATTATGGTTATGTCAAAGTCTTTATGAATCAATCCCAATCAGTTCATTGTTGGGGTTAATATGAATTCAGGAATTCAAGTTCCAATGATTTATAATTCACTAGATTGACACATTAATTTTCTAAGGATATGCTTCCTTCCACATTCATTAGAAATAGTTTATAGATGCAATCAACTTCATTCTCACTGTAAGTTTACAAAAAAGGTAGGTAATAGTTCATACATGAACACCCTTTGGTGTGATTATCCCTTAGATACACAGCTTAGACATTGAGTCTTAGGAGATTTAATAAGTGGTGTGGCCTTATAACGTAACAAAAGTCGGATCAACTCAATTACTTTAGAGCGAATATATGTTACGTTTCATCTAGATATATCTCAAGTGCTTTAGAGAATTTATGTCTCGTGGTTTCATTCCATAAGTGCAGACATTGGATCTAGTTCAACTGAATAAGATATTCAATTGGCCAGGCAAATTTCTTATTGCCATTAAAGTTGATGTGAAATTGGTTGTTACTATGATACCCACATTACATTGTATATATCGACACTTATGACCAGGTGCATTTCCAACTCTTTTATTTATGATGGGAGCTAGAATTACATTTTAGCTGATCCCATGTTCGGTTGATATTTGTGTGTGTGTCTCATGATACATATGTCATCTACCGAAGACAAAAGTACATTTTTGTCTCATGATACATATGTCCCTCTGCACATATTTCACTATGCCAGTAAGTGGATTACATCCCACGGAACATTCAAATTTGGGGTAAATATCAAGTATCCAATGATGGTGCTCAAGTACTTTTAAGCCCCAAATGGATACATTGGAATTGAGTTGGTACAACCAATTGAACAAAAAATAAACATCATTCAACTATAGCCAATATCATATTCAAGAGAACAAAATAACAATAAAACCAAAATTCTTAATGGTCGAGATCAACAATCATAGTTTAAGTTGACCGCTTATCTTAAGACAAAAAAAAAAAACAGAACTATACATGTTTAAAAAACAGCTAAATAGATAAGCCCAACAAATATTCAATGTAAAAAGCCACATTATAATTACATACCTCGTACTTTGATTCCCGCTGTATATAGACAAAACCAGAACAACCTTGGTCGCGCACAACCCAAAACCAAATTGGAACAAGACACCATAACTAAGCTGGAATGGGAACAGGATCGGACCGAGTTGGGGTTGGACCGGGTCGGGAGGATCAGACCGGGTTGGACTGGTTTGTTGCTGGACTGGGTCGGGTGAACTGGACCGTGTTGAACCGGTTTGGACCAAGGCGAGAAGACTTTTCAAAGATAGATAATTTACTTTCTCCTCGGAAAGTATGTATTCCTTCACAGGAATTTCTCACGGACTTTCTCCTCGTAATGGATGTTTCCCTTCACAGCATAAAAAAAATACAACAGATAAATTATCAAAAAAAAAATATATATATATAATCATAGTACGATTTGATCGACCGTATACACATACATACATACAAATATATTACAAATAAATGTTATCAATCGGTTGATTATGGGATTTGTCAAAGTCAAAATCAAAATAAGAGAAAGTAGATCCAACTTATCTGATTTGATTCCAGCGATTTCAATATTCGCTTGACGACATGAGTTGATTTGAATCATCCATGTAGAGGAAAAAAAATCATCAATCTAGCTCTGCGGTATAGCTTCGTGCATGATAACGTTTTGCAGTGGAAATATAGGGAAGATAAAGAGGCAGAGGAAAGTTTCTATTGAACAGCATCATCAGGTTACATGGAACAATATCCTATATATACATGTAGGAAGAAAACCCTAGATACTATATTGGGTTGCACATTCATGGGCTACAAGCCCTATAACACATAAGAAGTTTTTACTAGACATTGAGACCTCTGAAAAATTCTTTATCGTCCCCGAACTCCTTGTCGTCAACAGCCATGGGAACATATGGTTCATGAATAAAGGAGTCAATTCCAACAAACCTTCTAGGCTGATGATGTCGACCAGGGCTTTCTGAATTTCTAGAGTTCTCATAAAAATAGCCTTTATTTACTGAATCTCCTTCCTTATTTCCTTCAACTCTTCAAGAACACCAAAAAACTTCTGAGAATTTGAAGGAACAGCTCTTGGCTTCCTCACATTCCTTCTTTTTCTTTTCAAAGTTGGAGGTAACAGAGATTTATATTTTTCCTTCATGATTGATGGCTTAACAATCATATTAACATCTTTTCCATCAAAAGACATGATGCTTGGAGTATCCATATGCGTACGGGTTTGTGACATGAAATCACAATTTAAACTCAACAAGCAGTCTTAAGATAAAAAGAGTTTCAGAGAAGGAAAAAGGAATGTAGGGTTACGAAACCTTTAAACACACACCGGTTCGTGGTCGCACAACTCACAACCCTAACAAGGGTAGAATTGTCGAGAATAACCCTCTTTTATTGATTAAACAGGGAAGTACCTTCCAATATCAATTAGATATGAAAGGATGGAAGAATTCCAAACTTGCAAAGCACATCAAAGCTAAGAAGAGAAAAACAAGATGAAATAAAAACATTTTTCTTTTCTAAAAATCTGAGGTGTGCACAATCTTGTCTCTTTTGATCAGGCACATGAGACAAGATGCACCAAACAACACAATCAAGTTGTGTTGCGGTGAACAACAATCTATCCACGATGGCCTTTTTGAAAGGAATTCAGAGAACCCTGTCTTTTAGAATATTTAGACCATACTCTCTTCTCTAGTGGTCTTGTCTTATCCTTGGAAACTAACTTCTTCGAAGAAGATAAAATCTTACATACCTCAGCATTTTTTTTTGAACAAGTCTGAGCTTGTTTTCTAATCGATTTGCTCTTCGTTGAAGTTTGTTGACATATCTCATTTTGTGTTTGTACTTGAAACACTTTGAAAGTTCATGACCTTTGAGTGAACAATAAGAGCATGTCAACGCAGAAGTTGGTTCAGACGCCCGAGATGTGTAGGAATTTAGACATAAGGTGGAACCCGAAAAATCAGACAATGAGTTTCCAACAAAAAGGTCAATTTTTTTTAACATACGGGTTGAGTTTTCACCTGAAAGAATATCAAGATTGATGTATGTATTGCTACAATTATCAAAATCAATATCTTCACAGAGGAGTGCAACACTTGATTTTTCGTCTTCATTGAAATCATAGTGATCAGACATTTCATCAAGAGTTGCAGCAAGACCTTTGTTCCCAGTGTATTTTCTGTGGTTCAGAAACTCATTTGCAAAATGACCAAAACCTTTACACTTAAAGCACTGTGGCATATCCTCGTCATCAGCCTCGTCAACATCCTTGTTTTTAGGAGGAACGCGATTGTGAGGTTTAACTGATGACCTAGGTTTATCTCTGGAGAACCGTTTACTTCTCTTCAAAAGAAGATCTCTAAACTGTCTTGTGATTAAAGAGACTGAATTGTCAAGACTTTCATCTGATAAATCAGCCTCAGAAAGATCATCTTCAGAGATGCAAACACTTTTACTTTTGTCAAGTAATTTAGTGTTCTTTTTTGCTTTGAAAGCAACATCCTTTCCGGTTTTGGATGTATGCTCATGATAAAAGATCTTTAACTTCCCAACCAACGTATTTCTGGAGAGAGCATCAAGATTATTTCCCTCGACGATGGCATGCTTCTTAGAATCGTATCTGGATGGCAGCGATCTGAGAATTTTCATCACAATGTCCTTTTCAGGAATAGTCTTACCCAATGCAAAAGATGCATTAACAATTTCAGACACTTTGTGATTAAACTCATTAAATGAATCTTCATCTGCCATATGAAGGTTTTCCCAATCGTAATTTAGGTTTTGAAGCCTTGCTCCCTTTTCACTGGTATTCCCTTCAAATACGGTTTCTAAGATATCCCAAGCATCTTTAGACCGAGTGCACGTAGTCACATGGTGCTGAAGATCTGGGGTAAACGCATGTATGATGGCATTCAAACCGTCGAAATTTTGCTTTGCAGCAAGAATCTCAGCAACGTCATATGCACCAATATCCGTTGGAACGGTCGCACATCTTACTGCAACAACGGGAGCATCATAGCCATTAACTACATAAACCCATGATTGAAAATCACGCGCTTGAAGAAAGGCACGCATAACGATTTTCCACCATACATAATTTGAGCCATCGAAGACTTGTGGTACGTTTATAGAGATAACACTTCTGTCCATATCAGATCGCTACAAACACAGACTTATAAGATCTTTAATGTGTTTGCCTGCTCTGATACCAATTGAAAATGCGGGGGGTACAACAACCACACCCAACAATTCTTTTGAAAATCTGAGAGGACTTAATCCAATATACTTTAAAGAGAATCAACTAGACAGTAAGACTCAATCTTTAGAAAAGTATATCAAAGAGTTTATATCTCTATCTCTTAATTATATAGAAAAGTCTATTGGTATAGATAAATCTGTCTCCCACATAAATACCTATGAGTTTTGTTCCGTCTTTTGATAAATCAAGGTGAACAGGAACCAATTGATAAACCGGTCTTATATTCCCAAAGAACAGCCTCGTATTATCAATCACCTCACAATAATCTAAATCGTATGGAAGCGAAACTAGATATTATGGAATCACAAACGATGAGACGAAGGTGTTTATGATTACTTTTTATCTTGCCTATAGGAGATTAAATCTCGAGCAAATCTTAGAGAAGATAGTACTCAAACGATAGAATCGGGCAAGATCAGAACACGCAACTACAAAGAAAATAGTTGGGTCTGGCTTCACTATCCCAATGAAGTATTTCAAGTCGTTAACCTACAGGGTCTCGAGATAAATCTAAGGTTAAAGGAGAATCGACTCTAGTTATGCAACTAGTAACACACAGAAGTGTGGGGATTAGGTTTCCAAGTTGCTAGAGTTCTCCTTTATATAGTTTTCAAATCAGGGTTTGCAATCTAAGTTACCTTAGTAACAAAGCATTCAATATTCACCGTTATATGAAACACCTAATTCAACCAAGCTAATATATTTCAACCGTTAGATCGAACTTAGCTTGTTTCACACAAATGAAATGTACCCTCATTTAGGTTTATGTAACCGTACCTAAATGTGTACACCATGTTGATTCAATAATAGTTAACCGAAGTTAGCCATATGATCACTCTCATATCAACCATGTTCATCTTAACCATAACTAGTTCAAATGACTCAAATAAAACTAGTTAAAGAGTTGTTCAATTGCTATATTCTCATAGAAGTATACAAGAACACAATTGAAGCCAAATCGGTTTGATTCACTCGAATCAATTCATGAACATTATAGCCACGGTTTGCAAAGATTGCATTCCTTATTATATAAATGTTTATGTTCATGTACACAACCGATGTTAGAACTTTAACCTTCAATTATGCAAACGGTACGCATACTTAAAATACCCTGACCAAGATTGGTTTTCGCCGTACGCAAATGGGTACGCGAACTTCCAATCCCAACGGAAATATTCGGACATGAACTTGTGCGCCAGTACGCAAACGGGTACGCATACTTAGGTTCCCGGATTTCTCAAGCCAACAGGTACGCGAACGGGTGCGCATACTATGGTTCCAGGACATGGATTACATATGTGCAAGAATACACAACATGACATATCCAATAATGGTTAAGTATTTTAAACTCTTATTTCAATCATTGAAACTTTCTTAGAGGATGACAATAGCCGTTTTCACACACTATTAGCATCAAAGCAATTTTCAAGTTATTGAAATAATCATAACGAAACATTTCCATGTCTACACCAAATGATTGTATAACAAAAACCATGTAAGGTGTTACTTGGAAATTTTCACATGATCGTCTTTTGAATTGCGTCAAGAATATAAGATGAACTTGGTCGAAGCGAAAGTTTGCCAACACATATTCCGATAAATATGTAAGCAAGTTAAACTCAGCTCGAAATCTCAAATGTGTAAAATAGAAAACTATATCGTAACATATGTCTCAATATAGGAGATAGAGTATAAATAGACTTTCCAAGTGATAGATGAGTTTCAGTCTCCACATACCTTTTGTCGATGAAGTTCCACAAGCTCTCCTTAGTAGTTCTTTGTCTTCAAATGATGAACGCCGTGAAGTCTAAGGCTCAACTACACAATCTATGTCCTAGTCCGAGACATCTATAAGTAGACTAGAAATCAAGACTTATAGTTTTGATTACTAACATTGACAAACATGCTTGAGATAGCAACGCATGCGAGTTCGACTGAGCAGTGCTCTAACAAATGACAATTGCTGTTTTCACACACTATTAGCATCAAAGCGATTTTCAAGATATTGAAATAATCATAACGAAACATTCAAAGTCTACACCAAATGATTGTATCACACAAACCATGATGTTACTCGGCGATTTTTACATGATTATCTTTTGACTTTCGTCAAGAATATAAGATGAACTTGGTTGAAGAGAAAGCTTACCAACACATATTTCGAGAAATATGTAAGCGAGTTAATCTCAGCTCGAAATCTCAAATGTGTATAATCGACAACTATATAGTAATACGACTTTTGTCTCAATAGATAGAGTAGAAATAGACTTTCCAAGTGATAAATGAGTTTTAGTCTCCACATACCTTTTGTAGATGAAGTTCCATAATTTCTCCTTAGTAGTTCTTCGTCTTCAATTGATGAACGCCATGAAGTCTAATGCTCAACTACACAATCTATCCTAGTCCGAGACATTACTATAAGTAGACTAGAAATCAATACTTATAGTTTTGATCACTAACATTGACAAACAAGCTTGAGATAGCAACGCTTGCGAGTTCGATCGAGCAGTGCTCTAACATAATTTGTCCCTGTCTGAAACAATGGAAGCAGGTAAACCATGTAGTCTGAAGATGTGATGCATAAATGCCTTAGACACTGAGGAGGCTGTATAAGGGTGTTGAAGAGGTATGAAGAGACTATATTTGGTGAACTTATTCACCACCACTATGATGACATCCTTCCTGTCACTTTTTGGTAATCCTTCAATAAAGTCCATGATGATATGTTGCCAAGCATGATCTGGAATTGATAAGGGTTGTAGCAACCCAGTAGGCAAAGTGTTCACCTTTGTGTCTCTGACAGACATCACAAGTGGAGACTAAGAAAAATACCTCTTGTTTCATACCAGGCCATAAGGAATGAGTTTTGGCTCTCATATAAGTAGCATGCATGCCAGAATGGCCTCCCACTGCAGAATCATGAGTAGCCAAGAGGATAGTTTGTCTTAATTATTGTTGGTACAAATGTAAAGCATGGACTTGTATCTCAAGACATCATTCTGATAAGTATAGGGTGGGATAGATGCTGGAGAAATAAGTATTTGTGAAATGAGTTACTGAGCTTTTGGATCATGTGCATAGCTAGAAATAACTTCTTGCATCCAAAGTGATTGATAAAGTGTAATGATGCAGAGGTTAAGCTCACTGTGGGGACTTCTGGTGAGAGCATCAACAACCTTATTCTATACTCCCTTTTTATATTGAATATCATAGTCATAACCCAACAACTTCATAATCTATTTTTGCTGGATGCCAGTAGTGATTTTCTATTCTAGAAAATACTTTATGCTCTCCTGGTCAGTCTTTATAGTGAAATGATGGCCTTGTAAATAGTGTCTTCACTTAGTCACAGCTGAGCCCACAACACGAAGTTCTTTTTCATAAGTGGAGAGGCCCATGGCTCTAGGACACAAGGGTTTGCTGAATAAATCAATTGGTCTGCCTTCTTGCATTAAGACTGCTCCAATTCCAGTAGCACAAGCATCAGTTTCAAGAACAAAAGGCTTTGAAAAGTCTGGAAGAGAAAGGACTGGAGTAGTAGTCACTGTTGCCTTGAGAGTGTTGAAATCTTGAGTAGCTTGCTCAGTCCAAATGAAATAATTATTCTTCAACGGTGTTAGAGCATATCTCGGTTGAACTCACCAAGTGTTGGTATGTCAAGTTTGGTTGTCATATTTTAGTGTGTCAAAACTCATCTAAAGTCGCTTGATTATATACTAGAATCATCTTTGTTTAGGTTAAAGTAGAAAGTCTAGGAATGCTGAGACATACAATTATTACTATGAAGACCTGAAGAATGTGAAGAAGTAACGAAGTACAACGATGACATCATCCTTCCATTGGAGGTTAGTAATATTGACTTGAACTGTTTCATCCCTAACGTATCTTTCAAGTCGTGCTATATTGAAAACATAACTGTGAAGCTTTATATACTGTACATATTGTATAATACTCTAGTGATGTGACATGGTCATAATTGTGTGATTATAGTATTAGGGAATTATACTACGAAGTATAACGCTTATCTTTTAAACTTCGTAGATATAACATCGACATAATCTTGTATATACTGTTATGATTATGTGAATGGGTTATGGTTAAGATTTCATCATAGGAAACAATGTTTTACATTTGCTTAAAGGAAGTACATTCATGAACTCGTTTCGTCAATTGAAAGGGAAATCATTAGGCTTATTGGTTCGGCTATGCATTGCAAATCTTTGGATGACCAATATGTGTGAGATGGTAAAACTGATCTTAACCTTGGTTATGTATCTTGGTATAACTAATAACAATGCCTGACTTATGATTTGGTATGACTAGTTTTTATTAATTGGTGTAACCGATCCTAAGTAATCACCATGTGATGGTATGATCGATCTTCGTAATTGGTGTGACCGATCATAGTAATTGGAGTGACCGATCACAAGTGTTGTGTAATCGATACTTATAATTGGTAACCGGTCCTGGTAACTGGTATGACTGATCACAAAAAATACCATGGGAATATGGAACCATTCCTTGTAACTGGTGTAACCGATCCTAGTGACTGATGTGACCGATCACAAGTATTTCCATAATAAGGTATAATCGATCCTAGTGATTGGTAGAATCGATTGAACCCATATATGTGATTTTCTATTTGATCAATCACATAGTTATCTTAGAATACAGGTCAACCAATTCTAAACTTGTTTTGAAGTATGGTATAACCGATTCCAAGAATGTAAATCTATGTGAATATGAATAAGGATTTATAGTGAAGAGATGTCAACATACTTTGAACACGTACAATAACTCTTATCATTTATTGTTCAAAGATATTCCTTGGTACTCAAGGAGATCCTGTGCCGAAATAAATTAAGAATCTTTTAATTAAGGTTTTTGGTTTTATATGCTTTAATTACCAGCAATTAAATGCATATCTCTAGTGAACAAAAATTAGTAATGTTCATTTACTAATTGGAGATTTTCTATTGAGAGATTTTGGAAATATTAGACAAGCATTTATTGGAATTAAGAAAACCGAATTTTGCCATTCATTGCATATCTTGAGAATATTTTTGGTTTTGGAAATTCCTTGATGTCCAAACATCCTTGGTCTATAAATACCTAAGTTTGCATTTCTAGCAAACTATCCTAAGAGCCAGGAAACATCATTTCTTGTTGTTTCTGGTGGAGCCGTCTAATCGGAGAGGAAAGTATCCTAATTTGGTGAAATCTCGTACGACCGCTCATTTAAAGACTTTTGTGGGATCATGAAGCTCTACGAATACCGTTGGTGGTAAACTAGATAATTGCAGTGTTATAAGTTTTCGATTGATTTGATTGACTAACGGTTGTTGAAACTTTGATTGCACCTAGTTTGTTTATTCTTGAGAATCTTCTCTTCTGATATAAGATTCACTCAAACTAGATCGAAGTATCGACGAGATCATTAGAATTGTTGTTAGATCTAAAGACATCTTGTGATAATCCACTATTAATAGACTCCGTTCTGTGTGTAATTTATCACAAGAGATTCAAGTAGTGTTGTGCAGGTTATTATTGAAGATTAAAGAAGATTTGAAGAAAAAGTAGATTTCTTATTGGTTTTTGTATCTTTGTGTGTGCACAAACCTTGATCGGCTGGGATCCAACTAGAATCGGATTTATTCGATTGATTAGTTGCGTGAGATCGACATCGCTTTATAGTTTCTCTTTGGAATCTATATTGATTGATTGCGAATCTAAACTTAACTACTTTAGTAGTTATTGGATAGATTGATCTAACCAAGAAAAGGAGTTTATTAGATTAAATGGAAGAGCCTTTGCGTATGACTTAAGATATCTTTATCTTAAAGAATCAATAGAGTTGTTACCAAACAGATTCGTTGTTCTTTTGCTGTTTGGAATACGATCAAAAGGAATTGTACCAGTGCGTGACTCATCGAAGTCGGAAGCGCGGGGATACTTAGGAAACTGGGTGAACTATGGGTAGTTGCTTGGTCTCAACTATACGAAGTTGGTGTAGATTTTGTATATCAACTTAATTCTGAGATTCTTGAATTCTGGACTAGGTCCCGGAGTTTTTCTGCATTTGCAGTTTTTCTCATTAACAAAATCTTGCTGTGTGATTTACTTTTGTTTTCCACAATTATATTTGTATATATAATTTAAAGTAAATTGCACTTTACGTTAACTCCGATATACTTGATAGTGATCCTATAAAGTTTGTTTAAGTCCGAACCTATTATCAAGTATCACACTTTGGTTGTCGTATTGTCTCGATCTCGTATACATAGAAAATCACACAAAGTGTGAATACCGAAGTTGTTGTATTGTCTCGACTTTGTCCATAGACAATCACACTTGGTAAGAGGACTTATAGTTCGAAACAAAAAGATTGTGGTGTATTTGGGTACCCTCGTCTTTTCAATTGGTATCAGAGTAGGCAAACACGAAAAGATCTAACAATTTGTGTTTGGTGCTATCCAACCTATAAGAATTGAATCATATGGATGATTCAGTTAACGTTATGCAAGAGTTCGAATACTCAAAAGTTGAAGATGTTACTCCTTCGTTATCTCAGAAGTTGCGAAAATTAAAAGTACATCTGAGTCTATCTCTGATTGAAAATAAGATGCTGATAAAGAGTTTGTAAAACTCCTAAAGCCTATAAGATCTCTGTCTACAAGGATGTTAATATTAGAGACAGAATCTAATCTTCTTAAGCAAGAAATTAGAGAAAAAGACATTCAACTAAATATTCTAGCCAAAGAGAATATAGATCTCACTGTCAAAGTAGAAGCTCTTGGTAAATCTCTTACTCAAGAACAAGAAATTCATCCTATGACTCTGACTAATGACTTTGTTATAATTTCTTCTGATGAAGAAACCAAAATTCCTTGCTCGACTTTTTTTCTGATTGTGATAACAAGACTTGTTTGATCACATCCGAAGCAGATCATGATGATGGTAGTTTGACTAATCGCATCAAGTTAGAAGAGAATGAAAAACCATCTTCTAAAACTATCGATGATCAAACGAAATCTTGTCCAAAGGAAACTTTGAAGCGGTTCCGTGAAAAATATCTTAAGGAATACAACTTTCAGTCACTTGACAGGAAACTTATACTTCTTCAAAATACTGTGGTAAAAGTGTTAAAAGAAGTTTCTTGTCTTAAAAAACTGAAAGATCATTCCTCAGTAGAAAGACAGAATATACCCCAACCCGATAAAATCAACTCAAAAGAATCAGAAGAAAGAGTTGATAATCACTTCTGGAAAAAGGTTCCTCCTCACTCATGTTGAAATAGTCTCTGTCTACATGAAGAACATTTTCAGAAGAAAGGGAAGGAAATAATTTCTGCCAAAAGAAATAATCAAGGAAAATTTCCGATAATTATATTTCAAATGACCAAACTGATGTGCATAATAAGGAAATCCTTAGAATGAGAAAATCTTATGAAAATCTCATTAATAGAATTAAGAGAGATCTATCCATCTCTGAAAATTCTCACATCAGTACAGTTTCTCCTCATGATCATACCTTTAGATCAAGGAAGGATCATCTTCTTGGGAGAAAATACTTTGGACATAAACTTCCAAAGACAAACATGAACTATTTTTTTGATACTCGTTGTAAGCACGATAAGGCTTACTCCGATACAACCTATTTGTATGGAGAATGTGCACCCTCATCCAAGTTTGTACTCATAACTATTGGGATGAGGAAGCACATAAAACGAGAGCACATGTTTTTGTGTCTGTATCAGAAAAATCTATGACAATGTTTGGATAAATTGCGAATCCATCTTGTCTTAAAAAATATTGTTCATGTTTATCATGATCTTCCATAATTAGGTTTATTTAAAATTTTCGAATTTTAATAAATATTCCAGCCTAATATTTTCGGACACAGGAAACAAAATATATTCACAATATATTTTCGGAAATTCCTAGATACTTCGGTCCGAAAGTTGTCTCTTCTTGAGAGAAACTTTATCTGGCTTGTATTGTGAAACCCTGATTAATTCTTATTTAAATCATTGAGCATGCCTCCAATAACTCGCAGTATTATAAAGGTAAATAAGAAGGAAGCTCAAAGAGTTAAGGATTGTCAAGGAATCAATACAGAAAGAAAGACGAAGATCATATCAAAAATCATGTCTGATTATGAATCTGATAGTTCTACCGGATCTCAAGATGAGTCATGTATGTTGGCTTACAACCTTCAAGATCCAACAAAAACCAAGTGGATACCTTCTGATAGTATGATTAACTATATCCATGGTTTTGAAGAACTAAGAACCAATCTCATAATGACAGTTCGAAATCAAGATTGGCTCAAGGAGAGGATAGAAGAAACAAAAGTTGATCTTGCTGACATGAATAAACAAGTTGAAAAGCTTGAAAAACAAGAAGTGGTTGCTGACAAGTCTCTCGAGACATGCTTCAAGAGTTTGAACACTGAAGAAACCTCGGTGAAGAATCAGAGCACCACTAGGGATTAAGTAATATGCTGTAATACTTGATCCAGAAAATAGTCATCAATGTTATAATTTACTTCAATTATTGTATAAGGATTATTTTGAATAAAACTATCATTATTTATGAATAAAATTATTATAATTTTTCTTGTGATAGTTACCGATTACATAGCCTGTGAATGAATGTTTATATTTTTGATATGTGTATTCGGTTTATGGGATGTCTGATTTCGGTTTTCATCAACCTTAATATTCGATCTCATATGATGTGACCCTTATGATTTGTGTGGCTTTTTGATTTAGCAGGATTAAGTTCTAGCCCATGTTGGTAGGCTTTATCAAAGGATCATAAGGTGTTCGATTGAAACTCATATGTGAAAAGTCACAATATGTTGAATCAATTTATGTTTACATGAGTTGTGTTTAGCATAACATATGTGTTTCGGGTTTTAAACTTTTGCTATTGGCACGCATTAGTTAAAACTGATTCAACCTTTCTCTGGTAAAGGTTGCTTTTGTTGTTGTTCTTTTGTTCTTACGAGAGGATGACAACACACTAAGGGAGAGTTCTTATTTTGAACTTGCGCTTAATGATTTATCTTTCTGTGGAGAAGAGGTTGCCGAATTTGAGGTAACAAATTTGTTAGTTATTTGTTTTCTGTTTTACGAAAAAGCTTGTTTATATTGCATATATTTTGCTTTTGCTTAACAAAATTTCAGTGCAATTGATATGTTCCATTATTGTGTACGGATGTGTGTATGTATGATTCAATTGTTTCCGGTTAAGAAAAATTGTGTCAATTTGTTTGGCTAATTGTTTGGTATCTTGTTTATTGTTGGGTATCAAGTGTTTTTGCTTAACAAAATTCGGTGCAATTGCGGTGCTATAATGTCTATGTTTGTTTCAATTGCTTCCGGTTAAGAAAATAATTGTGCAAGTCAATTTATTTTGGTTCTTATGTATTGTTTATGGATTAACAAAATATGGGATCATTTGTTTAGTCCAATTTGATTCGGATAAGAGAAACTAAGTTAATTCTGATCTTAGTTAGACTTATCAAATTGGAGGATTCGGTTATTCAAGTCTCATCGAATGCGCTGATGAGAAAAACTAGTTAACTAACCTAGTGTTTGTCTTGTCTAATGAGAAAGGTCTAAGTTATTGTATGAATAATTAGAGCCTGATGAGATAAATAAAGTTAATTCTGATCTTTATTTTGATCTTATCGAAATAAGCGATTGTGTATGCGTTGATCAATTTTTTGGTCAATTAGTTTAACAAGGGAATTAAGTTTCTTAGTCGATTTGTTAAACTATTAGGGAAAATTGCTTCGGGCAAATGTTTCCTTGATAACATATTAAAACTGAATTACTTGTAGTTTCGGGTTTAATATTGGTTATCTAAAGTGGTGTGTGAAACCTTCGTGCTTAACTCTTATAGGTTGTTTACAATTCTTTTAGATTTGTAAGACCCTTTCGGTTTGTCCTTTATTTGCTCGAACCTTTGTCATTTTGTGACAATAAGGGGGAGAAATATATGGAGTAAACAAATGATTTGCAATCACTAAGGAAAGGACAATTGTGCTTAAACGTTATATCTAACGAAAGAGTAAAGCATTGACTAAGGGGGAGAAACATATCATATTGTTGTTGTATTATTTCTGACTACAAAAAGGGGAATAACAAAGATGTTCGGATTGAATATTTACCTAGCTTACCTTTAGGGGGAGTAAAAGCTTTTGTTATTCAAATGTCAACAGTGGCATTTATTGATAGAATATATACAAGTTATTGTGATGTTGAAACTTGGAATCAAGCGTATGTAAAATGAATTCTTTTGTAATTTGTTTACCTATATGTAATAAGAGTTGAAAAGACGAGGGTACCCAAATACACCACAATCTTTAATTTATCCACCTATAAGTCCTCTTACCGAAAGTGATTGTGTATGGAAAAAGTCGAGACAATACTACAGATCGGTATTCACACATTGTGTGATTGTCTATGGATACGAGATCGAGACAATACGACTACCAAAGTGTGAGTACTTGATAATAGGTTCAGACTTAACCAAACTCTATAGGATCACTATCAAGTAAAGCGGAGTTAACATTTGTGTAATTTACGTCAAATTATATAATAAATATAATTGCGGAAATTGAAAAGTAAATCACACAACAATATTTTTTAACGATGAAAACTGCAAATGCAGAAAAACCCTAGGACCAAGTCCAGAATTGAATACTCTCAGAATTAAGCCGCTATACAAAATCTAAACTAACTTCGTATAGTTGAGACCAAGCAACTACCCATAGTTCACTTAGTTTCCTCAGTATCCCTGTGCTTCCAACTTCGATGAGTGCACGCAGTGGAATAATTCCTTTGAATCGTATTCCAAACAGTAAAGGAACAACAAATCTGTTTGGTAACAACTCTATTGATTCTTTCCGGATAAAGATATCTCAAGTCATATGCAAAGGCTCTTCCGTTTAAGCTAATAAACTCCTTTGCCTGGTTAGATAAATCTATCCAATAACTACCGAAGTAGCCAATTTTAGATTCACACTCAATCCAAATAAATCTCAAAGAGATATATTGTGAAAGCCGATCTCACACAACTAATCAATCGAATAAATCCGATTCTAGTTGGATCCCAGCCGATCAAGGTTTGTGCAACACAAAGATATGAGAAACCAATAAGAAATCTTCTTCATGTTCAAATCTTCTTTAATCTTGAATTAAAACCTGCACAACACCACTTGAATCTCTTGTGATCAATCACGCACGAGCAGTAGCATTAACGATGGATTATCACAAGATGTCTTTAGATCTACAAACAGTTCTAAAGATCCAGTCGATACTTCGATCTAGTTTGAGTGAAACTTTTATCAGAAGAGAAGATTCTCAAGAATAAACAAACTAGGTGCAATCAAAGTTTCAACAACCGTTAGTCAATCAAATCAATCGAAAACTAATAACACTGTAATTATCTAGTTTCCCACCAACGGTACTCGTAGAGCTTCTTGATCCCACAGAAGTCTTTAAACGAGCGGCTGTAAGAGATTTCGCCTAATTAGGGTACTTTCCTCTCCGGATAGACGGCTCCACCAGAAACAACAAAAAGATGAAGTTTGCCTGGCTCTTAGGATAGTTTGTATTTATAGACCAAGGATGTTTGGACACCAAGGAATTTCCAAAACCGAAAATATTCTCAAGATATGCAATGAATGGCAAGATTCGGTTTTCATAATTCTAGTAAATGCTTGTCCATTATTTCCGAAATCCCTCAATAGAAAATCTCCAATTAGTAAATGCACATTATTAATTTTTATTCTCTTGAGATATGCATTTAATTGTTGTTCATTAAAAGCATATATAACCAAAAACCTTAATTAAAAGATTCTCAATTAATTTCGGTACAGGATCTCCTCGAGTACTAAGGAATATCTTTGAACAATAAATGATAAGAGTTAATGTCCGTGTTCAAAGTATGTTGACATCTTTTCTCTGTAAATCATCTTTCATATTTACATTCTTGGAATCGGTTATACCACACTTCCAAACAAGTTTAGAATTGGTTCACCTGTATTCCAAGACTACTATGTGATTGATCAAATATCGAATCACATACATGGGTTCAATCGGTTCTACCAATCACTAGGATCGGTTATACCCTCTTATGGAAACACTTTTGATCGGTCACACAAGTTACCAGGACCGGTTACATATATCAGTTACCAGGATCAGCTACATCAATTACCAGGACCGGTTACCATATACTCATGGTATTGCTTGTGATCGGTCACACCAGTCACTAGGATCGGTTACACCAATTACCAGGATCGGTTACACCAATTACTAGGACCGGTTACACCAATTACAAGGATCGATTACATAACACTCTGTGATCGGTCACACCAATTACTAGGATCGGTCACACCAATTACAAATATCGATCATACCATCTCAGGTGATTACTTAGGATCGGTTACATTAATTAATGAAAACCAGTCTTACCAAATTATAAGTCAGGCATTGTGATTAGTTGTACCAAGATACATAACAAATTTACGATCGGTTCTACCATCTCACACATATTGGTAATCTAAATATTTGCAATAAATAGTCGTACTAATAAGCCTAGCGATTTCACTTTCGATTCATAAAACAAGTTCATGAATGTACTTCCTTTAAACAAATGTAAAACATTGTTTCCTAGGATGAAATATTCACCATTACCCATTCACATAATCATAACAGCATTCATAAGATTATGTCGATGTCATATCTACGGAGTTCAAAAGATAAGCGTTATACTTTGTAGTATAATTCCCTAATACTATGATCATATGATCATGTCTTACTAATAGAGTAATATGTCCAATACACAGCTTCGCAGTTATGTTTTTAATATAGCACGACTTAAAAGATACGTTAGGAATGAAACAGTTTAAGTCAATATTACTAACCTCAAGAGGAAGGATGATGTCGTCGTTGTAGTTCGTTACTTCTTCACGTTCTTCAGGTCTTCGAGTAATACTTGTATTCTCAACATTCCTAGACTTTCTAGTCTAACCTAAACGAAGTTGTCTCTAGTACATAATCAAGCGACTCTTAGATGAGTTTTGACACACTAAAATATGACAACCAAACTTGACATACCAACGCTTGGTGGGTTCAACCGAGCTATGCTCTAACAATCTCCCCCTTTGTCAATTTTAGTGACAAAACTCTTAATACATATGGATAAACAAATTACAAGAATTCATTTTATATACGCATGATTATAAGTTTCAACAGCACAATAACCTGCATATATTCAATCAATTAATGCCGTTGTTGACATTTGAATAACAAAGCTTATACTCCCCCTAAAGGTAAGATAGGTAGATATTCAATCCGAACATCTTTGTTATTCCTATTTTTGTAGTCCAAATAACTACAACAGCAATATGATATGTTCCCCCCCTTAGTCGATGCTTTACTCTTTCGTTAGATATAACGTTTAAGCACAATTGTCCTTTCCTTATTGATTGCAAATAACTTGTTTACTCCATATATTTCTCCCCCTTTTTGTCACAAAATGACAAAGGTTCGAGCAAATAAAGGACAAATCGAAAGGATCTTACAAATCTAAAAGACTTGTAAACAATCTATAAGAGTTAAGCACGAAGGTTTCACATACCACTTTAGATAACCAATATTAAAACCGAAACTACAAGTAATTTAGTTTTAATATGTTATCAAGGAAAACTATTGCCCGAACCAATTTCCCCTAATACACCAAAATCTTTAATTTATCCACCTATAAGTCCTCTCACCTAAAGTGATTGTCTATGGACAAAGTCGAGACAATACTACAAATCGGTATTCACACTTTGTGTATTGTCTATGGATATGAGATCGAGATAATACGACTACTTGATAATAGGTTCGGACTTAACCAAACTCTATAGGATCAATATCATGTAAAGCGGAGTTAACGTTTGTGTAATTTACTTCAAATTATATAAACAAATATAATTGCGGAGATAGAAAAGTAAATCACGCAACAAGATTTTTTTAACAAGGAAAACTGCAAATGCAAAAAAACCCGAATTGAATACTCTCAGAATTGAATACTCTCAGAATTAAGCCACTATATAAAATCTAAACCAACTTTGTATAGTTGAGACCAAGCAACTACCCCTAGTTCACTTAGTTTCCTCAGTATCCCTGTGCTTTCAACTTTGATGAGTGCACGCACTGGAACAATTCCTTTGGATCGTATTCCAAACAGTAAAGGAACAACAAATCTATTTGGTAACAACTCTATTGATTCTTTCCAGATTAAGATATCTCAAGTCATATGCAAAGGATCTTCCGTTTAAGCTAATAAACTCCTTTGCCTGGTTAGATCAATCTATCCAACAACTACCGAAGTAGCAGAGTTTAGATTTGCACTCAGTCCAAATAAATCTCAAAGAGATATATTATGAATGACGATCTCACGCAACTAATCAATCGAATAAATCTGATTCTAGTTGGATCCCAGCTGATCAAGGTTTGTGCAACACAAAGATATGAGAAACCAATAAGAAATCTTCTTTGTCTTCAAATCTTCTTTAATCTTCAATTAAAACCTGCACAACACCACTTGAATCTCTTGTGATCAATCACGCACAGAACGGAGTCTGTTAACAATGGATTATCACAAGATGTCTTTAGATCTACAAACAGTTCTAAAGATCCCGTCGATACTTCGATCTTGTTTGAGTGAATCTTATACCAGAAGAGATGATTCTCAAGAATAAACAAACTAGGTGCAATCAAAGTTTCAACAACCGTTAGTTAATCAAATCAATCGAAAACTAATAACACTTTGCAATTATCTAGTTTTCCCACCAACGGTACTCGTAGAGCTTCTTGATCCCACAGAAGTCTTTAAACGAGCGGTCGTAAGAGATTTCGCCTAATTAGGGTACTTTCCTCTCCGGATAGACGACTCCACCAGAAACAACAGAAAGATGAAGTTTGCCTGTCTCTTAGGATAGTTTACTAGAAATGCATACTTAGGTATTTATAGACCAAGGATGTTTGGACACCAAGGAATTTCCAAAACCGAAAATATTCTCAAGATATGCAATGAATGGCAAGATTAGGTTTTCATAATTCCAGTAAATGCTTGTCCAATATTTCCTAAATCTCTCAATAGAAAATCTCCAATTAGTAAATGCACATTACTAATATGACAACCAAACTTGACATACCAACGCTTGGTGGGTTCAACTGAGCTATGCTCTAACAAGAGTTTTGTCACTAAAATTGACAAAGGGGTAGATTGTTAGAGCATAGCTCGGTTGAACTCACCAAGCGTTAGTATGTCAAGTTTTGTTGTCATATTTTAGTGTGTCAAAACTCATCTAAAGTCGCTTGATTATATACTAGAGTCAACTTCGTTTAGGTTAGACTAGAAAGTCTAGGAATGTTGAGACATACAAGTATTACTCTGAAGACCTGAAGAATGTGAAGAAGTAACGAACTACAACGATGACATCATCCTTCCACTTGAGGTTAGTAATATTGACTTGAACTGTTTCATTCCTAACGTATCTTTCAAGTCGTGCTATATTGAAAACATAACTGCGAAGTTGTATATATTGTACATATTGTATAATACTCTAGTGATGTGACACGGTCATAATTGTATGATCATAGTATTATGGAATTAGACTACAAAGTATAACACTTATCTTTTGAACTTCGTAGATATGACATCGACATAATCTTGTATATACTGTTATGATTATGTAAATGGGTTATGGTGAGGATTTCATCCTAGGAAATAATGTTTTACATTTGTTTAAAGGAAGTACATTCATGAACTCGTTTCGTGAATCGAAAGGGAAATTATTAGGCTTATTGGTTCGGCTATTCATTATGAATCTTTGGATGACCAATATGTGTGAGATGGTAGAACCGATCTTAACCTTGGTTATGTATCTTGGTATAACTAATCACAATGCCTAACTTATGATTTGGTGTGACTTGTCTTTATTAATTGGTATAACCGATCCTAAGTAATCACCATGTGATGGTATGATCGATCTTTGCAATTGGTGTGACCGATCCAAGTAATTGGTGTGACCGATCACAAGTGTTGTGTAATCGATCCTGGTAATTGGTAACCGGTCCTGGTAACTAGTGTGACCGGTCACAAGCAATACCATGAGAATATGGAACCGATCCTTGTAACTGGTGTAACCGATCCTAGTGACTGGTGTAACCGATCACAAGTATTTCCATAATAAGGTACAACCGATCCTAGTGATTGGTAGAACAGATTGAACCCATGTATGTGATTTTGAAAAACCCGGGGTCTAACAACCACACCCAATATTTCGTTCGACAATCTGTATGGAATAACTCCAATATGATTCCAAGAGAATCAACTAGACAATCAGACTCAATCAAGGAAATATATTCAAGAGTTATATCTCAATTTCTCAATACAATCTGCAATCGAACATATAGAGATCTGTGAGCCTGATTGATATGAGAAATAACTTGAAATGTACCAAATACCAATGTTCAAGTGTCAATCAATTTCAATCAACAACTAAAGGTCGGATTTATCAATCGATTGAACTACGCACAACCTGTGATATTTCAATTATATAAACAGATATAATGCGGAAAATAAATAACACAGACACCAGAAGTTTTGTTAACGAGGAAACCGCAAATGCAGAAAAACCATGGGACCTAGTCCAGAATTGAATACCACATTGTATTAAGCCGCTACAGACACTAGCCTACAACAAGTTAACTTCGGACCAGAATGTAGTTGAGACCTAACCAAGTCTCACACCGATTAAGGTACAGTCGCATTCCTTACGCATCTGAATCCCAAAAGGACTCTACGCACTTGATTCCCTTAGCTTATCTCACCCACAACTAAGAGTTGTTACGACCCAAAGTCGAAGACTTTATAAACAAATCTGTCTCCCATGAAAAGTCTATTCGATAGATAAACTCTCCCACGTAAATACCTACGAAGTTTTTGTTCCGTATTTTGATAAATCAAGGTGAACAGGGAACCAATTGATAATCCGGTCTTATATTCCGAAGAACAGCCTAGAAATATCAATCACCTCACAATAACTTAACTATATGGTAGTAGAACAAGTTATTGTGGAATCACAAAGAATGAGACGAAGGGATTTATGATTATTTTTTATATCTTACCTATCAGAGATAAATCTCGAGCCAATCTTAGAGAAGATAGTATTCAATACGATAGAACTAGTAAGATCGGAACACGCAACTATAAGAAAATAGTTGGGTCTGGATTCAGAATCCCAATGAAGTCTTCATGTCGTTAACCTATAATGGTTTTAGGAAAAACCTAGGTTAAAGGAGAATCGACTCTAGTACGCAACTAGTATCACACAGAAGGTATGGGGATTAGGTTTTCCAGTTACTAGAGTTCTCCCTTATATAGTCTTCAAATCAGGGTTTTATAGCTTAGAAACAAAGCAATTAATATTCACCGTTAGATGAAAACCTGATTTAATATTCAAGCTAAGTTTGCTTTAAACCAAAGCAATATCTCTCCACCGTTAGATGGTCTTAGCTTGTTACACACAAGTGATAAATACCTTCATTTAGATATGGGTAACCGTACCTAAACGTGTACATTAAGTTGGATCAATAACAGTTAACCGAAGTTGGCCATATGAACGCTTTTATATTAACCACATTCATCTAACACTTCTAGATCAAATGATAATCAAATGAATCTAATTGTGTTACTCATAAAATTGTTCAATTGTTTATATTCTCATAGAAGTATACAAGACACAATTGAAGCAAAATCATACTTGATTCAAGAGAATCAATACATGAACATTTAGCCATGGTTTGCAAAGATTGCATTCCTTAATATATAAATGTATTTGTTCATGAGTATGAAATCATACTTAACCGATTTTAGAACTTAACCACCTAAGTTTGCAAAAGGGTACGCAAACTTAAGTTATGGACTTTTGGTCTTGTCCGACAGTTCGCAAATGACTACACATCTTTGTCGTCCCGCACCTCAACTCAGGTAAATCCGTTCACATACTGGTATGCAAACTTGGTTATCGGACTTTGACAGTTAAAATTGTTCGCATACTGGTATGCAAACTTGGTTCCCGGACCTGAATCATACCACAACAGTTTGCATACTGGTATACATACTATGTTATATCCAGACAATGGTTAATTGTTCTAAACTCCCATTTCAATCATTGAAACATCGACAATAACTGTCTCACACAAACTATTAGCTTATAAGTAATTTTTAAGTGATCGAATGATCAATACGAAACACTCCGAGTCGACATCAAATAACTGTCTCACACAAATCATGTGAGATGTTTCAAGGCAATTTTCACATGATCATCTTTTGACTTATTATTTAGTTTCCAACAAATAAATTGATTCAACTAAACTCGTCAAGAATAATGATGAACGTAGCTAAAGCAAAAAGCTTTCCAACACATATTTCGAGAAATAGATAAGCGAGATAAACTCGGCTCGAATATCAAAGGTGTATGATGTAAAAGTCTATATAGATATACGACTTAGTCTCATTAGGAGATAAAATAGAATAGACTTCTGAGTGATAGATAAGTTTTAGTCTCCACATACCTTTTGTTGATGAAGTTCCTCCAAGCTATCCTCAGTAGATCTTCGTCTTCAATCGATGAACGCGGTGAAGTTTAAAGCTCAACTACACATTCTATCATAATCCAAGACATAGCTATAAGTAGACTAGAAATCAAGACTATAGTTTTGATCACCTAAACTTGAAAAACAAGCTTGAGATAGCAACGCTTGCGAGTTTAACCGAGCAGTGCACTAACAATCTCCCCCTTTGTCAATTTTAGTGACAAAACTATCAATACATATGGATTACAAAATAAATAAACTTTGTAGCTTCTCATCCAACATGCTTTATTTCCTTGGCTTTTCAACATTCCTTGAATTCTTCGTCACTCCAAGTACTTCAGTGATTCTGAACGTGTTCAACTCAGTATCATAGATGTTGAAGATCCGTAGCCATAACAATAAGAAAACAGATGTTCTGAATTATTGTTATACAGTGTCATAGTATTATTACACAACATCAAAGTTAAATTGTATCACAACTTTGACAATAATACTACGGTGATATGTATCACTCCCCCTTAGTCAATACTTCATCTCACAATGAAAACCACTCCAACTTACATAATGATCCGTAAACCATATGTATGTAGTGTGAACTGCAAAATAATTCTCCCCCTTTTTTCAATATAAATTGGCAAAGGTACGAAAACTAAGCGGGATCATAATGAAATTATCAAAGAAATTATTCATGACTAGAAAAGAACATATAAACTTTGCTTCGATGTTTCACATAGTCGAAACTTAGTGTATTCATCAAGGAGTTTATAAAGATACAAGATAACTCCTACAATATTCCACAGTCGTACTCCCCACAAAGATTTGGCAATTAAGCACAAGTTCAATTAAGAACTCTCCCCCATAAAATGTCATTCCCGAAAGAACAACAAGAGCGACCTTACTTTTACGAGAAGAGGAGGATTTCTTTGGACATTAACAAATCACATAAAACATGAATTTGTATCCAGAAAACTCGAATAAATTAATCACAAGAGAACCTTAATTGTTAGAGCATTGCTCGGTCGAACTCGCATGCGTTTCTATCTCAAGCATGTTTGTCAATGTTAGTGATCAAAACTATAAGTCTTGATTTCTAGTCTACTATTAGCTAAGTCTTGGACTAGGATAGAAAGTGTAGTTGAGCTCAAATACTCCATGGCAATCATCATACAAGACGAAGAACTACTCAAGGAACTGGTGGAACTTCATCGACTAAAAGGTATGTGGAGACTTGAACTTATCTATCACTCAAAAGTCTATCTACTCTATCTCCTATCTTGAGACAAAGTCGTTTTTCTATATAGACTGTGATTATGCACATTTGCTATTTTGAGCCGAGTTTATCTCGCTTATCTATTTCTCGAAATATGTGTTGGTAAGCTTTCGCTTTAGCCAAGTTCATCTTTACCTAGTGACGAAAGTCATGTTATGTTTCAATCACTTGAAAATGGCTTTGACGAAAAATAGTTTGTGAATAACAACTATATAACGTCCTCTAAGAATGTTTCAATGATTGAAATGAGAGTTTAGATTATATAAGTATGGAAGGATATAAACATTGTGTGGTAACACATATGTGTGTAAGTCCTTATTCCTTGAACCAAAGTATGCGTACTTTCTTTGCTTTCAGGAAAACTGGAACCAAGTCCGCGTACCAAGTCCACGTAATGTCGGAAGTTCTCGACCCGAGAAAATCTGTTGGAGTTTGTGAACTTAAAACAAACTTATTCCGGATACTTAAGTCCGCGTACCAAGTCCGCGTACTTAAGTTGGTTATTTTCTAAAAATGATTATTCGTGAACTTAAACTTATATAAACTAAGGAATGCAAGTTTGCAAACCGTGGCTATAAAGTTCATGAATCGATTCGAGTGAATCAAATCGTTTTTGTTTCAATTGTGTCTATTATAAATATCTAAGCAATTGAACAACTCTCTAACTAGTTCATTTGAGTCATTTGAACTAGTTATGGTAAAGAAGAATATGGTTGATATGAAAATGCTCATATGGCTAATCATTTGGTTAACTATTGTTGAACAAACTAAATGTACATGTTTGGGTACGGTTACACAAACCTAAAACGTGCATTTCATTTGTGTGTAACAAGCTAAGTTTCAATCTAACGGTTGAAAGATATTAGCTTGAATCTAATTAGGTTTTTATCTAACGGTGAATATTGAATGCTTTGTTACCAAGGTAACTTAGATTGCAAACCCTGATTTGAAAGACTATATAAATGAGAACTCTAGCATTTCGGGAAACCTAATCCCCACACCTCCTATGTGATACTAGTTGTATAACCTAGAGTCGATTCTCCTTTAACTTTAGGTTTCTATCGAGACCCTGTAGGTTAACGCCTTGAAGACTTCATTTGGATTGTGAAGCCAGACCGATACTACTTTCTCATAGTTGTGTAATCTGATCTTGTTGTTTCTATCGTACTAATTACAATCGTAACGATTGGCTTGAGATTGATTTCTCAGATAGGCAAGATATAAAAGTAATCACAAACATCTTCGTCTCATCGTTTGTGATTCCACAATATCTTCTTTTCGCCGCGTCGATTAAGATTATTGTGAGATGATTGATAATACTAGGCTGTTTCTTCGGGAATATAAGTCCGGGTTATCAATTGGTTCTGTTCACCTTGATTTATCAAAAGACGGAACAAAACTCGTAGGTATTTCCGTGGGAGACAGATTTATCTATTAAGTAGACTTTTTTGTGTGATACTGATTTGTTTATTAAAGTCTTCGACTTTGGGTCATAGCAACTCTTAGTTGTGGGTGAGATCACTAAGGGAATCAAGTGTGTAGTATCCTGGCGGGATCGAGACGTAAGGAGCGAAACTATAACTTGGATCGGTGTGAGATTGATTGGGGTTCAACTACGGTCAGACCAAAGTTAGTTTTGTAGTAGGCTAGTGTCTGTAGCGGCTTAATACAGTGTGTGTTCAATCTGGACTAGGTCCCGGGGTTTTTCTGCATTTGCGGTTTCCTCGTTAACAAAACTTCGGTGTCTGTATTATTTCTATTCCGCATTATATTTTGTTATATAATTGAAATATCACAGGTTGTGCGTTAGATCAATCAATTAGAATATCCAACCTTTGGTTGTTGATTTACATTGATTGACACTTGGATATTGGTCTTTGGTACCATCCAAGTTATCTCTCTTGTATTTAATTAGACTCGCAGATTTCTATTTGCTTGAGTAAGAATTAAATCGAGAGATCGAGATATCATAACTCTTTGATATACTGTTAATAAGATTGAGTCTAGTTGATTCTCTAGAAAGTATATTGGAGTTAGTCCATACAGATTGCTAAGCGAAATATTGGGTGTGGTTGTTGTACCCCCGCTTTTTCATTAATGATTAATTTAATCGGAAATGCTCAACATAAGAAAACTTACGGAGCCATACATTACTTTCACATATAAGTGGATCGGGGAAAGATCAATATCATGGAATATTCAAAATTGTGCTTGCACATATTTTACCTTGGAATTGATCTTACGAACACTCTTTGTTGTCTTGTCTTGTTTTTTAAGTTCATTCTATCTTTTATCAATATTTGCATAAAGACATAATAAACTTAACTTTTGACATATATGGGACAATCATAGTTCACGGACGGGGTTGCTTATAACCAAACACACATATCCCATAAATAGGGTTTTTGCAATATATAAAACCAATAAAGATTAATACTACAAAATCATCTTCCAAATAACTTAGAATTTAAATAAATAAATCTAGAACATTACAAGATGAAAATAGTTGGCGAAAAACGTGATCTAAGCCAAAACTATGTGTAATCACAATATTTGCTATTCCAAACCCTAGTTATCCTACTTAAAACACAAGAATAAATTCTCATAAGAAGTTTCCTAGACATAATGAAAAATAAGAGTTCGAGAAATCAATAATCATCTTCATCATCGTGGACTCTATCCAAGAGGCTTTGATTTCGTGAAACTTTGTAGCAATCACACATAATTGTGCTTGCACATATTTTACCTTGGAATCTTGGTGAATTAAGTGAGGAGTATCCAACACTTATAAATGGATCTTACGAACACTCTTGTGAATTTGATGAAGAATACCAAAGGTGGTAGGATCATAAGAACCGTCAAGGGATCACATATTTGTCTCTTGCAAGCATTTTTGTTCATACGTTTGAAGGTACAAGGACGAACAAGTTTAGGAGTTCCAATAGAGTTGTCACGGTTTGCAAAGAATGCATTCCTTAATATTTAAATGTATTTGTTCATGAGTATGAAATCATACTTAGCCGATTTTAGAACTTAACCACCTAAGTTTGCAAACGGGTACGCAAACTTAAGTTCCGGACTTTTGGTCTTGTTAGACAGTTCGCAAACAGCTACACATACTGTCGTCCCGCACCTCAACTCAGGTAAAACCGTTCAAATACTGGTATGCAAACTTGGTTCCCGGACTTTGACAATTAAAACCGTTCACATACTGGTATGCAAACTTGGTTCCCAGATCTGAATCATACCACAACATTTTGCATACTGGTATGTATACTATGTTATATCCAGACAATGGTTAATTTTTCTAAACTCCCATTTCAATCATTGAAACATCCTTAGAAGATGACAATAGTTGTCTCACACAAACTATTAGCTTATAAGTAATTTTCAAGTGATCGAATAATCAATACGAAACATTCCGAGTCGACATCAAATGACTGTTTCACACAAATCATGTAAGATGTTTCAAGGCAATTTTCACATGATCATCTTTTGACTTATTATCTGGTTTCCAACAAATAAATTGTTTCCAACTAAACTCGTCAAGAATAATGATGAACGTAGCTAAAGCAAAAATCTTTCCAACACATATTTCGAGAAATAGATAAGCGAGATAAACTCGGCTCGAAATATCAAACGTGTATAATGTAAAATTCTATATAGCTATATGACTTGGTATCATTAGGAGATAGAATAAAATAGACTTCTGAGTGATATATAGTTTTAGTCTTCATATACCTTTTGTTGATGATGTTCCTCCAAGCTCTACTCGGTAGATCTTCGTCTTCAATCGATGAACGTCGTGAAGTCTAAAGCTCAACTACGCATTTTATCTTAATCCGAGACATAGCTATAAGTAGACTAGAAATCAAGACTTATAGTTTTGATCACCTAAACTTGACAAGCAAGCTTGAGATAGCAACGCTTGCGAGTTCGACCGAGCAGTGCTCTAACAGATTTGGTATTTGATCAATCACATAGTTATCTTGGAATACTGGTCAACCGATTTAAAACTTGTTTGGAAGTGTGGTATAACCGATTCCAAGAATGTAAATCCATGTGAATATGAATAAGGATTTATAAAGAAAAGATGTCAACATACTTTGAACACGAACAATAACTCTTATCTTTTATTGTTCAAAGATATTCCTTAGTACTCAAGGAGATCATGTTCCGAAATAAATTAGGAATCTTTTAATTAAGGTTGTTTGTTTGATATTCTTTAATTACCAGCAATTAAATGCATATCTCTAGAGAATAAAAATCAGTAATGTGCATTTACTAATTGGAGATTTTCTATTGAGAGATCTCGGAAATATTGGACAAGCATTTATTGAAATTAGGAAAACCGAATTTTGCCATTCATTGCATATCTTGAGAATATTTTCGGTTTTGGAATTTCCTTGATGTCCAAAAATCCTTGGTCTATGAATACTTAAGTTTGCATTTCTAGCAAACTATCCTAAAAGCCAGGCAAACTTCATTTCTTGTTATTTCTGGTTGAGCCGTCTAATCGGAGAGGAAAATATCCAAATTAGGTGAAATCTCTTACGACCGCTCATTTAAAGACTTCTGTGGGATCAAGAAGCTCTACGAGTACCATTGGGGAAAACTTGATAATTGCAATGTTATTAGTTTTTGATTGATTTGATTGACTAATGGTTGTTGAAACTTTTACTGGACCTAGTTTGTTTATTCTTGATAATCTTCTCTTCTGATATAAGATTCACTCAAACTAGATCGAAATATCGACGGGATATTTAGAACTATTGTTAGATCTAAAGACATCTTGCGATATTCCATTGTTAACAGACTCCGTTCTGTATGTGGTTGATCACAAGAGATTCAAGTGGTGTTGTGCAGGTTATTATTGAAGATTAAAGAAAATTTGAAGACAAAGTAGATTTCTTATTGGTTTTCGTATCTTTGTGTGTGCACAAACCTTGATCGGCTGGGATCCAACTAGAATCGGATTTATTCGATTGATTAGTTACATGAGGTCGGCATCGCTTTATAGTTTCTCTTTGGAATCTATATTGATTGATTGTGAATATAAACTCAACTACTTTGGTATTTATTGGATAGATTGATCTAACCATGCAAAGGAGTTTATTAGATTAAACGGAAGAGCCTCTGCGTATGACTTAATATATCTTTATCATAAAGAATCGATAGAGTTGTTACCAAACAGATTCGTTGTTCCTTTGTTGTTTGGAATACGATCAAAAGGAATTGTACCAGTGCGTGACTCATCGAAGTCGGAAGCGCAGGGATACTTAGGAAACTGAGTGAACTAGGGGTAGTTGCTTGGTCTCAACTATACGAAGTTGGTGTAGATTTTGTATTGCGGCTTAATTCTGAGAGTATTCAATTCTAGACTAGGTCACGGGGTTTTTCTGCATTTGCAGTTTTCCTCGTTAACAAAATCTTGCTGTGTGATTTACTTTCCTAAATAATATCATTCGTATAATTCGATTTATTAGTAACTATTTATTAACAGAAGAGGTTTTAGTTGGTAGCCGAGTAACAAGCTGAGCACCAACCCCTTTCTAAATAGCAACACCCAATCTATGAAAAATAAAACTACCAAGACCACTACCAGCGTCGTGACTAACTAAAAAATTCTTCAGACACTTGAAAAAATATATAGTATCCTCACTAAGTTCCCCTAAGGTAGTAAAATGTAGCACACCCAAATCATAACCGTGCGAAGTACATTCATTCAAATATTTAGAACGTTTACGCGAGATTGCTTTAGCGATAGCCTGGCCTGGGAAGAAAGCACGAACACCATCTCTAGTAAAGGGAGAGACACCTGTAACATCCATACACACATCTTGGCCTTTTTCCCAATTGAGAACAAGGATATCTGCTGGACGTAAATCCTTGTTATTCTTAGACAAAAACCCTAAGGCAACATCCTTGCGTGCAGGGACATCAGCTTTGAAAAAAATATTCGCAATTACATCACGTACCAAGTCATGGCGGAACTTTAGACCAACATCATTAGCACAGTGAAGCGCGTGATCTCCAAAGATATCCATAGGCCTATTGCAACAAGAGCACAACGCGTCCTCAACAAATAAAGGGATACTAAGGCGATAACAAACTACTTCTTTGAACTATCTGGGACCAAGGCACTGATCTAAACCACTGATCGGAATATCCAAAAGGTAATCTTGAGCATGTTTGATCTGATTGCATTGCCAAAGAATGGAGTCTCTTGCAGATCAATTAAATTGGTCGGGGATTTGCTTCTTAACTGCATCTAAATAAGTGACTGACAGGGAGTGCATACAAGGGGGGCAGTGTCATCGACGCAATAATGGGAAGGCAAACTACATACCTGAATGAATTTCTGAAGAGCCAAGTGATAGGCAACCCCATTATCCGTTGGAAAAGAGCTACCAAGTATCACCTTCCGCACAGAGTGGCCAGTCTCTGTTGATAGGAAGTATGACTCTGAGAGGCAAGATAGCAGTAGGTGCGAGTGTCAGCCATGGTATAAATTCCAAGACCACCATCTCCATCTCCAGTGATTAAGAGCCTCAAATATTGGAGCAGGTGATCATCTCCAGTGATTAAGAGCCTCAAAGGCCCAAATCCATCTCCATCTCCAGTGATTAAGAGCCTCAAATATTGGAGCAGGTGATCATCAAAGAGGTCAGAGGCCTGTTGCAGAGCTGCCGGATTAGTAGTACGCATAGCAAAATATAGTCTGGATACACCGACATAATTACGGAGTAACAATATCTCACTATGGGGATCTCTGAGCTTTTTGATAGCAGACATTAGCTGAATAGTCTTATTCACCCTATTAAGCGCCATGTCACTCTCACGGGTCCACCCAAAAGCTTAAGTCCCTTGCTAGGCCTACCAATATCCGAGGGGAAAACACATACCTCCCATCTTTGCGTGGATCAGGAGTGGTCCAAAAGACCTCGGTCTTCTTGATATTAAGATGAAGACCTCTACACGGTCCTTCAGACTCAATAATACTTAGAGCTCTAGCAACCTCCATTGTGTCGCCAATGATAATGCCATCATCTAGGTACCAGGCGTGCAAATCAAGCTTGCAACGAGAAGAAATTGACTTCACAAGAGGGTGAAGTGTCAAGGCAAACAAAAGGGGACCGAGAGGATCACCTTGTTGAACACTGAGTGCAGAGGACAGGATGTATTGGTCATAGTACAGTTTAGCAGGCCTAGCATAACAAAATTCTACCCAACGAGAAATACCTGGACAATGAAGCCGAACCTCTTTAATAAGATAAGACTTGCTCACCATGTTGAATGCATTCGAAAAGCAACATTGACGTACTATCCGAGTGACCTTTCAACTCCAGCAAACTGTTGACAAAATGAAGTATACTCTCTCCCCCCACCGGAACTCCAACACCAAATTGATAATCACCCAAGTAAGATTGCATCTCCTTACCAACTGACAAGGCAGCCACCTTAGAGACCAAACGGCGCCAAATAGTACCAACCGCAATTGGCCTAAGACCACCTCCGGGATAAGGGGTGCACTAGCGATAAGCTCTCCTAATACCTTAGGACACTTACCTGCCAACCAAAGGTTGACAACCCCAGTAATCGAAGCCACCAACTCGTCTGCAACTGCCGCTGCTGCACCACCTAATGCGTCGACTAAATGCTAAGCCCGCAAGCCATCACGACCACAAGAAGTACCTCTTGGAAAACTTTTAATGGCATCAACGACAGCCCTTGAGTCAACCGTTATTGGGTCGCCGATAGCAACGTCGTCCAGAATAATGGCTGAAGGAGCTGCAGGGTGTTTGGATTGCAACTCAGTCAATGTACTCTCATTGCGAGGTGCTAACCCATTTGAAGACAAGACGCGAATTGTAGCTGCAAAATCCCCGTATCCAATCTTCTTTCGACAAGCACTTAAATTAGTCACTTCTGGCTTCTTTTTGCTGTCCTTTTTAGCTGAGTACTGTTGGCATGGGAGGCGTAAAAGCTTGGAGATCAGAGTGAGGCAACCCATTGGTTCCTTCCAAATAATCAAGGCATGTTGGATGGCTACAATTTGAAGTCGCTTCCTGTTGGAAGACTTCTCTTCAGCCGATCGTGTAGGTCTGTATAAAGTTAATGTGCAAATGGGAAGCAATAATAAGTGAATCCAGGTCGATGCATCATTAGGTCTGGAAAGCACATTATCCAAGCATGTTTTCAAGGCACGAGAGAAGCCTAATATACATTGATGCGGTATGTTAGAGATCGTGGTAAAACGACACTGGAAGACAACATTGAGCAGGTCCGGCGAGAGCGAGAAAGACTCATTTGGTACATGTTTCGGGGAAGCAACAACCTCAGCAGACTCAGTATAAGCAACACCGTCGACACTCCTAGCTACAACTTCACTACCAACAACAACATCATTCAAATCTACAGCATCATGCAAAATAGGCAAGGCAGACAAGGCAGGCTTGACGATACCGTGTATGAGAAAGTCTGCTGAAGCTCCATGACCAGCAATGGCATCGTGTAGAGCTCCGTCCAAACCTTTGTAAGTGGGTTCTCCAGGCTCGTAAGGTCATGCAATGGCTGCATAGCCACATACGTATCTCTGTTGGAGAACATTTTCACAGGAGCAGTAAACATGTAGGTCGTTGGAGATGATGGCTCTGCAAGCGACTTATTGTCTTATGTGGAAAGGTGTCTATCTTGTAAATGTCATGCAAAAGAACCCCTTGCGTAGCCTCTACCATTTACTCCATCCTCACAGCCATGAATTTTTTTGAACGGGCAGTGACAATACCCATTCTGTGAAGCAACGTCCTCAGCGTGAAGAGGTGTAGAAATTTGACGCAGCTGAGGAGAAGTAGATGATGGCCGAGGTGTAGGAAAAGGCTGCTGAGAAGGTATCTGTGAACAGCTAGGAGCACAGGACCGTGTAGATGCAGGCATAATTGAAAAACCTTCACAAACCCTAAAAATAAAAATTAAAACCCTAGTTCGAATGAAAAGGCCAAAAGGTAAAACAAACGTGGGAAAAGAAAAAGAACAGGAAAACAAAGGGAGGCGATGAAAAATCAAAACCAGAAAGATGAAGGGATGAGACCAATCCATTGACAAACCCTGGTTTTCAATCGCTGGAGTTTCTCTCTGGATCTCATCGCCATTAAATTTGTCAAAAATAATAAAAGTTTAATTATTATTTTTTTGAATTTTTTCTAACTACAATGTAATCCATGGAAACCTTGTTTATATAATTTAAAGTAAATTACACTTTACATTTACTCCGATATACTTGATAGTGATCCTATAGAGTTTGGTTAAGTCTGAACCTATTATCAAGTATCACACTTTGGTTGTCGTATTGTCTCGATCTCATATCCATAGACAATCACACAAAGTGTGAATACCGAAGTTGTTGTATTGCCTCGACTTTGTCCATAGACGATCACACTTGGTAAGAGGAATTTTAGATTGAAACAAAAATATTATGGTGTATTTGGGTACCCTCATCTTTTCAAACAGTTCTGTGAGAGGCCTACTAATCATACAATAGTTTCTCACAAACTTTCTATAGTAGGCAGTGAGTCCTAGAAAACCTCTGAGCTCCTTGACATTTGTAGGGGTAGGCCAGCTTTTCATTGTAAAAATCTTAGCAGGATCAGATACAACACCATGTGCAGTAATGATATTGCCCAAGTACTCAATTTCAAGTTATGCAAAACAACATTTAGACAATTTGGTGTATAATTAGTGTTGTCTCAATAGAGAAAGAGTAATGTGCAAGTGTTTTGCATGGGTTTCTAAGTCAGGACTATAGACTGGGATATCATCAAAGAAAATTAAGATGAATTTTCTCAAATGAGGCTGCAAAATATAATTCATTAAGGCTTTAAAGGTTGCAGGAGCATTAGTGAGACCAAAAGGCATAACATTGAACTCATAATGGCCATGATGAGTTCTGAAAGCTGTCATGTAAATATCTGCTAGATTGACTCTAATTTGGTGATAGCCTGATCTTAAATCAATTCCAGTAAACACACAAGAGCCAAATAATTCATCCAAGAGCTCATCAATAATAGGAATATGAAACTTATCTTTGATTGTGATGTTGTTGAGCTTACTATAATCAACACAGAATCTCCAACTATTGTGTTTTTTATTGACATGAATGAATGGAGAAGCAAAGGGACTATGTTTCCATGACTTGGCTGAATGACTCCTCCCTGTAACATTTCTTGGACCAAATGCTCAGTCACACTCTTTTGAACATAAGGAAATTTGTATGGCCTTTGGTTTACTGGTGTAGAATTTGGTATGAGAGGAATGGAGTGATGAAGGGATCTGTAAGGTGGAAGTTTAGTAGGCTCAAAGAAAACATCCTGAAATTCTTGTAGAATGTCAGATATCACTGGTAGAGTTGGAGGTTGAGGATTAGTAGGAGTAACAGAGAATAATTGACCAATGATTCCATGAGAATTATTATGGAAGTAATCTTGTAAGCTATCTGCATCAATCATCTTGAGAGAAGGTGATGTGTGAGTCCCCACTAGAGTGATGTTCTTCCCTTGGTGTTTAAAAGAGATACTCAGGGTAGAGAAATTGAGAAGAATATCTCTCAGCTTTCTAAGCCAGTCATCTCCAAGAACCATATCACATCCTCCCAGGGGAAGTAGCCTCAAATCACCAGTGAAGCCATAAGTCTGCATTTGCCAGTGTAAGGAAGCACAAATACCAGAACTCACTGTTTTTTCACCATTTGCCATAGTGACTAACAAGTTGCCAATAGGCTGAATAGAGCAACCCAGAGATTTGTCCAAGTCACAATCAATAAAGCTGTGAGTATTGCCAGTATTAATAAGAATAGATATTGCATGTTTCTTAATAAAACCTGGAATTATGATGGTGTCCCCAATAGCAGTTCCAGTAAGGGCATGAAAGAGATTTCCATATCACTTTCCACAACTAGGGTATTCTCGGCAGAGAGATATCCTCTTCATGTTCACTACTCCCTACTTCAGATTTAGTGGCCACCATCAAATACAGTTACTGCTTTTTACAAAAATTTCCTGGTCTGTAAACTTCATCACAGTTATAACAAAGTCCTTGACTCTTTCTCTTTTGAATTTTTCCATGTGTTAATCTTTTAATGGGAATTTGGGAAAGAATAGATTTTTGAGGAGGTGTTGTTGGAATGGGAAGTAATGGTGGGAGGGATATAGGTTTGTGGGAAGTTCTGTGAGGTGGACTGCCTTGCAGTAAAGTATTAGAATTTTTTTTATTAGTGGACTTGTTGGTTTTCTGTTGGGTATTGAGTGTTTGTTCTTGCATTTTAGAAAGAGAAAATGCTTGCATCAAGGTGGTAGGATGAAACATACTGACTGAATGCTTAATATCTTCTTCAATCCCCCAATGAAGCTCATCACATAGTGTTAGAGCATAGATCGGTTGAACCCACCAAGCGTTGGTATGTCAAGTTTGGTTGTCATATTATAGTGAATCAAAACTCATCTAAGAGTCGCTTGATTATGTACTAGAGACAACTTCGTATAGGTTAGACTAGAAAGTCTAGGAATATGGAGACATACAAGTATAATTCAAAGACCTGAAGAACGTGAAGAAGTAAAGAGCTACAACGACGACACCATCCTTCCTCTTGAGGTTAGTAATATTGACTTGAATTGTTTCATTCCTAACGTATCTTTCAAGTCATGCTATATTGAAAACATAACTGCGAAGCTGTGTATGGATATATTACTCTAGTAGTGAGACATGATCATATGATCACAGTATTAATGAATTAAACTACGAAGTATAACGCTTATCTTTTGAACTTCGTAGATATGACATCGACATAATCTTATGAATGTTATTATGATTATGTGAATGGGTAAAGGTGAAGATTTCATCCTAGGAAACAATATTTTACATTTGTTTAAAGGAAGTACATTCATGAACTTGTTTTATGAATCGAAATGGAAATCGCTAGGCTTATTGGTATGGCTATTCATTGCAAATCTTTGGATTACCAATATGTGTGAGATGGTAGAACCGATTGTAACTTTGTTATGTATCTTGGTTCAACTAATCACAATGCCTGACTTATGATTTGGTATGAATAGTTTTTATTATTTAGTGTAACCGATCCTAAGTAATCACCTAAGATGGTATGATTGATATTTGTAATTGGTGTGACTGATCACAAAGAGTTGTGTAATCGATCATTGTAATTGGTGTAAAGCGGTCCTAGTAATTGGTGTAACCGATCTTAGTGACTGGTGTGACCGATCACAAGCAATACTGTAGGATCAGAATATCGCGACATCAATACTTCGCGAGATTAATAAATGACGACATTGCGAGGGAGTCGCAGGGAAGTAAAATAAATGACGCAATGAATGACGACAGCCAAAACATGAGAAAGATGTGAAGACTCAGCGAAATTTAGGAGTGTCGCGAGAATTGATACATGTACACTTGTGATATTTCGCAAGACATTCCCGAAAATAAAGGAATGAAGTTTAGTCATCATCCATTTGTGTACTACCCTATATAAAGGGTTGAGTAAATCTGTTGTGAGGGAGTTCTTTTTTGAATGGTTAAGCAAGTTTTGAGGAGAGAGAAAGTTTTAGAGTGATTGTAATTCTTTAACTCATTTCTATTTCATATTGTAAAGATTCAAGTATTCAATCAATAGAAATCATAATCATTCATCTTAAAATGACTTAATTGTGTATATTCAAGTGAGGGGTGTAGTGTAGGATTTCCTGCAACTACATAATGGCGCTAGAAACAGGGAGTAAGTAGAGATCAACCTTGTGAATCGAAAGAATAAGGAGTAACAAGAAATAAATTTCATATAATTTTCAACAAATTACTGAAATTGAGAAATGGCTAGAAGAAGGAATACATCGAACAACCAACAAGCTGTTAGAAGGAGCGGGAGGTTAGCTGGAGAAAGGAGAAATGAAGTAGGTGAACCATCAAGAATAAACGCAAGAGATAGAGAAGAAGGTCAAATTCAACCACCAATTCAAGACCGAATAGAGTAATAGATTATGATAGGGTGAGTGTGCATACATGGAGATCGGATTCTATGGAAGAAAGAGAAGAAGTGCAACAATTGATAAATAATGGACAAGAGGAGAGAAATAGAGAAGAGATGGGAGAAACAATTCGTGGAAATGAAGAAATCGACATTAGAAGCTTTGAGGCAAACAATACATGAAGAAAGGCGGTTAGAAGCGGAAGAACGTGCAAATTTAACAAGGCAAAACCATGAGTTAAGAATGGAAAATATGAGGTTGCGAGAATAGAAGGTCGAGAAGTAATACCGGGTCAAGATCGGGATCGGTTAGAGATGATATGAGGAGAATATTACCTGTAGAAAATGTTAATGAAGAAAATCTAGAAAGAGAGCCAAATCTCGGTGAAGGATGCTGCGAAAGAAGGGAAGTGGTGTGTATTCCACGTCCTGAGATTTTACAGAATGGCCAAAATGACGAAAATCAAGGAAATAGGGAGCAGAATAGTCCAATTGGTGAAGAAAATCAGGAAAAAGGAAGAAGAATACTGCATGGGAGAGAAACACGGAGGAAACAAAAGGAAATTGAAGATGACATCGAAAAGCATTATATTGAACAAGCGCGTCTAGCTTGCGAAAGGGAAAGATTAAGAGTAGAAATGGAAGAACGGGAATTGGAGGAAGCAATTCGGCAGAACAATCATGACAATCGAGAAAGAAGGCGCGAGCAAAATCGCAACAATGGAAATATCAATGAAGAATATGAAAGAATACAAAGGAGAACTGATGGACAACCAAGAAGAGAAAATGATAGATATAATGGTGTGCGAATTCGTGAACGAGATGAAGGAGAAAGTCGCAGAGAAAGAAGAGAAGAAAATACTGAACAAGAAAATCAAAGTAGACATGAACCTTGAAGGAGAGAGGCGAGCTAAAAAGACCAATAAATTTGAACCACGATGTAAATGAACAAATCTTAAGAGAGTTGGCGAGAGATGAGAGGAATGTTGAACAATATAAGGGGAGGAGGAAGAAGACAATTGGATGAGGCCATCGAAGAAGCTGTGAAAACCCCCTTTACACTAGAGGTGCAGTTAGGAGGAATACCCCCAAAATGCAATTTACCCGCATTAACCAGCATTTTTGATGGAACAACTTGCGCAATACAACACATCAAAGCGTATGTTAGATGTATGCTACGATGGGAAAATCATGACGCCATATTGTGCAAATATTTAGCATCAAGTTTAACAGAGAAGCACTTGAAATGGTTTGAGGGTTTACCAAGAAACACAATCACGTCATTCAACCATTTACAAGCTATATTCTTAGGGGCATATATAAGTAAAAACTCCTCGCGACCGGGAATTGAAGATGTATTTGGGGTGAAACAAAGAGTTGGCGAAAGTTTGAGACACTTAAGCGTGAGGTGGAAGACAATGTGTAGCGAAATGGCTGGGACGAGTGGATGAAAGATATCTTATTTTATCATTCATAAACGCTATGTTCGCAACCAATTTATTATATATTCAAATTTTTAGAGTCAAGAATACAATTACAATGGCGAGTTGCGAGAACCGGGAGGAATATATTGCTCTAGAGGAAAGGCAAAATGAGATGGAATCATACCCGGTTGCGAATACAAATTCAAATGCTGCGAATGCAAGCTTATTACCCAAGTTGATAAACACAGTAGCGAGCACTTCGCAAGGGCAACAAGAAAGGATAATAGATGATGGACAGCCAAAGATAGTAGCTATGGGAAGCCGTGATCAGGAAGAATTTGAAAGAGAAAGGAACTACTACAATCGTGGCGGCAATAACAAAATTCAAAGACTTGATCATCTGCAAGAAACTTATGGAGGTCGAAGGCAGAATTATCATGGAGGGCAGCGAAGTCACAGATTAGTATGGGAGGAAATCAAAATTCCACCATTAAATACTAGTGTGGAAAAAATATGGGAAGATATAATCTTGATGGAAAACATACCTGCACCATGGAACATGGGGAATGAGCCACCACCAAGTGATAGAAGACACGAGTTCTGTTCTTACCACCGCTTTCATGGACACCTAACAAATGACTGCAGAAATATAAAAAGAATCATCCTCAGAATGATTGACCAAGGAAAGCTGATTCATTTTCTAAAAAGTGAAGAGAAGGTTCAACCGTTACCACCACCGCCAGAAATGCACAGGACGAACTCAGCAAAGGGGAAAGAAACATTCGTAATAGAAGTTGGAACGAAAGCTAAAAATTTGTTTTGCAACTCCATTGTACATTGATGGTATTTTTCAATGATGTTGTAGTAATACGGGTTGTCGTTCACTCGGACTTGACGAGATTGATTTTAAGAATTAATAAAAGAAAATAAAAGAAAAATATATACAAATATTGTCACAGGATGAAGAGTTACTAGGACGCAGGATTTCACTACTTTTCATATTCTTGTGGTTCAGTCATTAACTCGAGACAATATAGCTCAAACAAAATAAGTTGTGACTCTAATTCCTTGCCAAAAATAGATTTCATAAAACATTATCTGTAAATCGTAAGCATGACGCATCAAAAGTAATTTAAACTAAGCATGCGACATCAGACAAAATAACATATAATTAATAGAAATCATAAAACAATTAAATCTATGCAAAAAGTCATATAAAGAATTAATTCATTTACCACAATCATGAAAAGTTGCTTCCTCCGTCGTCCCAGTGATGGGTTCTAGCTCCGCATATTGGAAACACACTCACAATAATTTTTCATTGCTCAAAAAGTGTTTACAAGAGGTGAAAATGGAATGAATATTGAAAACCGGGTTTGTAACAATTATATTTGTTACAAACCAAAATTCGAAGAGAACGATACATATGATGTGTTCTTGGCTTGTTCAAAAACGACTGCCTTCTTAACTACGACCCCGACTCTCTGTCGTAGACACTGTTGAAGAACGACTGTCTTCGGCAGTCTATTCTTCGTGTTCTTCGTCTTCAATGGCAGCAGCAGAGACGAGCTCTGCAACTCTGATTTTTCTTCACTCTCCACTCTATCTTTTGGCCCCAAACTCTCCGTAAACCTTCTAATCGACCTCAACAACATATATATACTCGACAGGGCAAAGATATCACGACAATAACTCCTCAAATTCTCTCATTACACGGCTTTGATAAAAATATTCTCGGGAATATTTTATTTCCATTTTTTGCTTCTACACGGCTTCTGATGCTGTAAATATGTGCTGAATCTTCCTTACTTAACTCCTACACGCTTTTGAAGTGACCAAACACGAGCAAAACTCGTCGAATCACGCTGTAATCCGTGAATATCTTCCCGTGCACAGCTCCCTGTTTTCTTCCAACACGAGTTATCTAGCCAAATTTGGACGACGAATCGACCCATACCATTCTTTTTAGGCTCAAAGGAAGATACCCAATGCTTTTCAGCCTTTGAATCTCCTTCTAGTGCTCCCAAAATCGCAACTCAGTTCTGCCAGGCGTGAAGATATTTTTTCCCGCCAAATTTTATTTTCAAACGAAGAAGAAGGTCACCCCTTATCCAACAGCTGGGGGTGCGAATATCAATTGGGTGCCCCTTAGTAATTGGGTTACCCCTTATCCAAAGTGGGAGTCCGAATATCAAATGTCCTCCAGGGGTGTTCCGAGCAACTTTTCGAGCCGAATTTTCCAAAAATCTTTATTTCCAAAAAATACCTACAAACACACAAAACACCATAATAAGGACAAAAACGAGTACTAACAATATGAAACATTGAGGACAAATTAGACACATAAATGCGTTTATCATACATTCATACCGAACAATTGAAGATTTTCATGATAATATTCTCAGTAGGGTTTTCGCGAGGGATGCTGATAATAAAGAAGTGATGAACATCGCGAAGACATCGCAGTTAAAAGAATGGAAAATGCAGATTATTTCTTTCACCGCGTAAGAGATTCCTGAAGGCGAGAGAGACGCATGATAGCCCATTGGTCGTAAAATTGGAAATTAATCCAAAACCCGTAGATGGTGAAGATGATGAAGCGAGAGAATTTCGGGCGATCAATAGAATCTTAATTGATACGGGAGCTCAAGTAAACATTCTTTTTACCATACTTACAAGACTATGGGTGGGAAGGATGAAGAGTTGATACCTTCGACGTATAAAATATACGGTTTCAATGGCACAAACGAATAAGCCTAAAGGAGAAGTTCATATGAGAATACCCTTGCAAGGATTATTAACTGAAATTTTGTTATGTGTAGTCGATGTGGAGTCCCCTTATAATGCATTGATCGGAAGGCCATGGTTGCACGAAATTCTGGGCGTAGCGTCGTGTATAAAGTTTCCTCATCCTAGCGGTGTTGGAGTTATAAAGGGAGACTGGATGGAAGGACAAAAATGCTATGAGATTGATGTGGAGAGTTGCGAGGAAAGAGCTGCAAAAGAAAGGGTTGGAAGCAAAATATAAAAGATGAACAAAGAAGAGAAAGGTTGATGGTGGATACCATAGATACAAGAGGTGAAGATACATTGCGAAGCAAGTGCATGAAAACAGTTGAAAATTATGATGGAAAGGAATCATTAAGAGATTTGAATGGTGCAGAGGCAGAGAGCAGCATGAGCAAAAAGTGTAAGAAATGAATAATCATTATTATCAAAAGCAATGACAAAGGCATATTAAGGGTAAGAGGAAGAAACAATAATTGAAGAAGAAATACGCGAGAATATCGCCATCAAGAATGTATGAAAATTTGATTGAAGAATTGAAAAACAAAAATGAATAAACAATGCAAGATTGTGCGATAGCTTCGCAAACAAAATAACAAGAGAAAACCAAAAATGAATGATTGAATGAATTAACAAAAATGAAAGAGTGAGTGAATGGGACGAACCTTTATGGCGTACACCCTAGTTCGCGAATGATATTTCGCAAGAGGCAAATGTAAGACCTAAAGTGCGTCATATAAGGGGGTATCTCTTGACATGGCTCGGGAAAAGGTTACACCGCTCCCGGAACCCGAGTCATGGAGATTTGGGGCCCATGAAAGCCTATCCGGGAGAGGTACCTTGGATTTCCAACTATATATATAAGGTTATACAGGTTGGACGCCCGAGGGTCTCTTCCAAGGAGTCGATGTATGCTCAAGGCGCCGAGGTACACGGTTGAGCCAAGAGTGCCTGGGACATTTGAAGTGTCTCGGCCATTCTTGGCAAGTCTTGGCACATGCTGCACTCGGCCCGAAGAAAACTCCACTTAGGGTGCAGTCTCGTAACCATAAACCCTATAGGTATAAGGGATAAGAGGCTGCGAAAACAACCGGTTGTTGTTAAGACCGGATGGGAGGAGCTAGTCTTGTATGGCCGATGTACGCCTCCTTGAAGGGGCAACCAGGGAGATGATAAGGGCGGCACCCTCCATTAGGAAGCTGATAAGTGTCACAAGACGGCAATGTCATGGGGATTTATATTCGCAAGAACATTTAGGCCTGTCATATTGTCGCAAATGAAATATCCGCAGAGGCAAAAATACTAAAGAAATGATAAGACAAGATCAATGGGTCATTACATGAAAGTGTAAGGACGTTTTGCGATCTTGTCGCAAGACGTCAATGTCATGGGATTTTATGTTCGCAAGAATATTTAGACCTGTCATATTGATGCAAAATGAGGGGTGGAAAAATAAGACCTTTAACTAGGAAGGCAAAATAAGACCACACAAAAACAATGATAAGACAAGATTAATGGGTCATTACATGAAAATGTAACGGCGTCCTGCGATTTTGTCGCAATGATAAATTTCAACATAAATGATGATAAAATAACACAAGAAATCGAGTAAGCAAACAAGCTTGCGAATACGATTATATTTCTTCATTTATTTGTAAAGAATCAAAGAACAAAGAATTGCGAAATTAAGAAGTATCATTACTTAAAGATTATCGACTTGATTTATCTCATGTGAAAATAAATAACGAGAGGCAAGTATGGGAATGATTAGAATAAAAACTTGTTATTTATTTTCATATGATAGATTTGAAGAAGAGATTACAAAATGGAAGGTTAGAAGGATAAATGTACAAATATCACAAGAAGAGAAAGGAAAATGGAACAATCTAGCAACTTATTCTTCTTCATCAGATTCTTTATCAGATTCTTCTTCGCTTACATCACTATCAGAGACATCTGAGCAAGGCATATTATCAGGAATTTCATCGAGAAGACAAGGATATGAAGAAAAAGGAATGTTGTGATCATTGCAAATTTGTTCAATAGTTTGGTTGCAAAACGAACAAACATCATTATTGAAATTCGCCACAAAGTAGTTTGTAGTTGCTTCTTCATCTTAGAATATTTGTCATTGCGAAGAGAGAAGTTTTTGCAAGTTGTGCTTTCTCATTCAAGTTCCTTGATTCTAGTTTGAAACCTCTTATCGATTCTCGCGAACAAATGACAATGAGTTAGACTTAATAATGATTTCAGAAAAAGAAGCGAGAAAAATAATGAAAAATAGTAAAACAACCTTCTCTGTCAGAAATCATATCTTTAACCAAGGCATTATGTTCAGCATGAAGACTGACGTTAACACCTAAGTTATTTCTGGCATTATCTAGAACCTTCACATCCCAAGCGAATTCATCATCATTATTTATGACAAGAAGTGAACGAATTTGATTTTCTCGCTCATTAAGTATGGCATTTTGGCGAAGGGATTCATCTCGTTCAATTTGGACTTCAAGAATAGTTTTTTGGAATTTTGCTAATGCTTGTGCACCTTGATTAGCAATGCGATCCTTATCATCTATGAGGCTGCTAATCTTTTTCCTTAGAATATTATTACTTTCTTGGGAGTCAAGATATAAACGTTTAAATCGGTTGGCTAAACCTAAACTAGACCTATGTTCAATTTCTAAAAGATTAAATTTGGTTTGAAGTTCATTTAATGAGAAAGAATTAATCTTGTTTGAATAACTACTTAAAGATTCATTGAGATGAGCGAGAAGAGCATCATCATCCATAGGTTCAGGGAATGAATGGAGAAGGATGGCTTCATTGAAAGATTATAAATGTCTGCGAAAATGATAAGTCAGGAAAAGAAAAATAAATGGTAAAGTAGAAATGAAGAAAAGAGGAGGGTGTTATACCATAAAGTTGCTGATTAGCACTTTGAAGAGTGAATATTTTGTCCTTTTGGGAAGAAGACTCAACTTCCAATTGTTGAATTTTCTCATCCTTCTTGAGAGATGTCGCAACTTCAATTTCTAGCTCTTTGATCTTCTCTTTAAGTTGAAGATTTTTCTTTTCAAGATTGTTGCGTCTTTTCTCGAGGTCTGAGGCAACAACAAAGGAAGCTCTCCCGAGACTATAAAGGAAGGTAAAGAAATTGTTAGGATAAGGTTTATAATCAAAATTACGTAAAAATAAAGAAATATGAACATACCAAAGCACTGAGTGCATTTAAGAGATTGGGAGTCATTGTTCGAGAAACTCCGCGAAAAGAATCATTATCCACTAGCAGAGGAGCATCACAAATATTAGCGAGAGCTTCGCAAGTAGCGAGATAAATGATCATCTCCCAATCCTTGCATAGAATCGGAGAAGACACTAGACAATTGCGCCATAGCGAAGCGACCGAATGATTCTCCTTTGCGGAAGAAGTATCAACCTCATTTTCATCTTCGTCGAACTCTCCGGTTTGGGAACTAGAACGAGAAGAGGGATGGATTTTCCGTTTTTAGAAGATGGAGCGGAAGATTTATCCTTGCGAAGAGTGATTTTATTCTTGCCCTTAACCTTCGCAGCTTCGGGAATGTCAATTTCTTCAACAACCTTCGCACACGAATGAAGATAAGAAACAGAGGCAACAATATTGTTAAAAATAACAAAAGAAAGTATTTCTTACTTCATCCGTGATTGATCGGAGTATCGCGCAGTACTCGCCTTTGGACGTCTTCTATAAATCTTTTTCAATTTGGTAATCTGAAAATTTTGCAAGCCTAGTAAATATAAGAGGAAGGAAATATCGTAAAGCAAACCTGAAATAGGAAGTATACCTCTTTTGCCTTCTCGGGCCACTTAAATTCCCAAGGATGATAGTTTGCGAGATTCGCAGGAGTGTATGAGAACCCGCAATATAAGGTCCGCTCAAAAATAGAGGAACAACCCACCACTTCTCATCTTTGGAGTACCGAGGAACATTATTTTTGCCCGAGTGCCGGTCAATATCTTGCATAGCGGCTTATCACCGGAAATATTATCTTTTCTCTTCAATCGAGCACCCAAATGAGATTTATCATTTCTCATATTTATTACTTCATAATTTTCGAAAAAGTTTTCTACAGTATACTTCTCAGCGACTATTTCTAAACTTGCGAATCTAGGATCTTTGACATCATCAAGGTATAAAGATCCCTTACCAGCGCCACGGTTAGCGAATTCAAGCATTAGACGGATGCAATCACCGCTTAGTTGATAAATAGCTCGCGAGAATTTCTCATGAGCAAGAATTTCATAGAATAAAGGCATCTCGGGATTGTAGAGAGGAATGGGAAGGCCTGCGAGGATTTGACCTAGCGAGATTATGATTTTCTGATCATCACACTGATGATCAGAAAACAACTTTGCAGAAAGTATAGATGAAGATTCTTGATTAGGAATGGTTGATAGGATGAATCCCTTCTCTTGTAAATTCTTTTGAGCTTCAATAAAAAGGGGTTTATATATACGACCAAGTGAAGCCATTTTTAGAAGTATGGGAATGATTAGAGAATTGAAGATCAAGAGAAAGAAAGAAAGGAAGATTTACAGTAGCAGAAGCGCAGATTGCGGAGGAAGAAAGTTGAAAAAAAGTTGCAGAGGGAAAATAAAAGAGAAGAAGAGAAGGGTGAGAAAACTATATATAGAGAGAAGAATCATCGAGAAAACAAATGCATTTAATGCGAGATGGGACGTGAATGGTCAAGAATAAACGGTTGAAAGAAACGTGTCAAGAAAAGAGTGGAAGAAGAAACATTTGTAATAAATTCCGTGTAAAAGTACGGGAGTGAAACAGATAAAGATGAACAATTGATGAACAATTGCGGCATTTCAAAATATTGGTTCTCATGACATTCTCTCCTTCGCAGAGAAGACATGAGAAGAGGCAAGATGTAGGATCAGAATATCGCGACATCAATACTTCGCGAGATTAATAAATGACGACATTGCGAGGGAGTCGCAGGGAAGTAAAATAAATGACGCAATGAATGACGACAGCCAAAACATGAGAAAGATGTGAAGATTCATCGAAATTTAGGAGTGTCGCGAGAATTGATACATGTACACTTGCGATATTTCGCAAGACATTCCCGAAAATAAAGGACAATTTTAGTCATTATCCATGTGTACTACCCTATATAACGGGTTGAGTAAATCTGTTGTGAGGGAGTTCTTTTTTGAATGGTTAAGCAAGTTTTGAGGAGAGAGAAAGTTTTAGAGTGATTGTAATTCTTTAACTCATTTCTATTTCATATTGTAAAGATTCAAGTATTCAATCAATAGAAATCATAATCATTCATCTTAAAATGACTTAATTGTGTATATTCTAGTGAGGGGTGTAGTGTAGGATTTCCTGCAACTACAAATACCATGTGTATATGGTAACCGGTCTTGGTAATTAATGTAACCGATCCTGGTAACTTATGTAACCGGTCCTGGTAACTTGTGTGACCGATCACAAGTGTTCCATATTAGGGTTTAACCGATCCCAGTGATTGGTATAACCGATTGAACCCATGGATGTGATTTGATATTTTATCAATCACATAGTTGTCTTGGAATCTGAGATGAACCGATTCTACTTGTTTGGAGGTGTGGTATAATCGATTCCAAGATTGTAAATATGAAAGAGGATTTACAAAGAAAAGATTTCAACATACTTTGAACACGAACAATAACTCGTATCTTTTATTGTTCAAAGATATTCCTTAGTATTCAAGGAGATCCTGTTCCGAAATAAATTAGGAATCTTTTAATTAAGGTTGTTTGTTTGATATTCATTAATTACCAGCAATTAAATGCATATCTCTAGAGAATAAAAATTATTAATGTGCATTCACTAATTGGATATTTTCTATTGAGAGATTTCGAAAAATATTGGACAAAGCATTTCCTGGAATTATGAAAACCGAATGGGCATTTATTGCCTATCTTGAGAATACTTTCGGTTTTGGAAATTCCTAGGTTTCCAAACATCTCTGGTCTATAAATACCTAAGTTTACATTTCTAGAAAACTATCCTAAGAGCCAGGAAAAACTTCATCTTTTTGTTGTTTCTGGTGGAGTCGTCTATTCGGAGAGGAAAGTACTATAATTAGGCAAAATCTCTTACGACCGCTCGTTTAAAGAATTCTGTGGGATCAAGAAGCTCTACGAGTACCGTTGGTGGGAAACTAAGAAGATTACAGTGTTATTAGTTTTCGATTGATTTGATTGACTAACGATTGTTGAAACTTTGATTGCATCTAGTTTGTTTATTCTTGAGAATCTTCTCTTCTGATATAAGATTCATTCAACCTAGATCGAAGTATCGACGATATCTTTACAACTATTTGTAGATCTAAAGACATCTTGTGATAATCCATTGTTACTGCACTTCGTTATGTGCATGATTGATCACAAGAGATTCAAGTGGTGTTGTGCAGGTTTAATTGAAGATTAAAGAAGATTTGAAGATGAAGAAGATTTCTTATTGGTTTCTCATATCTTTGTGTAGCACAAACCTTGATCGGCTGGGATCCAACTAAATTCAGATTTATTCGATTGATTAGTTGCGTGAGATCGGTAACGCCTAATAGTTCTCTTGAGATCTATTTTGATTGTTACAAATCCGAATCTTATTACTTTGGTAATAGAGATTGGATTGATCTAGTCAGGCAAAAGAGTTTATTAGTTTAAACGGAAGAGCCTTTGCATATGACTTGAGATATCTTTATCTTAAAGAATCAATAGAGTTGTTACCAAACAGATTTGTTGTTCCTTTACTGTTTGGAATACGATCCAAAGGAATTGTTCCAGTGCGTGCACTCATCGAAATCGGAAGCGCAGGGATACTGAAGAAACTAAGTGAACTAGGGTTAGTTGCTTGGTCTCAACTATACGAAGTTGGTTTAGATTTTGTATAACGGCTTAATTCTGGTAATATTCAATTCTGGACTAGGTCCTTGGGTTTTTCTGCATTTGCGGTTTCCTTGTTAACAAAATCTTGTTGTGTCATTTACTTTTCCTTTCCGCAATTATAATTGTTGTTATTATAATTCAAAGTAAATTACACAAACGTTAACTCCACTTTACTTGAAAGTGATCCTATAGAGTTTGGTTAAGTCCGAACCTATTATCAAGTAATCACACTTTGGTTGTCGTATTGTATCGATCTCGTATCCATAGACAATCACACAAAGTGTGAATACCGGTTTGTAGTATTGTCTCGACTTTGTCCATAGACAATCACTTTCGGTAAGAGGACTTATAGGTGGATAAATTAAAGATTGTGGTGTATTTGGGTACCTTCGTCTTTTCACATAGTAATGCTCATTTAGCATGGGATATTGTTGGTACAAAAGAGCCTTAAGGTTCTCAAATTGCTCAAAATACTCATTTACTGTAGTAGTCTGAGATAACTTATTGAATATTCCTAATATGTTCTCATTTGCAGGGTTTTCGAATATAAAGCAAGCAAGCTCATCTAATTCATACCAAGAAGTAATAGATCTAGTAGTTTGTAAGTTTGTTAACCACTTACCTGTTTTACCCTCCAGATGCATAGCCGCCATGGTGATCTTTTGGCTTTCATCTCTAATGTTGTTGAGGAGAAAATAACGATCACACTTTTGAATCCATCCTTTTGGGTTCTCACCATCAAATATAGGAAAATCCAACTTGGGCATTCGTGGGTTGGGGTTTAAGTAATGATTCCCTTGCTGGAAATTGAACATCATCCCTCATTGATGCTGAGAATTAGAGTGAGAGACTTCCCCTCCTGAGTCACGTTGTTCTTCGTTCCTCCTTCCTCAAAAGGTCTCCATATACTTAAAGAATTCTTCCTTTGATAATATTGATGTTTTTAACTCAGTATTTTGCGCAGCGAGATCATCTAACCTCCAAGTTAGTTTGTTCATCTGAGTAGTAAATGAATCAACAAATTTATGCAAATCTTCATTTACTTCCTTGACTGTGGGATTCTTTTCACCAACCATGTTAAGGATAGAACGGCTCTGATGCCAATTGTTGTGTTCCCACAACAAATTAACACACAAAATCAAGAAATAAAGGAAATCTGATTCAGAGAATCAGCCAAGTAGAGAAGAATAAGAAAACTAAGAAGGAAAAACTAAAACTTATTTCATTAATCTCTTAGCCGCAATAATCCTCTCTTGCACATTTAAAGCCCTAATCCACTCGGGTCAGAAAAACAGGTACTACACGATGTTGGGCATTTGTCATCATCCTAACGGCTAAGCCAGAATCAGCTGACTCAGAATTATTATTACACCCCAGTTAATTATTAACGACACACATACAATTATTCTAAGCAGAAGGCTAGCCATATTTTCTTTTTTTATTCAAAGAGATAATATTATTAGAAGAGGGAGGATGTACAATTAGCTACCAGAGATAGAACAGAGAGGAAAACCGAAAAGATATAAATTACATAAAAATAGATTCCTATGTATTATGCATGGAACTTGCAACATTCAGGTGAACTTTTTTTCCCACTGCAGCAGCCCAACTTAGTATCATAGGTTGGATATCAATCATTCTATCAATAGGTAACTCTGGCGGGAAGAAAATAGAGAGAAAGTCGAGACCTTTGATACCTTTTACCATATTATGGGCCTTGTGGTTGGAAAGAAATAGAAGAATGATGATTAAGGCTAAGTCCTATGGGCTAGATTGGACTGCTAGATTGGCCAAAAAGTGTTGCAAATCATGAAAAAAAGTGTGGGAAAAAAGTTAACACTCTTTCTGGCTACTTCTCTCTCCTAGCATTTGCTCGCAGTCGCACTATCAGCGAGATTGAAACGCCGAACCGTTCGGCGCTCAAAAAATGACCAAAACGCCGAACCGTTCGGCGCTCACAAAAATCACAAAATCGACCATTGAGATTTAAGCGCCGAATGGTTCGGGCTCAAAAAGTAACAAAACGCCGAACCGTTCGGCGCTCACAAAAATCACAAAAATCGAACGGTCTGAGATTTGCGCCGAAATTTAAGCTCAAAAAGCAAACCGAACCGCTCGTAAAAACGCCGAACCGTTTTAAGGCGCTCACAAATGACGTGGATGGCCAAACTAGCAGCTAGATATCTAGCCCATAGGACTTAGGAGGTTGCCCAGGCTGACGTGGATGGCCAATCTAGCAGCTAGATATCTAGCCCATAGGACTAAGCCTAACAAGAAAGCCAGAGATTGAGATGAAGTGAAGAGATTCTTGTACCAACCGGGGGGTTTTGGGCTTGGGCCGTAGAAATCTGAAAATGGATTAAATGTTTCGGATGTTAGGATGATTTCCAATCTGTTATCGTGTTTATTCTTGAAGATTTCTGGTTATTTTGTTTTGCTGCAAGACTTGCCACAGAATTGATCTCTTTTACATTGATACAATCGGATTGCAAGGAAGTGGATATCTCCTTTTGCGAAGTTAGTTAGAAATGATATGCGAGACTGTCACACTGTATTGAATTTTGTGACACGGTTAGTTTTGCTACTTCTTCAGCAGAGAGAGGTTTGCTTTCTTGCTCATACTAAGCTGCACTACTCTGTGGTGTGTATAGTTGTGCCCACTCTCAAACAGTCGCTTGGTTTCTTGGGACTAAATGTCTCGCTATATGAACTAGAAATAAATACTCACCATCTGTTTTTCCAGGTGGGTTTTTTTCGTTAATTAGTACTACATGTACCCTGTAATACGTGCCCTGGACGACGACGACGACAAAAAAAAAAAAAGCACCAGTGAAGAACAAAATGCACCAGCCGGGAATCTCCGGGTCTGTACCGTGGCAGGGTACTATTCTACCATTAGACCACTGGTGCAGCTGAGAGCGATTGATAATACTGGTTTATTTTTTTTATTGACAAATCAGCAAATGCCTTTCTTTCAGCTTATTTCTTTTCCTAGCCACTAGACACTTCCATCCAATAGCAATTATTATATTCTTACTTCCCATGACTATGAAACCTGGCTGGAACCTTGTTGAAGCTCAAGCGAAGAAAATTTCAAAAATACGGAGTAAATGTTAAGGTGAAGCCGAAGTGGTTACCTTGTGGGCTTTAAAAGGGAGCATTTGAATTTGGTCTGGTCATTTCAGTGGTGGGCTTACTCTTCTTCCCTACACACCTTCCCTTTCGTGTTGCAAACTTGCAATCATGCCATGCCTCAAAAGTACAGTTTGGCATTGGTTACTTACCGAAAACTGTTTGATAGTGGGGTACTCCAGCAACCTAATCCCTCCAATAAGAAACTCCAAAATGGTTCCTTTAGGGGACATTATTTTTAATCACGACTTCTCTGGCTTACATTCGGTGGTACTTTGGATAAAGGTAAAACCGACAATTAAAAGAAAATCTATCACTGATGAATATTTACAATTATCCACATGACATCATAGAGAAAAGACACACTCGTCCCCAAACAACACAAACAAAACCTAGCGAACAAAGTTTTAAAAACCCTAATACCAAAGGCCCATTTTAGACTTTTAATCCTTCATTTTTTTCTCATTTCTTTTCACGAAACTCTAACTGGTACTAGCATCATCTTTCTGTTTACGAGATACACCTCATAGAGTAAGGCGTCGGAGATTCCATAGCTGGTGCATCATATACCCTAGGATGATCACTTTCCATTCCATAATCCATCATCGGACGGTACTCGAGCGTTTCATCATGATCATACACAAAATCAGGGATTTCGATTTCTTGTCTCCTGATATGGTCCCACAGAAAGTCTAACCTATTCACATACTTCAACTTCGCGTACAACCTGAACCACCCACAAGAAAAGAAAAATCACCATTAGGTCAAAAATCCTTGAAATTATTCTCCATTATATGCGCACTTAAGATAATATCAGTACAGAATAACTAATATGCGCACTTACCCTCCACTGAACAAGAAACGGCCAAACGTTGCTAAGAAAATCTTTGATTGTAAACCAGGATGAACAAAATAAACCGCCTCAAGATTCTCCTTAATGTTGATAGGAAGAGCTTCGTAAATTGATCGTAAAGTTGAAATTCCAGGAAAATTATCACTTCTTTGAACATCTGTATGAACATACACCACAGAGAATGGCCTTTCTCCTAATTTCGGAAATATCTTCTCTTCCAAATATTTCTTCAATGATTCTGTACTCAATTCCCTTGCTGTTTCCATCACAATCAAACAAAACAAACAATCAAAATCTATAAAAGAAATGCCAAGAAAAACATCAAAATCTGTAATAGAAATTCTAACAACATCAAAAATTCCAGAAAATGAAAAACTTACCAGGCAAGAATTTTCCGATGATGCGAAGAATTTTACGACCGCGCTTATCACGACCTTGGATCTTGAAGATTTCCATCTTCTCAATGAGTTGTTCTTGATCAGAAACACTGTTTGATGTTACGATTTGCATGATTTGTGATGATAATAATAAAAATTTAACGATTGAAACAAAAGAAACTCAAAAAGAACAAAGTAGTCTGCGATAAAGACGGTTTTTGATTTGGATGGAGAAACGAATGAAGAAATGGGATGTATTTATATAAGTGGATTTAGAGAGAGAATAGAAGATTTTGCAGAATGAAACGGTAACTTGTCCTGTAGCTCAGTTAAGGGGGTTAAGAGAAATCCAAACGAGCCCAGAAAAGAGGATATTCTAAAGCATCTTCCAATTTCTGAACAATAGGGATCAGTTTGATGAGGTGAGGAGTTCACGGAGTTCAATGTTATGTTCAAACTGACACGTGTGGGTCCCTTTTTAACTCTCCCCCCATTTTGTCGATAACTAACCCTAGGTTGATTGACGGTTGAGATGTAATCCGCTTGGTATGGGTCTTGCCTTGCGAGATTAATGGTGTGGGTTTTAATTGGGAAAGATAATTACTACAAAAGCCATTGGTAACGGCGACTTGAAAGTTGAAAGTGAAAGGATTCTGTTGCCGTTTTCCTATCAATAAAGATAAAAGGAATTTATCTCCTTATATCTTGAACTTAAAGGAGAAGAGTTCAACTCAGGAACTTGCCTTTGGGGTTTCGTCGACTGTTTCAATCCGACACTTGTAAAAAAACAAACATGTCACCTCATCATCTCATGGAAATAAATACAAGCAATAACTAACGATGTCGTTGTAACTTGTACGAGTTAAAGAGTTTTGTTGATAACATTAGATACGGGACACATCCATTTAACCAACGGCGTAATATTGCAGAAATTAACATGGATGGTTGATGTGATTTTAACAAGTTGTAAAAAGTGGTAGTAAAAGTTCGTTCAACTCAGACTTGTAAAGGTTTGATTTGAAGAATTAAAAAGAGAAAACGCTAAAATAAAGAAAATATGTACACAAGTTTTGTCACAAATATCCAGAGGTACTGAGACTCAGGATTCCACCAATTCTTATATTCATGTGTTCAACTATTAATTCTAGACAATTATAGCTTATAAGATATTGACTCTTTCTTTGCCAAAAATAGATTTTATAAAGTATTAGATGTAAATCATAAGCATGATGCATCAAAAGTTCTTAGACTAAGCATACAGCATCAGACAAAATCACAAATAATCAAGAAAAATCATAAATCAATTTAGAATAGTGCAAAAGTCATAAAAGAATTAATTAGAATTACCACATGCGAAAAGAATGGCTTCCTCCATTGTCCCAGTGTTGGGGTTTAGCTCCTCATATTATTCACGTGCTCAAAATAATTGTTCATAACTCAAATAGGTGAAAAACAAGAGTAAACTAATAAAGCAGACAGTTTGCAAGCTGAAAAGGCGTTACAAACGGTATGCAGAAGAAATAAGACTGCCCTTTAAACGATACTTTAGTTCTGTTGTTGAATAGCGATAGTTCTCTGCGACAGTTCCTTGCGCGTCTTATGTTCTTCGTGTTCTAGGGTTCTTGAGAATGACACTTCTCTAGTGTCCTCTGCAACTCCTTCTCTTCTTCTTCTTCCTGCTGCTGCTACAACTCCTCTGCAGCCTTTTCTTCTTCCCAGCAGCGTACCCAAACTCTCCAATCGACCCCCAATTACTCGACCCCTTTCTCTGATACTCGAACCACCCTTTATATACACAACAGGGTTCTCAAATATTTCCATCATATCCTCTTTTCGTTGACAGAAAGTCTCGGCAATATATTTCCTTTTCTGTTCTTCTCCTACGCGTCAAAACTCTCACCGAGTGTAAACAAATCTCCAGTGAATATTGTATTCCCATTCCTCCACGTACTTTCCGAATATTCAACCAAGATCCCGTAAATAATTCCTCCACCTGTTCTGTCTCCAAAGTGACGCAACTTTTGATTCAAACCAAACTCCTCAAGATATACTATAATCGCGCAGGGAAGATATTCTTTCCTATTCTTCTACATAACTGCCGAGAATAAAACCCAAAAATCTCCGAGAATGTATGCAACTTCTTGTCTTAATGTAAATCGACAGCTACTCCTTCTTTCTCGAATCTGAGACACATAAGTTCCCCTGTTTAACCGAACTGGCTTATACCAATTCATACTGTACCAAATCTCCACGAAAATCTCGACCTAAAATCCAACAGAAAGTTCTCAGAAAAGAGAAAATATCTCCCGCCAAAACCTCTTTCCCTGTTTTGCATCTAACGGATGATCTAGCCCATTTTGATCGATTATAACAACCACAAAAAACCTGTCTAGCCATTAGAAGTCCAGCCCATCAAAAGCTCCAGTTGAATCTCCCTGAAACAACTCCAATTGTCCAAACTTAAATCTGTCCGTGAATATCCATTTTTCCCGCCAAATTCCAGGTTTCAAATGTAGAAGATGGTGCCCCCTAACCAATACCGGGGTGCGAATATCAATGGGGTGTAAATAGTAAATGGGTGCCCCTTAGTAATTGAGGTGTCCCTTATCCAAAATGAGAGTCCGAATAGTAGGTGTCCTCCGGGTGCAAACTTTCGAGCCGATTTCTCCACACAAGTGTATTTCTCCAAAAAAACACCTACAAAGATATAAAAACCCATAATAAATACAAAATCGAGCACTAACAATACATATAATTGAGATCAAAATAGACACATAAATGCGTCTATCAAAGGTAGAGTTAGTTTGCCCCCTTATGACACAATCTCAACCCTTCCATCCGTTTCGACTCCCTTGGTTATATTACCCTTGAGACTCGTTGGTAGGCTAGCACAACAACCTGTTCAATTAATGTAATAGTATGTTGTTGGAGCTTAGAGCAATTCCTATGGCAATGGCCAAACACAAAAATCTGTTCAGCCAGGTGGATGGCCAAACTAGATTTTCACGGATTGTATCGCCGGAGGTTTTCCTGGGATGCCAACCGGTAGTTTTTAAATTTTCGAATTTCACTTTTTCTTTCTATAAATTGCCGCCATCTTCGAACAATTCAGTCACACCAAAATTCACTTGAATTTTCTCTTATAAAAATGGTTGAAAAGCGATCACACTTTTCTGCGATGCAAAACTTGAAGCTGCTGTTTCTAAGATATGTGGTAGTTTTAAAAAGATTGAAAATTGTAAAAAGGAAGTGCAAGTTTTAGAAGTTGCTCCAAGAAAATGTTCCGCTAAAAGGCAAAGAAAAGCTCCTGTTTTGAAACTTAACAACAAAAAATTCAAAAACAAAGGTGAAACTGTCAAAGAGCGCGTTGAATGGAAAATACGTCAAATGAAGATAAACAGGAGGCCGAAACTTGTACTTGATTTTTATTATTTTATTATTGTCGAAGTTTATATCTTGTAAAATTGGCAGTAATATCAATGAATGAAAATGTTTATATTTTAAAATAGATTTCCACTTCAGATTACGTGAAATTTATTACCATTTATTTAAACTTGCAAATAACATCAAACTACATTTTAATAAACCACAACAAAAACATCAAACTACATCAAATCCAGCCACATTCTCTATGTAAAGTTCATAGCATTCAAAATGCTTAAACTCTCTCCCGCTTTCTTCGGTAAACTTGGTCAGAGCGATGGTTTTCAGTTCTTCGTTGGATAATCCAGAATTGCTACGATGAACCATCCACAATATTTCCGTATAATGTTTGACTTCATTACTGATGAATGCAATTTTTAGTATTAGGCTCTTACTGTTTCTTATTGCTTCGTTCCGCGAAAATACAAAATGTCCCAATACTCTTTCCCAGAAATGGTCATGGTTCATTGGTCTCGCCATACGATGTAACCAACATCGAACTAGAGCAACATCTTCTTCCATTGTAAATTCCGGCAGCGTCACTCGAGTGCAGTAACGATGTACTTGAGATGGACCATCTTTTAGAATTCTGAAACACGCTTCGAAATGAAAAGGCTTACCGTGAGCTTCCTTCAAATTATCAAGAGCTGTTTGGATCACTTCATCTTCAGTTACACCGATGAACTTTTCTCGATCAATTTCCATCACCTGAGCAAGAAATGGCTGGACTGCAAGCCTAATACGCTGAAAGCGAGCACGTAATTGACGAGCATCTCGGTTTCCTGGGTTTCCCGTTAATGAGACGAACATTGAAAACACGTTCTCCCAAAAAGAACTATCATGAGAAATAACAACACCAGTGATTACCCTATGAAAGAAATATGCTTTGCATCGAGTTATATCCTCTTCTTCGGTAAACTTGGGACCACGATTTCTAAGAGATATTTTTGCAAAGGAGGAGGAGATATATAAGAAAGAAGAAGAAGAAGAAGAAGAAGAAGATGTGATTTTGGAGATACAATGAATGAATTTTATAGGATTTTAGAACGAAAAATTTGTCATTGGAAATGGAAATTTAGCTAGTTGGCGTTCTTTGTAAAGTCTCGGGCGACATTAGTAAAGTCGCCCAAGAATTTCCTATGAGCGCCCGTTTGAATTACCAGCGCCTATTTTCTATTATAAATACATCACTAGATTTTATTCTAAACCAAACCAACCGATTTCTCTCTCATCATCCACCATGTTTTCTAAAGGCAAAGTGAAGCAAATATTATGTGTCGAAGCAAAAGAGGTTTGCATATTATGTTTCATGGATAACCACAGTTTTATGCAATGTCCTTGGATGTATTCAAAGTGTCCGCAGGAAGGTTTTTCACGCATCAGAATGGTGATTGAATCACAACCGGAAAAGCTCAGGTATTTGCAATGTCAAGATCCCAATTGTCCAGAGGAACCACATATGCTAGATGATGCTATGAAGATTAAAAAGAAGAAGAAGAAAAGATTGCAACAATGTGCAAAAACTTCAAACTTAAAGCCAAATTGAAGAAGGAGTTATTACACTGCAATCATTGTGGATATGGAAATCACGAATACAAACATTGTCCACAGAGAATCAGTTCATGCTCAAAGCCCGGCTGCAGGCCTTTATGCATTTGCGGACTTCTTCTGAAGAAGACACATATGGAAGGCATTTTTGGGAATGTCCCAGGTGTTTTTTGGTGGAGTGGGCTGATTGAAGTTGTAGGAAAAATCGATTCGCTATGGTATTATGTTATTTAATTTGTTGTTTATTAGGTGTTATTACGATTATCTAATACCATCAATATCAAGTAATTTAAATTTCACTTCGATTAAACATTGCACCATCAATTTCATAAATAAAAACATATGCGTCAATTCTCAGCGGGTGGTGGAATTCCTAGGTTGATGTAGGGATCGTATCTGTTGAGCACCCTAAGAATGTTGAAACAAGCATGGAAGGCGAAAGGACGACCGCGGTGAGATGCTGGCCACATCGCTAGAGTTCTGGGCAACACTTCATGTTCGGCTTCACCGTTCAGCTTATTTTGGTGATTCAACATTAGTTGGGCGACAAACTCCAATACATTCGTACTAATTACACTAAAATGATGATGCAATCCGTGAGAATCACGCCCAAGGATGTTCCCAGTTTCAGTGATGAACATTCTGTAACATTTGTCCCGAGAAAGTGAACATCGACCGGGCACATTACGCATTCTGACTTCTTGTGTGTGAAAAATAAAGGCTCTACAAATAGCTAAATCCTCTTGTTGAGAGAATCCAACACGAACTCTAGGAGGCATTTTTGAGAGTGAAGAAAGTGTAGAATGTGAATTTAAAGTTGAAAGTAAGAGTATTTATAGAATTCAAAAACTGTGGCCGTTGGATCAACAGGTTTTCCACCTTCCAGATGGAGCCGTTGGCGCCATCGAGTCAGACGCTGGAGTCTCAGCGTAAGTCGCTAGCGTTAGCATCTAAAACGCGCGTTTTGGTGGAAAACACGGGCGTCACCTATGATGTCGCCAGAGTTATTGATCATGGCGCGCGCCATTTCAACAGACGCGCGCCTGTTGGAGTGTCTCACTGTTCAAATGAACTAATCTGTTCACTTGAACATCCATTTTCTTGGTTTGTTCATCCCATAGTGGGATCAAAATGAACAAACTCTAGGTTTGTTCATTCCATAGAAATTGCTCTTAGCTTGTTAGACTTCCAACTAGTTAATGTAATACTCTTTATCCCATAATAATCAATTAAAAAAAAAAAAGGAAAAAAAAAATCTCCAACAAACTTTTTTTCTTTTTTTCTTATAAACAAATATATCTACACTAGGAAACAGTTACATGGTTCGTATTATTTATGTTACATAATTTAGTGATCCATGCTTGCTTATGAACAAGAGACATGGTTACAGAACTAAGAGACCTTGAACTGCTCCTAAGCATGGACTTGGTTAACCTATCTGCTAATACATTACATTTCCGATTTACATAAGAGAAATAAGAACAATAAAAAAAATGACTGAGACATTAAGTTTCAATCAAAAATTGTTGCGCTTTCCAGTCAACAGCAAAATCGTTCTCTTGATAGCCTTAATTACATCTTGGTTGTCATTGTAGAAATTTACTGAGTGATGTCTGGGCTGTCGAGACCATTCTGTTGTTGCTCTAGACGCTTTGGACTCTGCCTCAAATGAACTGGAACATCATCCTGATCCTCCTGCAAATTCAATTATATTTCCAAAATTATCAAGTTGTACCATACCATAGGCAAACTGTTTTGTATGGGAATTGAAAGCTGCATCAAAGAACATATGAACTGTATTATCATTATACATAGCAGGAACAAAATCTGTTGAAAAACATTTCCCAGGATGCAAACATTCACACTGAGCAACCTTGGAGAGAACTGGATTCAATGTTTGTGATTTATATTGAAAGGAATGGAGATATCTAGGTATAGAATGAATAAGAGTAAGATGATTAGGTTTAATCTTTTGGAAAACCACTTGACATCGATACTTCCAAATAAACCACAACACATAAGCAATTTGATCCCGATGAGTTTTATCATGCAACCAGATGATACACTAATCAACAAAAGAAACATTATGAGCCTGATAATAATAGGGGGATAAAGAGATACCTCTCCAGACAGCCTCAACAAAGACACGATGAGTAAACAGATGATCCACAGTTTCTAGGTCCAAAGATTGACATAAGGATCAAGTTTTTTCCATATGATTAAACCTCCCTACAACTGGTTTAACTGGTAAACATCCAACTAAAGCTTTCCAAAGGAAATATTTAACTCTAGGAATGACATTAAGATTCCAATTTTCAGACCAAGCCACTATATCTATAACAGGACCCGTTAGCAAGGTAATTATGAGCTGATTTAACGGAAACCATTCCAATCTTGGTACCTATCCATTTAATAGAGTCTGTCCTAAAGGAATCAGGTTCAAGCACCTTAAGAGCATGAATGGTAGTGTCATCAAACAAAGTATGTATTAAAGGAACATTCCACTTACCTGCAGGAGTGATAATATCAGATACTTTTTGTGTATAGCTAACACTAACACTAGATTTTGGCACAAAACAAGTACCATTTGTCAATCCAAAGATTAATATTATTACCATCTCATATTTCCCAACAATGATTTAATTTAATCACCTCAATGCCTCTACAGATACTAGTCCATATCCATGATTTAACCGTTTTCTTCTTATACTGCAAAGGATCAGATTTTGGAAAATATTTGCATTTAAGAATTTGACACCACAACTGATTAGGACTAGTAATAAGCCTCCAAGCTAACCTAGTAAGCAAAGCCATAAAAAATTTATGTGAATTTTGAAAACCTAAACCCCCACTAGCTTTGTTTTTACAAAGAAACCTCCAAAACTTATTGTAACTGCCCTTGGAGTCTTCTTTACGTTTCCACCAAAAGTCCCGTTGCAAAGCATTCAATCTATCTAATGTTTTATGAGGTAAAGCAAAACACATCATTTGATACATTGGCATTACACTAGTAACAGAAGTAATTAACACAGCTATGCCGGCTTGTGAAAGTAATTGAGCTTTCCAACCTTTAATTCTGTGATAAAATTTATCTAACATACATTGATAATTAAAGCTCTTAGATATATGAAAAAATAAAGGGGTACCTAAATATTTATCAGTTTTCGTAATTCTACCGATCCTAAGAATTCTAGTTAAATTTTTACAATGTTTGTTGAACACCTTTACTAAAATAAACACCAGATTTCTGGTAGTTAACAGTCTGACCATAAGAAAGACTAAAAATATTAAGAATATCCAATAAATTCCTAGCTTGAACTATAATAGCATTGGTAAATAAAAAAGCATCATCCGCAAAGAACAAATGCGAAACAGATGGACTACCAGTAATAACTTTAACACCAGTAACTAATTTCCGTTGTTCCGCATGCAACAGTAACTTGGAAAGAGCTTCCATACATAGAATAAAAATAGTAGGAGATAATGGATCTCCTTGACGAATTCCCCTAGAAGGAGTAAAACTTTCGCCAGGAAATCCATTAACCAAAACAAAGTAAGTTACTGTAGAGATACACATATATATTAGATATTCATCAGAGAAGCCCAGTAATTTAAAAACATTGATAATAAACGCCCATTTCATTCGACCAAAAGCTTTTGAAAGATCTAACTTAATAACCATATGGCCTATCTTACGTTTACAAGTTTTCATAGTATGTTGTTAGAGCATAGCTCGTTTGAACCCACCAAGCGTTGATATGTAAAGTTTGGTTGTCATATTTTAGTGTGTCAAAACTCATCTAAGATTCGCTTGATTATGTACTAGAGACAACTTCGTTTAGGTTATACTAGAAAGTATAGGAATGTTGTTACATACAAGTATTACTCGAAGACCTGAAGAACGTGAAGAACTAATGAAATACAAAGACGACATCATCCTTCCTCTTGAGGTTAGTAATATTGACTTGCACTGTTTCATTCCTAACGTATCTTTCAAGTCGTGATATATTAAAAACATAACTGCGAAGCTGTGTATTGGATATATTACTCTAGTACAGTGAGACATGATCACATGATCATAGTATTAGGGAATTAGACTACGAAGTATAACGCTTATCTTTTGAATTTCGTAGATATGACATCGACATATTCTTATGAGTGTTGTTATGATTATGTGAATGGGTAAAGGTGAAGATTTCATCCTAGGAAACTATGTTTTACATTTGTTTAAAGGAAATACATTCATGAACTTGTTTTATGAATCGAAAGGGAAATCGATAGGTTTATTGGTACGGCTATGCATTGCAAATCTTTGGATTACCAATATATGTGAGATGGTAGAACCGATCGTAACTCTGTTATGTATCTTGGTACAACTAACCACAATGCATGACTTATGATTTGGTATGACTAGTTTTTATTAATTAGTGTAACTGATCCTAAGTAGTCACCCGAGATGGTATGATCGATATTTGTAATTGGTGTGACCGATCACAGAGTGTTGTGTAATTGGTCCTTGTAATTGGTGTAACCGGTCTAGTAATTGGTGTAACCGATCCTGGTAATTGGTGTAACCGATCCTAGTGACTGGTGTGACCGATCACAAGCAATACCATGAGTATATGATAACCGATCCTGGTAATTGATGTAATCGGTGCTGGTAACTTGTGTGACCGATCACAAGTGTTTCCATATTAAGGTATAACCGATCCTAGTGATTGGTAGATTCGATTGAATCCATGTATGTGATTTGATATTTGATCAATCACATAGTAGTCTTGGAATACAGGTGAACCAATTCTAAACTTGTTTGGAAGTGTGGTAAAACCGATTCCAAGAATGTAAATATGAAAGAGGATTTACATAGAAAAGATGTCAACATACTTTGAACACGGACAATTAGTACTCAAGGAGATCCTGGACCGAAATTAATTGAGAATCTTTTAATTAAGGTTTTTGGTTATATATGCTTTTAATGACCAGCAATTAAATGCATATCTCTAGAAAAATATAAATTAGTAATGTGCATTTACTAATTGGAGATTTCAGAAATAGTGGACAAGCATTTACTGGAATTATGAAAACCGAATCTTGCCATGCATTGCATATTTTGAGAATATTTTCGGTTTTGGAAATTCCTTGGTGACCAAACATCCTTGGTCTATAAATACCTAAGTTTGCATTTCTAGCAAACTATCCTAAGAGACAGGCAAACTTCATCTTTTTGTTGTTTCTGGCAGAGCCGTCTATCCGAAGAGGAAAGTACCATAATTAGGCGAAATCTCTTACGACCGCTCGTTTAAAGACTTCTGTGGGATCAAGAAGCTCTACGAGTACCGTTGGTGGGAAACTAGATAATTGCAGTGTTATTAGTTTTCGATTGATTTGATTGACTAACGGTTGTTGAAACTTTGATTGCACCTAGTTTGTTTATTCTTGAGAATCTTCTCTTCTGATATGAGATTCACTCAAACTAGATTGAAGTATCGACGGGATCTTTAGAACTGTTTGTAGATCTAAAGACATCTTGTGATAATCCATTGTTAACAAACTCCGTTCTGTGTGTGATTGATCACAAGAGATTCAAGTGGTGTTGTGCAGGTTTTAATTGAAGATTAAAGAAGATTTGAAGACGAAGAAGATTTCTTATTGGTTTCTCATATCTTTGTGTTGCATAAACCTTGATCGGCTGGGATCCAACTGGAATCAGATTTATTCATTTGATTAGTTGCGTGATATCGGCATTCACAATATATCTCTTTTAGACTTATTTGGATTGAGTGCAAATCTAAACTCTGTTACTTCGGTAGTTGTTGGATAGATTGATCTAACCAGGCATAGGAGTTTATTAGCTTAAACAGAAAATCCTTTGCATATGACTTGAGATATCTTTATCTGGAAAGAATCGATAGAGTTGTTACCAAACATATTTGTTGTTCTTTTACTGTTTGGAATACAATCCAGAGGAATTGTTCCAGTGCGTGCACTCATCGAAGTCGGAAGCGCAGGGATACCGAGGAAACTAAGTGAACTAGGGGTAGTTTCTTGGTCTCAACTATACGAAGTTGGTTTATATTTTGTATAACGGCTTAATTTTTAGAGTATTCAATTCTGGACTTGGTCCCGGGGTTTTTCTACATTTGGAGTTTCCTCGTTAACAAAATCTTGCTATGTGATTTACTTTTCTATTTCCGCAATTATATTTATTTATATAATTTGAAGTAAATTACACAAACGTTAACTCCGTTATACTTGATAGTGATCCTATAGAGTTTGGTTAAGTCCGAACCTATTATCAAGTATCATACTTCATTGTTGTATTGTCTCGATCTTTTATCCATAGTCAATCACACAAGTTATCTTGTTGCCGTATTGTCTCGATCTCGTATCCATAGACAATCACACGAAGTGTGAACCGATTTGTTGTATTGTCTCGACCTTGTTCATAGACAATCACTTATGGTAAGAAGACTTATAGGTGGATAAATAAAAGATTGTGGTGTATTTGGGTACCCTTGTCTTTTCATATGCAGAACTTCATGAGCTACCACAATATTATCCGCAATTTGCCTATTAGGAATAAAAGATGATTTATTTTGGGAAAACAGGCTATCTAAATAAGGCTTTATACGATTAGCTATAATTTTTGCAATAATTTTAGTAAGAGCATTACTTAAACTTATGGGCCGAAAATCACCTGGAGTAGTAGGAACTTGCACTTTAGGGATTAAAGAAATAAAAGTATGATTAACACTTGGATCCAAAGACTTAGTTCTAAAGACTTTTTGTACCCAATAAATCAAGTCAGACTTAAAAAGATCCCAATGATGCTGATAAAACCCAGGGGGAAATCCATCAGGTCCTGGAGCCCCCAGGAATTCATCATAAATAAAGCAGATTTTATTTTATGCTCATCAAGGATTGACAAAGAGTAAAGTTATCAGAAGGAGTCGAAATTTTCGTAAAAATAGATGAAAATAAAGGATCAATACAAGGATTAGCAGAATGAATAATATGTTTAAAATGATTAGTTATAAGAGTACTAATTGGAGACTGGATCAATCCACAAACCAGATTCATCTCGTAAAGCATAAATGTGATTAATTCTTCTTTTTTTCAGAAGCATGTCGATGAAAAAATTGAGTATGATGATCGTTTTCTTTAATCCATTTATCCTTAACATGCTGACTCCAATAAGTTTTTTCAATAGCATACCATGACTCAAGATCATTATGCAAATCCGTCAAAGCTGTTTTGGTTTCAACAGTGGGGGGTAAAGCATTTTGAACATCAATAGCAGAAAGAATATCGGAGATATTTTTAAATATACTACCAAATTCATGTTTATTAAAAATTCTAAGTGTATGATGCAAATGATTCATAGTGCTAGTAAAGCTACTATGTTTATTCTGACTGGTGCAAACTGACTGTTGAACAACAGATTCATAAGTTTTATGGTGTTGCCAACATCTCATATATCTCATAGGCTTATAAATTTTCTCACCAAAATGACTTGTCTGTAACATGATTGGAGCATGATCAGATACAACTCTAGAAAGATGAGAGTTAAGAGAATTAGGGAAGAGTTCTAACCACTTATGATTAACAAAGACTCTATCAAGTCTCTCTTGAATGTGAGCACTACCAGATCTCTTATTAGTCCAGGTAAAGGGCAAACCAGCATAATTCAATCAATTAAGCCTAATTTATGGATGCAACTATAAACATAAGCATAACTACTAGAAGTAACAGAATTTCCACCTTCCTTTTTAGATTCATTCAGAATGAAATTCATATCACCAATTACTGCCCATGGTATATTAGGATCATTAAAAGCATATCTAAGGCACCATAGATAAAAGACGTTAAATCTGGCATTAGTGTTCAAAATTTGAAAATGGAAAACATTATCCTGAAACTTAAGCAGTGAAGCAGAGATATTAGAAAACCAGACTATTGCAATGCCACCTAATTTACCAACAGAAGAAATTAATAACCAATCCTTGGCATGTAATTTATATAAAATTTGCTCCATGAAAGGAATTTTGGCTTTAGTTTCTACTAAGAAGAGAATATCAATATGATGTAACTTCGAATATTGAGAATGAGAAAAATAGAGCAAGATAAAAGAGAAATTTAATCTAAAATTTGTGGAGCAGATAAACCAAATTGAACGAGAATAGAAAGAAGAGCAAAGAACAAATACTTTTAAAATTTAAGTAGAGCAAGAAAATAAGTACCTCTATAGCATCAATGGTAGTCAATGTTTGGGCTGAAAATTCTTCAACGACTACATCCGTATCTCCACGATCTTGATTAGCGGTTTCCATTGTAGCAGATGTAGATGGGACTTCTTAAGTAGATGATAAACCCGTTTAACAAAATTGCTTAACATATTAATTTCATCACTTGGAAGAACACTTTCTGCTACAATCCTTGGAAAGATTTTGCCAAAGATTTTATTACCAAAAACTAAAAATTACCGAAAGGAAATTTTTTTCTAGAAATACAAGGAGGAGGCAGATTATCACCGGATAACATATTTTGCCAAGACCAACTTGGGTAGAGGCTAAAAAAACTTAAGAATTTAGATTCAAGTCAAGAAATCGCAAAAATATTATTTATGCTAGTAGCCTAACACGTGGTTGTACGGGTTTTAATCTTGACTTTGATCAAGAGATTTTGACCAAAAGTCAAGGTTTCTGGTTTTCTTGATTTCAGGTGTTTTTATTCATTAAGTTCAAAGAGAATCAATGTTTAAATCTAATTCAAAAACTGATATTTTTTGTTACATGAACAAGGAAGAAGTGGAGATGATTGGTTGTATTTTTTCCTGATGATCTACTTCATGATAGTATAAATGATTGGAAATTCAATTTTATTGGAAGATTGTAGTTTTATAAGTCAAAATTTACGAGTGCCGAGAAGATTCTTTGTGATAAAATTAGATGATCATGATTATATATGTTAGGGGCTTGGAAAGTTGAGGGATAATATGTTAAACTTAGAATTGGATTCTTAACTTCAAACCAGAGCATCGAAAAGTTTCTTCAGCTTTCGTGTGGGTAAAATTTTCTGGTCTTACTTTGGAATATTAAAAGGAAGAGATATTATTATCAATTGTCAAAGCTTTAGGGAGACCAGTCCAAGCTGATGAAACAACCTTGAAGAATGATATTGGTTTTTTTTTTTTTGCTAACATCCTAGTTGAAGTTCATTTTGCTAAAATAATTCTAAATAAAATTTGGGTGCAATATAAGTTTGGTGGTTTTTTCCGAAATATTGGAATTCCTAAGGTGCCAAATTTTTTGTAGCCATTGCAAGATTTCAGAATGCAGAGCAATAAGAGACGTGATGAACAAGCATGTCGATGAAAATGTTATAATTGTTGGAGCTAAAAAAGTCATGCAAAAAACGAAAGGAGTTGGAAAAGAGACATCATTTGCTAATGTTGGTACTTTTTCAGGTTTCGATATTTGTTAGTCAGAGAAGGAAATTATTGATAATGCTCTTAAGGATATTAGTAACTCTCAAAATCTAATTATCGAAAAGTCTTTAAGCAGGCACGATGTTGCTAATAAGACAAATCTAATATTAGTACTTCAAATATTTTCGCAGATATGGGAGCACGATAGTTATTGGAATAATGCAATAGTGTGAAACAAAGAGTCGCTAAAGTAAATTTTATGTAATTAGTGGTGCAAAAATTGCTAGCACTTATTCTTCTGATGGTATATAGGAAGTTGGTACCTTGTAAACTACTAAAGGTGATTTTAAAACCATCTTTCGAAAAATTATGTTATACAAGATTACAAAGTGGGTAATACCGTAATAGTGATATTAGTCCTAGTTTAAAAACTAATTTGATAAATGGGGAAGGAGAAATTTTAGAAAAAAATCCTAGGATTATTATTCTTCGTTAGAGCATTACTCGGTCAAACTTACAAGTTTTAGTATATCAAGCTTGTCGTCATATTTAGTTGATCAAAACTATATATTGATTTATAGTCTACTAGAATTAGTCTCGGAATAGGAATTGAGCACAGTAGCTGAGTATCAGAATTCACCAAACAGAATGATTTCAGTTCATTTTTAGCTTCTTGTGGAGAAAATTCAAAGCAAACTTGCCAGCTAGAAAGGTAAGGTTCTCTCATTTCAAGATAGAGTTGTCTCGGTGAAATCTGTTCTTAGTACAATAAAGCCTCCATATACCGATAATCCATATATTAATTAAAAAAATTGGTCCCAATATATATTAATAATTATATTAGGTCCCAAGTGTATTAATATATGGAATTTTTACTGTAGTAATATTATTGTTTATAACATGGATGCGTATATGTGGAAAAAAAGAATTATAAGTAAATGTTAGTGGTTAATAAGGAACATTTTGTGGACTGGAGATCCAAATCTAGAAAGCATTTACCATGGCTTGGTATGAAGTTTGTACTCCTTTGAGTGAATGTAGCTAAGGCTATAAGTTGTTAATAAACCTGTACTCGTAAAGTTGGTATGGATATTAATTACAATAAAAAATAAATCGTCAGACTTTTTTCTTGCAAAGTATATAAACAAAAGTGTAAGTGGATTACTTAAAACATAAAATCTTATATCTGGCCTGGTTTGAAATTGGCTTGGGATGAATTAAAAGAGGATGTTATGTAGATAGTTCGAAATGGTCACATCTCAGTCTTTCTTAACATCAGAAAAATATTAAGGCGTCTGGCTCGATTAGATGAAACTAAGTGGTGCATCCCATCCCAGTAAGAAACTTTATATCCAGTGAAAATCTACCTATTTTTAGTGGGGAGAAGGATATACAAATTTGGGTATTTAATAAAAAATGTGATTTCTCAGTGGCTGTTGTTGTAAAATATATAAGAAACAAGTATCCTAAGGTGAATTGGACTTATAAATTTTGGTCGAGGTGTATTCATTTAACCATTTCAGGTAACATTTTGATTTCTTTAGAAATGTTTGTGCTACTGATGTTAAGCTTCAATATAACAGTTTTGAGTTAACTTCAAATTGTTATTTATGTGGACATGATATAGATCGTCCAGATCATATCCTCTGAAGCTGTGATTTTAGTTTAGATTCAGCTTTGTGGTATTTTTCGTTTCAGAAGTCTAGAGAATTTTGATGATATTTTAAAGTTTCAGCAAGCATACCGGTCTGTTAAAACGACTTGGTTCACGACGAGTCTTTGCATTATAGAGAAGATTTGGTTTTTAAGGAATATAGTGGTTTTTGATAATTTCAGCCTTCAAATAGAGGTGTAAAAATTAAAATATGCTTACTTATTAATTTTTTTGTTTGAGTTGTAGGAAGGTGAAATCCGTGGTAGTAAAGATTTTTTCTTTTGTTTGTTTTTTCCTCCTCTTTATTTGTGCATTATTTGTTGTGATGGGCATCTAAAGGAAACCCATAGCCCACTTGTTTTGGCTTCATATCTAAAAATCACATAGGTTTGGTGTTGAGTGCAGCGGATGTGCAACCAACTTTATTACAAAATTCCTTGCTAATATCTTTTTTCTAGAATGGTTTTGGCTTTAATGGTTGGACAAAATTATTGTTTAATCTTTATTATTTCTCCTTTTAAGACCAAATATCCTCCTTGGACTGTTGTTTTAAGGTGGAAAATTATTCAAAGAACTTTAAGAGAGCTGAGATTTAAACATAGTTCTGGTGAGACTAATTTTCAGCAGATAGAATGGCAAGGATCGAGATTTGAAATGGCAAGATAGGTTGTATTGGTTTATTTGGTTATCTTTGTATTCTCCTTCTATTTGCAGTGCTCTTGGTGAACTGTCTTTTATAATTATTTGGTTCTTCTTTACAATAAAAATTCATCATTTAAAAAAAAAAACTTATATTTTTATTGATCTTTCTTTGTTGCGTTATTTATTTTCCAGCTTTGTGTTTGGAGTTAGGCTATTGCCTCTTTGTTTGTTACAGCTAAGATGTTTTTCTCCCTATTTTTCTTTTCTATTTTTATCAGTAAAAATTAAATTTTTTTAGTCAATTTTTATTTTTGCAAAAATGTTTATTTATAGATAAGCTTTGGTGCATAATTAAAAGATGATGAACTAAAAGAGGATGTTATCTAGACCGGTTTGAAATCCACCTAGAATGAATTAAAAGACGATGTTATGTGGATAGTTGGAAATGGTACTCACGTTTCAGATTGGGATGATATTTGTGTAGGATCAGAATATCGCGACATCAATACTTCGCGAGATTAATAAATGACGACATTGCGAGGGAGTCGCAGGGAAGTAAAATAAATGACGCAATGAATGACGACAGCCAGAACATGAGAAAAATGTGAAGACTCAGCGAAATTTAGGATTGTCGCGAGAATTGATACATGTACACTTGCGATGTTTCGCAAGATATTCCCGAAAATAAAGGACAGCTTAGCTGTCATCCACTGTGTACTACCCTATATAAAGGGTTGAGTAAGTCTGTTGTGGGGGAGAGTTCTTTTTGAATTGTTAAGCAAGTTTTGAGGAGAGAGAAAGTTTTAGAGTGATTGTAATTCTTTAACTCATTTCTATTTCATATTGTAAAGATTCAAGTATTCAATCAATAGAAATCATAATCATTGATCTTAAAATGACTTAATTGTGTATATTCTAGTGAGGGGTGTAGTGTAGGATTTCCTGCAACTACATAATGGCGCTAGAAACAGGGATGGAGTAGAGATCAGCCTTGTGAATTGAAAGAATCAGGAGTAACAAGAAAGAAATTTCGTATAATTTTCAACAACTTACTAAAATTGAGAAATGGCTAGAAGAAGGAATGCATCAGAACAACCAACAATTGTAAGAAGAAGCGGGAGATTAGCTGGAGAAAGGAGAAATGAAGTAGGTGAACCATCAAGAATAAACGCAAGAGATAGATAAGAAGGTCAAATTCAACCACCAATTCCACCAGCACCGAATAGAGTAATAGATTATGATAGGGTAAGTGTGCATACATGGATATCAGATTCTATGGAAGAAAGAGAAGAAGTGCAACAATTGATAAATAATGGACAAGAGGAGAGAAATCGAGAAGAAATGGGAGAAACAATTCATAGAAATGAAGAAGTCGCAGCATTAGAAGCATTGAGGCAAACAATACATGAAGAAAGGCGATTAGAAGCGGAAGAATGTGCAAATTTAACAAGGCAAAACCATGAGTTAAGAATGGAAAATATGAGGTTACAGAATAGAAGGTCGAGAAGTAATACCGAGTCAAGATCAGGATCGGTTAGAGAAGATATGAGGAGAACATTACCTGTAGAAAATGTTAATGAAGAAGATCTCGAAAGAGAGCCAAATCTCGGTGAAGGATGTTGCGAGAGAAGAGAAGTGGTAGAAGATCGTTATATTCCACACCCTGAAATTCTACAGAATGGCCAAGATGACGGAAATCAAGAAAATAGACAGCGTCAAGTGCAGAATAATCCAATTGGTGGAGAAAATCAGGAAGAAGGAAGAAGAATACTGTATGGGAGAGAAACACAGAGGAAACAAAAGGAGATTGAAGATGACATCGAAAAACATTATATTGAACAAACGCGTCTAGCTTGCGAAAGGGAAAGATTAAGAGTAGAAATGGAAGAACGGGAATTGGAGGAAGCAATTCGGCAAAACAATCATGACAATCGAGAAAGAAGACGCGAGCAAAATCGCAACAATGGAAATATCAATGAAGAATATGAAAGAATACAAAGGAGAACTGATAGACAACCAAGAAGAGAAAATGATATAAATAATGGTGTGCGAATTCGTGAACGAGATGAAGGAGAAAGTCGCAGAGAAAGAAGAGAAGAAAATAATGAACAAGAAAATCAAAGTAGACATGAACGCAGAAGGAGAGAGGCAGAACTAAAAAGACCAATAAATCCGAATTCTGATGTAAATGAGCAAATCTTGAGAGAGTTGGCAGAGATGAGAGGAATGTTGAACAATAAAAGGGGAGGAGGAAGGAGACAATTGGATGAGGCCATCGAAGAGGCTACGAAAACCCCCTTTACACTAGAGGTGCAGTTAGGAGGAATACCCCCAAAGTGCAATTTACCCGCATTAACCAGCATTTTTGATGGAACAACTTGCGCAATACAACACATCAAAGCGTATGCGAGATGTATGCTACGGATGGGAAAATCATGACGCCATATTGTGCAAATATTTTGCATCAAGTTTAACAGGAGAATCACTGAAATGGTTTGAGGGTTTACCAAGAAACACAATCACGTCATTCAACCATTTACAAGCTATATTCTTAGGGGCATATATAAGTAACAACTCCTCGCGACCAGGAATTGAAGATGTATTTGGGCTGAAACAAAGAGTTGGCGAAAGTTTGAGACACTTAACTGTGAGGTGGAAAACAATGTGTAGCGAAATGGCTGGACGAGTGGATGAAAGATATCTTATTATATCATTCATAAACGCTATGTTCGCAACCAATTTGTTATATATTCAAATTTTAGAGTCAAGAATACAATTACAATGACTGAGTTGCGAGAACTTCAGGAGGAATATATTGCTCTAGAGGAAAGGCAAAATGAAATGGAATCATACCCAGTTGCGAATACAAATTCAAATGCTGCGAATACAAGCTTATTACCCAAGTTGATAAACACAGTAGCGAGCACTCCGCAAGGGCAACAAGAAAAGATAATAAATGATGGACAACCAAAGATAGTAGCTATGGGAAGCCGTGATCAAGAAGAATTTGAAAGAGAAAGGAACTACTACAACCGTGGCGGCAATAACAAAATTCAAAGACTTGATCATCCGCAAGAAACTTATGGAAGTCGAAGGCAGAATTATCACGGAGGACAGCGAAGTCACAGAGTAGTATGGGAGGAAATCAAATTGCCACCACTAAATACTAGTGTGGAAAAAATATGGGAAGTTATACTCTTGATGGAAAACATACCTGCACCATGGAACATGGGGAATGAGCCACCACCAAGTGATAGAAGTCACGAGTTCTGTTCTTACCACCGCTTTCATGGACACCTAACAAATGACTGCGAAATATAAAAAGAATCATCCTCGAGAATGATTGACCAAGGAAAAGCTGAGTCATTTTCTAAAAAGTGAAGAGAAGGTTCAACCGTTACCACCACCGCCGAAATGCCTGAGAACAAACTCACAAAAGGAAAGAAACATTCGTAATAGAAGTTGGAGCGAAAGCTAAAAATTTGTTTTGGAACTCCATTGTACATTCATAGAACAATTGAAGATTTTCATGATAATGTTCTCGGTAGGGTTTTCGCGAGGGATGCGATAATAGAGAAGTGATGAACATCGCGAAGACATCGCGATTAAAAGAATGGCAAATGCAGATTATTTCGTTCACTTTGCGAGAAGAGATTCTGAAGGCGAGAGACGCATGATAGCCCATTGGTTGTAAAATTGGAAATTAATCCAAAACTTTGTAGATGGCGAAGATGATGAAGCGAGAAAATTCACAGGCGATCAATAGAATCTTAATTGATACGGGGGCTCATTAAACATTCCTTTTTACCATACTTACAAGACTATGGGTGGGAAGGATGAAGAGTTGATACCTTCGACGTATAAAATATACGGTTTCAATGGTACATCGAATAAGCCTAAAGGAGAAGTTCATATGAGAATACCCTTGCAAGGATTATCAGCGAAATTTTGTTCGTGTAGTCGATGTGGAGTCCCCTTATAATGCATTGATCGGAAGGCCATGGTTGCACGAAGTTCTGGGCGTAGCGTCGACTTATCATCGGTGTATAAAGTTTCCTCATCCTAGCGGTGTTGGAGTTATAAAGGGAGACTGGATGGAAGGACAAAAATGCTATGAGATTGATGTGGAGAGTTGTGAGGAAAGAGCTGCAAAAAGAAAGGGTTGGAAGCAAAATATAAAAGATGAACAAAGGAGAGAAAGGTTGATGGTAGATACCATAGAGACAAGAGGTGAAGATACATTGCGAAGCAAGTGCATGACAACAGTTGAAAATTATGATAGAAAGGAATCATTAAGAAGTTTGAATGGTGCAGAGGCAGAGAGCAGCAGGAGCAAAAAGTGTAAGAAATGAATAATCATTATTATCAAAATCAATGACAAAAGCATATCAAGAGTGAGAGGAAGAAACAATAATTGAAGAAGAAATGCGCGAGAATCTTGCCATCAAGAATGTATGAAAATTTGATTGAAGAATCGAAATGAGATTACTATAAATAAAGCAAGATTGTGCGATAGCCTCGCAAACAAAATAATAAGAGAAAACCAAAAATGAATGATTGAATGAATTAACAAAAATGAAAGAGTGAGTGAATGGGACGAACCTTTATGGCGTACACCCTAGTTCGCGAATGATATTTCGCAAGAGGCAAATGTAAGACCTAAAGTGCGTCATATAAGGGGGTATCTCTTGACATGGCTCAGGGAAAAGGTTACACCGCTCCTGGAACTCGAGTTATGGAGATTTGGGGCCCATGAAAGCCTATCCGGGAGAGATGCCTTGGATTTCCAACTATATATATAAGGTTATACCATGGTTGGACGCCCGAGGGTCTCTTCCAAGGAGTCGAGTGTATGCTCAAGGCGCGAGGTACACGGTTTAGCCAAGAGTGCCAGGGCATTTGAAGTGTCTCGGCCATTCTTGGCAAGTCTTGGCATATGTTGCACTCGGCCGAAGAAAACTCCACTTAGGGTGCGGTCTCGTAACCATAAACCCTATAGGTATAAGGGATAAGTGGCTGCGAAAACAAGCGGTTGTTGTTAAGACCGGATGGGAGGAGCTAGTCTTGTATGGCCGATGTACGCCTCCTTGAAGGGGCAACCAGGGGAGATGATAAGGGCGGCACCCTCCATTAGGGAGATGATAAGTGTCACAAGACGGCAATGTCATGGGGCTTTATATTCGCAAGAACATTTAGGCCTGTCATATTGTCGCAAATGAAATATCCTGCAGAGGCAAAAATACTAAAGAAATAATAAGACAAGATCAATGGGTCATTACATGAAAGTGTAAGGACGTCCTGCGATCTTGTCGCAAGACGTCAATGTCATGGGATTTTATGTTCGCAAGAATATTTAGACTGTCATATTGATGCAAAAATGATAAGTGGCAAAATAAGACCACACAAAAATAATGATAAGACAAGATCAATGGGTCATTACATGAAAATGTAACGATGTCCTGCGATTTTGTTGCAATGATAAATTTCAACATAATTGATGATCGAGTAAGCAAACAAGCTTGCGAATACGATTATATTTCTTCATTTATTTGTGAAGAATCGGCAACAACATTTGCGAAATTAAGAAGTATCATTACTTAAAGATTATCGACTTGATTTATCTCATGTGAAAATAAATAACAGAGGCAAGTATGGGAATGATTAGAATAAAAATTTGTTATTTATTTTCATATGATAGATTTGATAAGAGATTACAAAATGGAAGGTTAGAAGGATAAATGTACAAATATCACAAGAAGAGAAAGGAAAATGGAACAATCTAGCAACTTATTCTTCTTCATCGATTCTTTATCGATTCTTCTTCTTCGCTTACATCACTATCGAGACATCCGAGCAAGGCATATTATCGGGAATTTCATCGAGAAGACAAGGATATGAAGAAAGAGGAATGTCGTGATCATTGCAAATTTGTTCAATAGTTTGGTTGCGAAAAACGAACAACATCATTATTGAAATTCGCCCACGATGAGTCTGTAATTGCTTCTTCATCTTAGAATATTTGTCATTGCGAAGAGAGAAGTTTTTGCAAGTTGTGCTTTCTGATTCAAGTTCCTTGATTCTAGTTTGAAACCTCTTCTCGGATTCTCGCGAACAAATGACAATGAGTTAGCAAAGCTTAACAACAATTTCGTAAAAAGAAGCGGGAAAAATAATGAAGAATAGTAAAACAACCTTCTCGTCAGAAATCATATCTTTAACCAAGGCATTATGTTCAGCATGAAGACTGACGTTAACACCTAAGTTATTTCTGGCATTATCTAGAACCTTCGCAGCCAAGCGAATTCATCATCATTATTTATGACAAGAAGTGAACGAATTTGATTTTCTCGCTCATTAAGTATGGCATTTTGGCGAAGGGATTCATCTCGTTCAATTTGGACTTCAAGAATAGTTTTTTGGAATCTTGCTAATGCTTGTGCACCTTGATTAGCAATGCGATCCTTATCATCTATGAGGCTGCTAATTTTCTTCCTTAGAATATTATTACTCTCCTGGGAGTCAAGATATAAACGTTTAAATCGGTTGGCTAAACCTAAACTAGATCTATGTTCAATTTCTAGAAGATGAAATTTGGTTCGAAGTTCACTTAACGAGAGAGAATTAGTCTTGTTTGAAGAACTACTTAAAGATTCATTGAGGTGAGCGAGAAGAGCATCATCATCCATAGGTTCAGGGAATGAATGGAGAAGGATGGCTTCGTCAGAAAGATTATAAATGTCTGAGAAAATGATAAGTCAGGCAAAGAAAAATAAATGGCAAAGTAGAAATGGAGAAAAAGGAGGGTGTTATACCGTAAAGTTCTTTGATTAGCACTTTGAAGTGTAGATATTTTGTCTTTCTGGGAAGAAGACTCAACTCCCAATTGTTGAATTTTTTCATCCTTCTTGCGAGATGTCGCAACTTCAATTTCTAGTTCTTTAATCTTCTCTTTAAGTTGAAGATTTTTCTTTTCGAGATTGTTGCGTCTTTTCTCAAGGTCTGAGGCAACAACAAAGGAAGTTCTACCAGACTATAAAGAAAGGTAAAGAAATTGTTAAGATAAGGTTTATAATCGAAGTTACAGAGAAATAGAGAAATATGAGCATACCAAAGCACCGAGTGCATTCAAGAAACCGGGAGTCATTGTTCGGAAACTCCGCGAAAAGATTCATTATCCTCTAACAGGGGGCATCGCAAATTTTATCGAGAGCTTCGCAAGTAGCGAGATAAATGATCATCTCCCAATCCTTGCATAGAATCGGAGAAGACACTAGACAATTGCGCCATAGCGAAGCGGTAGAATGATTTTCTTTTGCAGAAGAAGTATCAACCTCATTTTCATCTTCGTCAGAACTCTCGCTGGTTTGGGAACTAGAACGAGAAGAAGGATGGATTTTCCGTTTTTTAGAAGATGGAGCGGAAGATTTATCTTTGCGAAGAGTGATGTTATTCTTGCCCTTAACCTTCGCAGCTTCGGGAATGTCAATTTCTTCAACAACCTTCGCACACGAATGAAGATAAGAAACAGAGGCAAAAATATTGTTAAAAATAACAAAAGAAAGTATTTCTTACTTCATCCATGATTGATCGGAGTATCGCTAGAGTACTCGCCTTTGGACGTCTTTTATAACTCCTTTTCAATTTGGCAATCTGAAAATTTTACAAGTCTAGTAAATATAAGAGGAAGGAAATATCGCAAAGCAAACCTGAAATAGGAAGTATACCTCTTTTGCCTTCTCGGGCCACTTAAATTCCCAAGGATGGTAGTTTGCGAGATTTGCAGGGAGTGTATGAGAACCTGCAATATAAGGTCCGCTCAAAAACAAAGGAACAACCCACCACTTCTCATCTTTGGAATACCGAGGAACATTATTTTTGCCCGAGTGCCAGTCAATATCTTGCATGAGTAGCTTATCACTGGAAATATTATCTTTTCTCTTCAATCGAGCACCCCAGCGAGATTTATCATTTCTCATATTTATTACTTCATAATTTTCAAAAAAGTTTTCTACAGTATATTTCTCAGCGTCTATTTCTAAACCCGCGAATCTAGGATCTTTGACATCATCAGGATATAAAGATCCCTTACCAGCGCCACGATTGGCGAATTCAAGCATTAGACGGATGCAATCACCACTTAGTTGATAGATAGCTCGCGAGAATTTCTCATGAGCAAGAATTTCATAAAATAAAGGTATCTCGGGATTGTAGAGAGGAATGGGAAGGCATGCGAGGATTTGACCTAGCGAGATTATGATTTTCTGATCATCACACTGATGATCAGAAAACAACTTTGCAGAAAGTATAGATGAAGATTCTTGATCAGGAATGGTTGATAGGATGAAGCCTTTCTCTTGTAAATTCTTTTGAGTTTCATTAAAAAGGGGTTTATATGTACGACCAAGTGAAGCCATTTTTAGGGTATGGGAATGATTAGAAAATTGAAGATCAAGAGAAAGAAAGAAGGGAAGATTTGAAAGTAAAAACGCAGATTGCGGAGGAAGAGAAGTTGCGAGGGAAAATAAAAGAGAAGAAGAGAAGGGTGAGAAAACTATATATAGAGGGAAGAATCCTCGAGAAAACAAATGCATTTAATGCGAGATGGGACGTGAATGGTCAAGAATAAACGGTTGAAAGAGACGTGTCAAGAAAAGAGTGGAAGAAGAAACATCTGTAATAAATTCCGTATGGGAATGAAACAGATAAAGATGAAGAATTGCGAGATAAAGATGAACAATTGCGGCATTTTAAAATATTGGTTCTCATGACATTCTCTCCTTCGCAGAGAAGACATGAGAAGAGGCAAGATGTAGGATCAGAATATCGCGACATCAATACTTCGCGAGATTAATAAATGACGACATTGCGAGGGAGTCGCAGGGAAGTAAAATAAATGACGCAATGAATGACGACAGCCAGAACATGAGAAAAATGTGAAGACTCAGCGAAATTTAGGATTGTCGCGAGAATTGATACATGTACACTTGCGATGTTTCGCAAGATATTCCCGAAAATAAAGGACAGCTTAGCTGTCATCCACTGTGTACTACCCTATATAAAGGGTTGAGTAAGTCTGTTGTGGGGGAGAGTTCTTTTTGAATTGTTAAGCAAGTTTTGAGGAGAGAGAAAGTTTTAGAGTGATTGTAATTCTTTAACTCATTTCTATTTCATATTGTAAAGATTCAAGTATTCAATCAATAGAAATCATAATCATTGATCTTAAAATGACTTAATTGTGTATATTCTAGTGAGGGGTGTAGTGTAGGATTTCCTGCAACTACAATTTGGATTTCTAAAAATATTTTGGCTCAAGAAATTGATCTAATCAAGTATTCTTTCTTAACATCAGAAAAATCTTAGGGAGTATGACTTGACTAAACGAAACTAAGTGGTGCACCCCATCCGAGTTAAGAAAGCTTATTCCCTATGAAAGTATACCTATCATTAATGGAGACAAGGATACATAAATTTGACCATTTGAACAGAAACACAATTTCTCAGTGGCTGTTGTTGTAGAATATATATCCTAAAGTGAATTGGGCTTATAAAGTTTGGTTGAGGTGTATTCATCCAAGCATTTCAGGTAACAATCTTGAATTTTTTGGAAAACTTTGTGCTACTAATGTTAAGCTTCAACCTAACGGCTTTGAGTTAGCTTCGAGGTGTTATTTGTGTGAACGTTATATAAATCATCTGGATCATATCCTCTAGAGCTGTCATTTTAGTCAAGGGATTTGGATTCCACTTTGTGGTATTTTTCATTTCACAAGTTTGGAAATTTATGATGATGTTTTAAAGTTCCAAAACATACCAGTCATGTTGCTAAAAAAGACTTGGTTCACAACGGCTCTTTGTAAGAATAATAAAAGGAAATATGCTAATTTTATTCGGTCTTCAAAGAGAGGTGTAAGAATAATAAAAAAAAAAACTTATTTATAAAGGAAATTAGGATTATATTAAAAGGTAGCATGTGTAATGGGGTTCACGATCTTCAAATCCTAAAGTTTTTTGGTATGAATTGTAGGAAGGTAAAATCTATGGTAGTAAAGCAATTTTTCTTAGGTTTTCCTCCTCTTGATTGGTGTATTGTTCGTTGTGATGGGAAGCTAGAGGAAACCCATGGCCCGCTGGTCATGGCTTCATAGTTATAAATCATATATGTTTGGTGTTGAGCGCAGTGAATGTGCAACCAACTTTATAACAGAATTCCCTGTTATCATTTTTTTCTAGAATAATTTTGGCTTTAAGGGTTGGACAAAATTATTGTTTAATCTGATTACAACTCTGAACTTTATTATTTCGACTTCTAAGTCCAAAAATCTTCCTTGAACTATTGTTTCAAAGTAAAAAATTATTCAAGAACCCTAAGAGAGCTGAGATTTAAACATAGTTGTCGTGAGACTAATTTTCAGCAGATAGAAAGACTAAGAGGGGTGTTATGAAGAATACTTTATCTGGCCTTCTTTCCTAGGAGATTTTAGATGGATGATAAGTTGTATTTTTGATTTGGTTAGCTTTATTTTTCTCCTTACATTTTGCGAGGTGCTCTTGGTGACCCGTCTTTTATAGTAATTTTGTTCCTTTGAACAAAAAAATTCGTTGATTCGGCAGAAAAGAAAAAAAGGAAAGGAAGACTTACTTATTCATATAAATCTTCTTTGCTGTGTTGTTTACCAGTTTTGTGTTCAGAGTTAGGTTATTGTCTCTTTGTTTGTTGTGCCTTACACGTTTTTCTTCATATATCCCTTTTCTTTTTTTATCGATAAAATCGCCTCTCCGTTTGTTACGTGTAAGACGTTTTTCTTCATATTTTCCTCTTTTTTTTATCGATAAAATCGCCTCTTTGTTTGTCATGCCTAAGACGTTTTTCTTCATATTTCCCATTCCCTTTTTTTATCGATAAAATCGCCTCTCTGTTTGTTACGCCTAAGATGTTTTTCTTCATATTTCCTTTTTTTTTATCGATAAAATCGCCTCTTTGTTTATTACGTCTAAGACGTTTTTCTTCATATCTCCCATTTCCTTTTTTTTTTACCAATAAAATCGCCTCTTTGTTTGTTACGCCTAAGATGTTTTTTTTCTTTCATATTTTTCTTTTTTTTTATCGATAAAACCGCCTCTTTGTTGTTACGCCTAAGATGTTTTTCTTCATATTTCTCCTTTCCTTTTTTATCTATAAAATCGCCTCTCTGTTTGTTATGCCTTAGACGTTTTTCTTCGTATCTTCCTATTCTTTATCGATAAAATCGCAACTCTTTCGATTTATTTTGTTTTGCAAAAATATTTGTTTATTGATAAGATTTGGTACCTATTTATTTTGATCTTTCAGCGATCACAGCCCACTAGGACTTCTCCTCTTATTCTTTTGTTCGAAATTGAATTTATCCTAAAAGGAATTTTTCAAATTTGTCCCTTCTAAAACGACGGCAACTACCACAAGTTTGTGCTAGTTGATTCATTGGATTTCTGTAAAGAAATAACTTCCGTGCAATTACAGTCCCATTTTATATCATTTGCGAAAAGATTATTTTAATTTCCTCTTCAGCTCTTCTCCATCATAGACAAGATAAGGATGCTTTATTCACCCCGATTTAACAACACGTATTCAACTGTAACGTGATTTGTTGGAAACATTATGAATTAGCACTAAACAGGATGTCAGTAAACCTTAGAGAATCCGTTGTTAAAAGTCCAGAGGCAGAGAATCACATGTATCTTCAACGTAAACGTCCAAATCCGATCCACTAAGGTAGCGTAGAATCTCCGATCCATATTTAAAAAATAAGCACGATTACTCACAATGATTAAACAAACCTAATTGGCTAACTCCATAGTTGAAGTTTCTACTCAAGTGTGACTCCAAAAAAAAAGAAGGATAAACAAAGTCCAGGGTCCTGATAAAGATGGCATTTTTGTTTAATATTAGAAAGAAAAGGATGGCATGGTCCATGGAAATGGGCCAATTGCCGTATTTATGTGGTTAGGTACTTGGTCGTTGGATTCATAATGCCTTAATGATCCACATGGGTGTCAATTGTTCAACAACCCTAGAAAATTAGAATCTACCTCTGAGCAAAGAGGGGGGCTTAGAAAGTTAGAATATTGAAGAAATGATAGATCCAAAAGAAAAGGAAATTTGGTCAAAAAGATAGTGCGTATATTGCGAAAGAATTTGAGTGGTGCGCCATCCTCAAATATCACTTTTTTCTTTTTGGTTGCAATTTCTTGTTTATTGCTGGTGCTATTCTCGCACAGTCATGCATGCTTTTCGACCATGTATAGTTCCTCTGACCATGCAATTCGTTTGGCCTAAGTTTGTTCCCGTCCCAAATTATCTGGTCTTTGTTGCTTAATAATCACAGTCCATGAAATTTGACGAAAGACGCATCCTTATTATAAAACCTGAGAGCAACCAACTTGACAAAAGGTGGTTCATGAGTCTTAGTTTCATTCAAGTCCGGCGAATAACAGGGAAGAATGACTTAATTAATGTGCGATAAAATAATAAATTCGGGATTAGGAGAATGCAACTTGTTAATTAGCTCATCTAATTAATTCCAAGAACAGATAAAACATACTAGTACTTTGATATACTGAATTTAATTGTGAAAAGATTAGTTGAGAAATCCACATCAAACCTGGCCTACAAAAATGAATATAGTTGCTAACTATCTGACAAGCAAGGTGCTCTGGAAAATATATGTGTGTGCACAGTTTTGATCCTAGTTTCCAAATCTTGTGATTGTTTTTTCTCAGACCCAACATGTAAAAACTCCAAATGTTTCCGAAAAGATGATGTAAAAATAGAAACCAATTAGCGGCCTTTAGTCCAAAACCGTGAGCGGGAAATGGTATATACACTGACCCACTGGTGAAAAATAAAGCCTATCTCTTCATCTCAAAATCTGAATAGTACAAATAATATTAAAGCATATCTTGTGATTTCCAAGATTTTTCAATCAAGGAGTACAAAAATTTCACGCATAATTCATCATCTCCTATCGTAGCTACTTGGCGCACATTGCACGCACCCTAGTCAGAAAATTGGGAAATTATCTTTTATCTCCACTGTCTGTATAGAGTGTGATCGATATAATCGTGGTTCAGGTTCATAAAAGAAGACATGACACCATAATTACATATTTGCTCAAGTGCACAGCACTGTACCGCATAAATGGGATCACGGTCGCAGCATGGCACAGTAAACTGACTGGCAACAGTGGTGGTTTTAGGCCACAGAGAAAGGCGAGAACGTCAGCATGGAGCTCGTGCCACCTTTCCTTTTGGGGTCTCACTTGGCCGGCCGCTATACACACCTTCATAACTTACAGGAACCAAACAAGCCACGGTGCCAACAGATATTTGCCTAAACAGAAACATTACACAGCAGTAACATGCACATTTTCTAGCGGGAACTATTTCTTTTCCGAAGATCACCAATAGTCTCCACAAGAACAAACCCCGTCAACAAAATGATGAAAACGCTTCGAATCACGGATTATGATTTTACGTTTCTCAACCACGGATATGAATTTTGCAGCATTATGACAGTCCCCACAGATCCGGAGGTTCTTAGTTATTGTTATAGGTCTTCCATGGTTGGTAACTAGAAGTCCGAATGCAATAGCAATTTTCTCACTGTGTTTACTGATCATATCTGCTTTCATTTCCTCGTGTACATCATGAAGAACCAAGTCTGTGTTACGAACGTACCCAGCTTTTTGAATCTTCGTTATAAGTTCATCTAGCTTCAAATAAATGTCATCCGATTCTGGATGTGATCTATCTCCCACTACAAATCGATACACTTTTCCTCCGTGTTCTATGAAACTGCAACCTGGATCTTTTTTGAGACCTCTCTCCTTCATCAATACCCTGACTTTTGAGGCTTCTCTCCATAGTCCTGATGCAGAGTACATATTGCTTAACATGATATAGTTCCTGGGATCTGTTGGATCGAGCATAAACAGTTTTTCAGCAATTTCTTTCCCTAGTTTAATGTTATGATGAACTCTACAAGCCCCAATCAACGCACCCCAAACACCTGGATTTGGGTCCATAGGCATTGCTTCGATAAGCTCGCGAGCTTCATCCAAACGTCCCAAGCGACCTAAGAGGTCGACCATGCATGAATAATGATCTACATCTGGTTCAACTCCATAAACTTTTGACATAATCTGGAAGTAGTTTTTACCCTCTTCAATGAGTCCTGAATGGCTGCACGCAGATAAGATATGCGTGAATGTGACATGATCTGGCTTTGCGCCATTCTTGACCATGAGATCAAATACCTTAATTGCTTCCGTTGCATACCCATGGATTGCATATCCTGCAAGAATTGCAGTCCAAGCTATCTTATCTGGATAACTTATCTCGCTAAAAGCTTCATATGAAGCATCTAACCTGCCGGATTTGGCATAGACACGGATAAGTGCAGTTGCAATGGGCATATCTGAACTGAAACCAGAAGACACGATACAGCCATGCATGGCCTTCCCTTGTTTCTCTGCTGCCAGCTTTGCACAGACCTGGAGTAAGGTTACAATAGTAGCTCGATCAGGTCCGAAACCTACTCTTCTCATGGAATTGAAAAGATTAATTGCATCCTCGAGAAACCCATTTTGACTGTAAGCAGCAATCATCGAATTCCACGAGACTAAATTCTTAAAGGAAATGGTTTTAAAAAGTTCACAAGCTGCATCCACACATTGGCATTTCCCGTACATGTTCACTAAAGAATTAACAACTTTTATCTCAGATAAGAAACCAAATTTCACAACGTAACAATGGATGCTTTTACCTTCTGTTAATGCTCGCATATTGATACAAACAGGAAGAAAGAGATAAGGGTAACCTCGTTTGGTTCCATGCCCATCTCAGACCTCATCTTAGAGAAAAGACTGAAACTTTTCTTCACATCCCCTCTCTGTGCAAACACCACAATCATGGAATTCCAAGATATTAAATCCTTGTCAGGTATTTCTTCGAACAACTTGAGGGCACTATCAACGCTACCAGATTTCGCATACATTGTTACCAATCGATCACCAATGAACCCATCACTGTAATTTCCATGTTTGATCATCTGGGTGTGAAATCTATGAACATCTGAAACCGTTGAGCAGGAAGTTACAGTCAAATTGCGGCTTAAAGGTGGACACTGCTGAGTTAGAATGGCGGTAGTGCAGAGATTTCTCCCTGTAACGATATTGTATAGAAATGCAGGTTGACGATAAAAGTTGTAGGAATTTCTGGAAATACAAGACAAGACATGAAAGAGGCAAGACTGAAGTGGAGGAGTAGCTCTTGCTTTCATCATCCATCTCCGGAATTTCAAATCAGAATTAAGAAGAAAGAATACATAAAACTTAGATAAAA
>JAJJWW010003958.1:0-163501 GCA_023531295.1 Papaver armeniacum
TATGGATGAAACAAATGCTTGCTTGATTATGGAATTGACACTGGTATAATGAAGATCTTTTATGACAACTCAAGTGCAATTCGCATCACTGAGAATCCCGTTGAGCACTCAAGAACTAAGCACATTGATATAAGGTATCATTTTATTAGAGATCTCTATGAAAATGGTATTATTAACATGGAATTTGTGCCTTCCGAACAACAACTGGCTGATATTCTCACCAAACCTTTAGATACCGCAACGTTTCAACACTTACAACAGTCTATTGGTGTTGTTTTGGTTCATTAGTATTCTAGTCTTTTGCCCCTAGACTTATCTGAAAAAGCGGGGGTCTAACAACCACACCCAATATTTCGTTCGGCAATCTGAATAGACAAACTCCAATATACTTTCAACAGAATCAACTAGACAGTCAGACTCAATCTATAAAAAAGTTTGTCAAAGAGTTTATATCTCTATCTCTCAATTTAATCTGCAATCAGCAAATAGAAATTTGCGAGCCTGATTGAATTAGAGAAATAACTTGAACGGTACCAAAGACCAATGCTCAAGTGTCAATCAATTTATATTAACAACCAAAGGTTGGATTATTTAATTTATGGATCTTAACGCACAACCTGTGATATTTCTATTATATAACAAAATATAATGCGGAAAAGAAATAACACAGACACCAGAATTTTGTTAACGAGGAAAACCGCAAATGCAAGAAAAACCCCGGGACCTAGTCCAGATTTGAACACCACACTGTATTAAGCCACTACAGACACTAGCCTACTACCAATGAACTTCGAACTGGACTGGAACCCTAATCAATCTCACACTGATTCAAGGTACAGTAGCATTCCTTACGTCTCTGATCCCAGCACGATACTACGTACTTGATTCCCTTAGCGGATCTCACCCACAACCAAGAGTTGCTACGACCCAAATTCGAAGACTTGATAAACAAATCTGTCTCACACAGAAAAGTCTATTGGAATAGATAAATTTGCCCACAGAAATACCTATGAGTTTGGTTCCGTTTTTTGATAAATCAAGGTGAACAGGAACCAATTGATATACCGGACTTATATTCCCGAAGAAAAGCCAAGAAATATCAATCACCTCACAATAATCTTAATCGTATGGTAGCGAAACAAGATATTGTGGAATCACAAACGATGAGACGAAGATGTTTGTGACTACTTTTTATCTTGCTTATCGGAGAATAAATCTCGAGCCAATCTTAAAGAAGATAGTACTCAAACACGATAGAAGATGCAAGATCAGATCACGCAACTACAGAGAAAATAGTTGGGTCTGGCTTCACAATCCCAATGAAGTCTTTAAGTCGTTAACCTACGGGGTTTCGTGAAAAAATCTAAGGTTAAAGGAGAATCGACTCTAGCTTATGCAACTAGTATCACACAAGAGGTGTGTGGATTAGGTTTTCCAGTTGTTGAAGTTCTCCTTTATATAGTTTTCAAATCAGGGTTTGCAATCTAAGTTACCTTGGTAACAAAGCATTCAATATTCACTGTTAGATGAAAACCTGATTAGATTCAAGCTAATATCTTTCAACCGTTAGATCGAACTTAGCTTGTTATATACAAATGAAATGTATTCTCATTTAGGTTTATGTAACTGTACCTAAACGTGTACACCATGTTGGCTCAACCGTAGTTAACCGAGGTTAGCTATATGAACAATCTCATATCAAACTTACTCATCTAAACCAAAACTAGTTCAAATGACTCAAATGAAACTAGTTAAAGAGTTGTTCAATTGCTATTATCTCTTAGAAGTATACAAGAACACAATTGAAGCAAAATTGGTTTGATTCACTCGAATCAACTCATGAACATTATAGCCACGGTTTTCAAAGAATGCATTCCTTAATATATAAATGTATTAGTTCATGAACAACCCAATTTTAGAACTTTAACCACTCAAGTATGCAAACGTGTACGCATACTTAAGTAGTCGGACCAAGATTGGTTTTCGCCAATATGCGAACGGGTATGCACACTTCCAATCCCAGCAGAATTTTCCGGACCCGAACCTTACGCAAGTATGCGTACGGGTGCGTGTACTTAGGTACTCGGATTTCACAAACCAACAGGTACACATACGGGTATGCACACTATAGTTCCCGGACATGGATTACATATATGCTAAGTGCATAACATGTTCATAATCCAATGTTGGTTAATTGTTTTAAACTTTATTTCAATCATTGAAACTTTCTTAGAGGATGACAATAGCCGCTTTCACACATTATTAGAATCAAAGCAATTTTCAAGATATTAAAATAATCATAACGAAACATTCCAAGTCTATACCAAACGATTGTATCACACAAACTATGTAAGATGTTACTCGGCGATTTTCACATGATCATCTTTTGACTTTCTTCAAGAATATAAGATGAACTTGGTTGAAGCGAAAGCTTGCCAACACATATTTCGAGAAACATGTAAGCGAGTTAATCTCAGCTCGAAATATCAAATGTATATAGTAGAAAACTATATAGTACTAAGACTTATGTCTCAATATAGGAGATAGAGTAGAAATAGACTTTCCAAGTGATAGATGAGTTTTAGTCTCCACATACCTTTTGTTGATGAAGTTCCACAAGCTCTCCTTAGTAGTTCTTCGTCTTCAATTGATGAACACCGTGAAGTCTAATGCTCAACTACACAATCTATCCTAGTCCGAGACATCTATAAGTAGACTAGAAATCAAGACTTATAGTTTTGATCACTAACATTGACAAACAAGCTTGAGATAGCAACGCTTACGAGTTCGACTGAGCAATGCTCTAACATTATCTATATTTATTGGGCAATCAAGGCTTAGAACTCCAGTGTAGTGTTGTTCCAATTCCGCATTTGTTTCTACGTAGATAAATTTCTGTTAGGTATCAAATTATACAAATAAATCCATTTTTCTCGTAAAGTAAGGTCGCTCTTGTTGTTCCTTTGGGAATGAAATTTTATGGTGGAGCTCTTAATTGAACTTGTGCTTAATTTCCCAATCTTTGTGGGGATTGCGGCTGTGGAATATTATAGGAGATATCTTGTATCCTTATAAACTCCTTGATGAATACACTAAGTTTCGACTATGTGAAATCATTGAAACAAAGTTGATATGTTCTCTTTTAGTCATGAATAATCTCTTTTATAATTTCATTATGATCCCGATAGTTTTCGTACCTTTGCCAATTTTTAGTAGCAAAAAGGGGGAGAATTATTTTGTAGTTCACACTACATACATATGGTTTACGGATCATTATATAAGGGGGAGTGGTTTTCATTGTGAGATGAAGTATTGACTAAGGGGGAGTGATACATATCACCATAGTATTATTGTCAAAGTTGTGATACAATTGAGCTTTGATGCTGTGTAATAATACTATGACACTGTATAAAAATACGAAAACATCTTGTTTTTATATATTGTTATAGCTACGGATCTTCAACAACAATGATACTGAGTTGAACACGTTCATTATCGCTGGAGTACTTGAAGTGACGAAGAATTCAAGGAATGTTGAAGAACCAAGGAAATCAAGCATGTTGGATGAGAAGCTACAAAGTTTATTTATTTTGTAATCCATATGTATTGATAGTTTTGTCACTAAAATTGACAAAGGGGGAGATTTTTAGGGCACTGCTCGGTCGAACTCGCAAGAGTTGCTATCTCAAGCTTGTTTGTCAAGTTTAGTTGTCAAAACTATAAGTCTTGATTTCTAGTCTACTTATAGCTATGTCTCGAATTAGGATAGAATGTGTAGTTGAGCCTAGACTTCACGACGTTCATCGATTGAAGACGAAGAACTACTAAGGGGAGCTTGTGGAACTTCATCAACAAAAGGTATGTGGAGACTTAAACTCATCTATCACTCATAAGTTTATTCTATTCTATATCCTATTGAGACAAAGTCGTATAGCTATATAAACTTCGTTATTATACACATTTGATATTTCGAGCTGAGTATAACTCGCTTATATATTTCTCGAAATATGTGTCAGAAAGTTTTTTGCTTTAACTATGTTTATCATTATTCTCCACGAAAGTTAAAAGATGATCATGTGAAAATTGCCTTGTAACATCTTACATGATTTGTGTGAGACAATCATTTGATGTAGACTCGAAATGTTACATATTGATCATTCGATCACTTGAAAATTACTTATAAGCTAATAGTTTGTGTGAGACATCTATTGTCGTCTTCTAAGGATGTTTCAATGATTGAAATGGGAGTTTAGAAGAAAAAAACCATGTCTGGATACATTATGGTTTGTGTACTTAGTGTGCGAACTGTTTTGACAGAATTCGGGAATCGGAAAATAAGTTTACGTACCCTTTCGCAAACTGTTTTAATTGTTGAAGCCCAGGAACCAAGTTTGCCTACCTATTCGCATATAGTTTCAACTGAATTCGGTCCGGAACCAAAGTTTGCGTACCCGTTTGCAAACTGTTGGTTTAAGACCAATGTCTGGAACTTAAGTTTGCGTACCCATTTGCAAACTTAAGTGGTTCAAGTTCTAACATCGGTTATGTACGATTTCATACTCATGAACAAATACATTTATATAATAAGGAATGTAATCTTTGCAAACCGTGGCTAAATGTTCATGAATTGATTCTCTTGAATCAAAACCGATTTTGCTTCAATTGTGTCTTGTATACTTCTATGAGAATATATATAATTGAACAACTCTATGAGTAACACAATTAGATTCATTTGATTATCATTCTTGTTTGATTTATCATCATATGTGATCTAGAAGTGTTAGATGAACAACGTTAATACAAAAGTGTTCATATGGCTAACTTCGGTTAACTATTGTTGAGCCAACTCAATATACACATTTAGGTACGGTTACCCATATCTAAATGGGGGTATATTTCATTTGTGTGAATCTAATTAGGTTTCCATCTAACGGTGAATATTGATTGCTTTGTCCCAAAGTTATCAAACCCTTATTTGAAGACTATATATATAAGGGAGAAGAAAGAGTTCGTATCCACAGAGAGGCGATTGTAGTAATTTAATCAATTTCTTAAAGTAACCAATTGGGGGATTTCAATTTTATGTAAGCAATAAAAGTAAATTAAAAGCAAAGTAAATTGTAGAAAATAATCAATGGAGAAAGATATTGGTCAAGGAATTCATCTTCAATCTTAGACATGTGCTTGCATATATAATTAGAATTACGATTTAATCTCTTGTGTTATCAAAAGCCTAGAGAATCGAGAGAGCAAGATAATCTATTACTTTCCTAAGTTCATCACACACACATTAGAGTCGCATATGTGAATTTTACCTAAAGAATAACCTAACGCCTTGCGCTAATCAAGTTCAATTCCCAGAGCATTAAGTTTCCGTAAATAGGCTAATCAATGCAATTGTCATGTTGCACATAACAATTTGACAATGGTCAAACTCTACATATGATTATGAGAGTGTATCACTACAAACCGTAAACATATCATGCTACTTGTATTCAAGGGTATCGCTCAATGAAAAACCCTAAAATAGCTATGGACTAAGATGCAAGTTCAATTAATTGGCCACTTAACTAATCAAACATCATAATCCTATCACAATATTTCAATCATGTGATCATGAAAACAAGAGAGAATTGAACGATAATCAAGAGAGAAAACTAATACATAAAGAAAACACAAGTTTTAGAAACAGGACTACATCCTTAACCAATAATGAATAAATTAGCTACTCATAGCTATGGAGTTCATCACCAAAAATATAAGTTGAATAAAGAAGAAGATGAACAAAAAGCAAACCCTAGAAGCGTAAAACAAAAGCGGCTCTCCAAAGTTCCAAGAAGATATTTTCTCATGAGTTCAGAATTCTTCTTTATAGCTTTTCCTTCCTTCCAAAATTAGGTCAAGTCTTCAAAGTCCATTAGAGAAAATCCACCAAGCCCATAAGAGAGAGAAACCCGTGTAGAAAATATGTCCAAAAAGTCGCCGGAAAATCGGTATTATGGCCGGAAATCGCCGCAGAAGTGCCCTGGAAACTGCTCTGGTGACTGCAAAGTCCGCCTGGTCACGGGTCAACGAGTCGGACGGACAAGTCAACGAGTCAGCTCGGGTCAACTCGGTCAGACTCCGAGACATATGAATCGACCGAGTGAGCTGGAGTTGAGTCAAAGTCTAACTCACCGACCGGTTTTGGCCAAAGCCATTTCAGCAGCCATCTTGCCAAAGCCAACCCACCGATGCACCATCATTGTTCTCTCATTACTTCACCGCACCATCATGGCCCCGGCCGCCAATTGCATCACTATTTCAATTCCTTCTCCCCGCAACAAGATTTCGACAACCACTTCATTACCACCAAGCCATGACATTAACACCATCCGCATCTCTCACTCCTGGGGCTTGCATTGCAAACCCATCTCAACTCACATCGCATAAAACACCAAGGCCTTGCTCGCTCAACATCATTCCATTATTGAACTCGAACCATTCCGCCGTAGCCTTCAAAATCCACCATTCTTCTCTTCCCCGTACGCAACTCGTAAACAACATCACCGCATTCCTACCGCAACACAACGCTCTACATCTCACCCAATAACACAATCACCACCATTCTCCTGGGATGATTACCCGAGCTCACAACCACCGGGCCTTGTGGCCATTACATATTCCCCCGTTATCCGCACTCAGCACCCGCAATGCCATTTCTCCATAGCATCACCAGCACCTTCTCGTTTAGCTCAAGTCTCCGGGTACTGGCGATTTTCTCGTGATCACCTTTGCACTTCATCCTCCAATGCCGTAGTCGTGAGCTTCATACACAAGACCACTGCCCGCAGCTTCCGACAGCCGCCATCATCACTCACTTGCACTGTTCTCAAACCTCGTACTCCATCCATTAACAGGCCATATCACCACACATACACGCGAGCATTCATTCAAATCTGCCATTACCTGCAATCTCTTGTCACAAACATGACCATCCGCATTCCACCTTGCCTCATTACACATAATATCCTTGATGAGCTCAAACCCGAGTTAACTACTTCCAACTCCAGCCCTCCTCAATTCGTAGAGCAACAAGGGATTTCTGAACCAAAGACGTTGCCCATTCCCAACTTCAATAACACCACCTATTTCGGGCTTATAAATCAACACTCATCTCAGCTTAGCCTCGATACCAAACAATTTCAAAGATCAATTCTCGGCCAACGCCACATTCTTCTCTTTGTTCTTTACAAGACTTCATGACAAGCAACACCATAGCCCGGGATTTACACCATCCCTAGCCTCTCAGAATTTCATCTCATATCCACAACAATTTTTAATCAACACCGACATCCGATTCATACCCAGCTTTCAAGATCATCTTTCTACCATCATTTAAAGCTTCAATCAAGAGTAGCAACAACATCACCCGTGAAACCCTAACTCCATTTCACTCATCCCTTCATCTCCGAATTCAATCACCTCAAATCGATTCTTCTTTTGCTGCACTTTTGATTCCATCTCTCGTATCACCACCAAGAAATTTCACCAAGACCAGCTCCAAATCGACTCCACTATTGCATCTATCTCGAGCAATGAACACAAGAACAAACCCTAGCTCTAATCTCGTAAATCATCATTTAAACGAACCCATCTTCTTCTTCAATTTACTCAAATTATCACCATATGTAGCCAAGCTCGAAAACCCCTTTCACTTTCATCACCGATTCTATTCTCGATCTCCCCGAGTTTATCACCACCAACCGCTATCTTTCATTACAGAAGAAGATTAATGATTATCTTCTCTCGATTTTTAGGTTTAGTGTAGGAAATGAGGTTGGATATAGCCACCCATATCCGCGTATAAGGGGTAAAAAAATAACTATAAGCACCCACTCATTATTAAGGGCCACCAAGGTTCTTTGCCCATGCTTTCTAGACTAAGCCGTGGTGGTCGTCTCCTATCGGCTAGGCTCGGCTCCCAATAATGTTTTGCCTCCTTTCCGTGCCTTAATCTGGGTTCCAAGTACTATAGTGAATTGTTTGTGCTCCTTTCCGCTCCAAATGGATCTTTCTCCTTCTTTTGCTCCCAAATGACTCCATTACACCCAATCAACTCAAACTCAAACATAAGATACATAATTTATGAAAACTCGCAAAGAAAGTGTAACTACTAGATAAAATTAGGTGTTTTAGACACCATCGTATTCCCCCACACTTAGACTTTGCTAGTCCTCGAGCAAATCAAACAAAACAATTCAAAAAGATACATACAACTCCGTGTCGCCGAGGCTACGGTCACTTTTAGCATAAATAATAAGCCTTTAAACCACTAAGTGTCCCTAATGGACGAGTTATAGTCTCGTGAGGGTTTACTAGAGATATACCCACAAAACCTATTTTTCCAACTTACTAGTTCTCCGTAATGATAAGTATCCAACGCGCTAAGAAGACATAGAAAATCTCGCACACTAGTCATAAGAAGTTAGACACATAAATGAACACAATCTCATTCTTAAAAGTTGAGAGAGAGATAACCATCCCTTCTCGACAAAAATTCGGGTTCTGAGTGATCAAAAGTCTCGATCGCCACAAGAAAGGGTTTTAAGTGAATTTGCACTCAATAATAAACATTTTTTATGGGTCACACATGTGTCCGTGTTGGAATGAAGAGAGAATCCTACGACACATTCAATGGTAGAAGGCTTAACCCTCCGAATGTTTTGAAAACCCACATCTTTTATAATTTATGAAAACCCATTTTTCCTCGACGATCTCTTCGAAAGGAAATCAACCATTTAACGAAGGTGGGAATATGCTTACTTACCTTGTTATCCGCTCGGCGTGCAGCTAGCACCACTCTCACAGATCCATAGAAACGCTTCTGTCTTTCTATCTGTCTTCATCTTCGTCTTCGATCTTCAACTCTTGATGATAACTCTTGAACTTCGTAGAATCTGACAATATGATTCTTTCCTCTAATTCCTTGTCGCTTGAAACTTCATTATAGATATTCCTTCTTTCCATTGGCTTTATTAAAAGAAAAATACAAAACTAAATACAAACTATACAAACCCAAATTTTTTTTTTTTTTTTTTTATTCGTTTTTATTTTTTTTATTTATTTTTTTTTTTTTTAAAAATAAGAAATGAAACAAATACAAAAATAAAAATAAAACAAAATAATAAAAACTATTAACAAACCTAAACATTTTTCTTGTCTTTTTTTTTTTTTTTTTTTTTTTTTTTTTTTTTTTTTTTTTTAATAATAATAAATTTTATTAATCATCATCAACAACAAGGAGTTTACAACTGTTGGAAGGAAGCCTAGCGACAAGCTATGCTCCAATCCCCTTATTAAGAACCACACCTATCCTATGAAAAAGAAAATCTCCAATAGAGACGTTTTCATCATGACTGGACATATAGTTTCGCAACCTTTCAGGAACTCCTCAGTGTCATTACCTAGCCCTCCTAAGGTCGTGAAAGCAAGAACCCCAAACCCCAATTTCGACACTTACATTTTTCCATACTTGGCCCTCTCTTTTTGCCAAAGATTATCCATAGCACGTCCAAGAACAAAATTACGCTCCCAAGTACCAAGAAAGGGGGAAACCACCGTAACGTGCCTAAGCACATATCATAGCCATTGTCCCAACCATACACAAGGATGTCTCGCGGTAATAAAGTCGAACCATCGTCCGAAAGGAGCCCCAAATCTACTTCCTTTCTCGGGGTCGGAACACTCGCACGATAACAAATATCCGCAAAGGTATCACGCATTAGGTCATGCCCGTATTTGATCCCAATCCCTTGCTTATGTTGGTATAGCATGATCTCCAAAGATATCCATCCCAAGACCACAAACAAGAGCACAAGTCTCCATTTTCAAAGAGGGAATCCCGAGCCTATACCGCAGAATGCCACGAAACCGCCCGCACCAATTGTCTCGATTAAGCGCATCAATAGGCATAGCCAACAAGAAATCTTGAGCATGGCTAACTCTATTACTTTGCCGAGGGCCGAATCACGCTCGACATGTTAAATCGATGGGTATGTTCTTCTTCACCACATCAAAATATTTGACCGCCAAAGAGCTCATAGAGTAAAAGATCATCAATGCGTAAAGAAGAATCACCAATACCACATACTCCGATTCAAGCATGTCACCGCGTCAAAACCGGAGCTTAGGCCCGAAACCCCAGATGTCTCAGATGGTCCCCCCGCTGAGATTCGTATGAAAACACGAAGCTATGTAACAATATTGCTTCGTGTCCTTTATAGTGTACACCCCCAAACCACCATCCTTAATAGAAGCGTAATAAGTCTCTCGCCGCAGCAAACCAAAACCCGCCCCATCTCCCCACAAAATACAAAATAAAATAAAATACAAAGGCCATGGTATAAGTACTTTACCACTTGATTCTTCACAACTTGTATGTCTTGATATCATAAACTTCTCGAACTCTCATCCTTGATAATTTCGCTCTTAAACAATAGTCTTCAACTTATAAAAATTCTGCTCCTTGTCTTGTTGCTTTACTCAAATTTGAAATCTGCCCATTTCTGTATTGTTGCTTGTAAACCTTGAACGTCTTCAACTTTCCTTCGAATTTGTGATGCTCCTCTTGTTGATGATGATGGTGTTTCTATGGACCTGTTGGTGTAGTAGAGAGATAAGGTGGATGGTGCTAACTGCGAACAAGATTACAAGTGGTATGTAAGTTAGCAATTCGATGTCACCAACGTGGTTGATAAAAATAGCACTCAAGAGATCAAAATAGTGCTTCTATGGTGGGAGGTTGGACAGCTCACCATTCTGCCCGGAATTTACGTACGGTGACACACACTCTAAAAGCACAAATTTAGACAGTACAAAGAATTGAAGGTTGGTGCCTCACATTATGTAACATGGGTAGTCTCCACTATAGGGGATCACTACTCTAATACCGAATTCAGTCCGCACCTTATTTGCCACTGGCATGGTTAAATCCAACTTTAACTCTCATACAATTAAGAAACCCGATCATGTTCTCTGTCATCTCTAAGTTCAGTCACTATTATGAGACTCTCGATGTAATCTTAGCGACATGTATACTATGTGACTCTAAATTAACTACAAGTTGGAGTTTTCTTATTCACTAGTTACACAAAAGTTGAAAAATTTGAAAAATTTACAAAGCAAACCACTCCCCCACACTTAAACTTTACATTGTCCTCAATGTAATTGAATTGTCCAAAGAAAGTCAAGGTGGGAAATCCTAACGGAAAAGAAATGACACAAAATCAGAAAAAGTAAAAACATGACAAGAAGAGAAAAGAAAAGATAAGAGATACAAAACCGATGGGTTGCCTCCCATTTAGCGCTTGGTTTAAAGTCGTCAGCCCGACTATCTCCTTGCTTTCTATGACTCCTCCAGAGGGAGCACTTCCACAAGATTAACTCCTTCCACCACTTCGGAAGAGAAGTTCTCATAATATGGTTTCAACCGGTGCCCATTCACTTTAAGTTCATTACCTGTAGCTAAACTACGAATTTCCACTGCACCATGAGAAAACACATTAGTCACAATAAAAGGTCCAATCCAACGTGACCTTAATTTACCCGGAAATAATTGCAAACGAGAATTAAACAAAAGCACTTTCTGCCCAATGCAAAATTGTTTCTTTGTAATCATATTATCATGAAAAGCTTTCGTCTTTTCCTTGTAAATCCGTGAGCTTTCAAATGCATCATTGCGAATCTCCTCTAACTCTTGAAGTTGTAATTTCCTTTGCTTTCCAAAGACCATCCAACTCCATGTTGCATTGCTTAATAGCCCAAAACGCCTTATGCTCAATTTCCACGGGTAAGTGACAAGGTTTACCATAAACAAGCCTAAAAGGAGACATCCCAATAGGTGTTTTATATGCGGTTCTATACGCCCACAAAGCATCATTAAGTCGCGAACTCCAATCTTTCCTTGTTGGATTCACCGTCTTTTCAAGAATGGATTTCACCTCTCGGTTGGAAACTTCGGCTTGTCCATTTGTTTGTGGATGGTAGGGAGTTGCAATCCTATGCGACACATTGTACTTCTTTAACAAGCTTTGCAAGAACCTGTTTTTGAAGTGTGAACCTCCATCGCTAATTATAGCCCTTGGAATGCCAAACCTTGCAAATATATTAGCTTGCACGAAATCTGAAACAACTTTAGAATCATTAGTTGGGGTGGCCTTAGCTTCCACCCATTTCGAGACATAATCCACAACAAGCAAGATATAATAATTCCCACTAGAATTGACAAAAGGGCCCATAAAATCAATTCCCCATACATCAAAAACCTCCACAAATTGAATAATAGTTTACGGCATTTGATTTCGAGCACCTAGATTGCCGGTTCTTTGGCACCTATCACATGTGATACAAAATGCATGTGCATCCTTAAACAAAGTTGGCCAAAAGAAACCACATTCTAATACCTTGAGAGCGGTTCTCTTACTCCCAAAGTGTCCTCCACAAGCATATGAGTGGCAAAAAGACAAGATAGAATTAAATTCAATTTCGGGAACACACCTACGTATTACTTGGTCACTACAATGCTTCCATAAGTATGGATCATCCCATATGTATTGGTTTCCTAACTTCTTAAGTTTGTCCCTCTCAAGACGAGACAAGTTCTTTGGGATTTGTTTAGACACTAAGTAATTAACAATATCAGCGTACCATGGTTCTCCAAAGGCAATTGAGAATAGTTGCTCATCCGGAAAACTTTCACGCAACGGGATAGTCTCCTTGTCCACAAAGAAGACGGCTCAAGTGATCCGCAACGGTGTTCTCAATTCCTTTCTTGTCTTTGATTTCAAGATCAAACTCTTGCAAGAGTAATATCCATCGTATGAGCCTCGATTTCGCCTCTTTCTTTGTAAGCAAGTATCTAAGTGCTGCATGATCATAAAAAACAACAACTTTTGTACCAATTAGATAAGAGCGAAACTTTTCTAAAGCAAAAACAATGGCTAATAACTCTTTTTCAGTGGTTGTGTAGTTTTGTTGGGCCTCATTTAACGTTCTAGAAGCATAATAAATGGCATGAGGTATCTTCCCCACACGCTGCCCAAGCACCGCACCAACCGCATAGTCACTTGCATCACACATGAGCTCAAAAGGCTTGCTCCAATCCGGTGGTTTAATGATAGGGGCTGAAATCAAAAGTTCTTTCAAACGATTGAATGCCGCCACACACTTCTCATCAAAGTTAAAAACCATATCTTTTTGCAATAGGTTACAAAGTGGTGATGCTATCTTGGAAAAGTCCTTGATGAATCTACGATAAAACCTCGCATGACCAAGAAAAGAGCGTATCTCCCTCACCGTAGTGGGAGGGGTTAGAGCACGAATAAGGTCTATCTTAGATTTATCGACTTCCAAGCCTTTAGAAGATATTATATGGCCTAAAACTATGCCATGAGTTACCATGAAATGGCACTTGTCCCAATTTAGCACAAGATTTGTTTCAACACATCGTTCAAGGATTAGAGACAAATTGTTCAAGCAAAGGTCAAAAGAATCCCCAAAGACACTAAAGTCATCCATGAACACTTCGATTATGTTTTCAACATATTCCGAAAAGATACTTACCATACACCTTTGAAAGGTAGCCGGAGCATTGCATAAACCAAAAGGCATCCTTCTATAAGCAAAAGTACCGAAAGGACAAGTAAAAGTGGTTTTCTCTTGGTCCTCGGTGCTATCACAACTGATTATAACCCGAATAGCCATCAAGAAAGCAATAGTAAGAGTGTCCAGCTAAACGTTCAAGCATTTGATCAATAAAAGGTAAAGGAAAGTGATCTTTTCTAGTGGTGGCATTCAATTTTCTATAATCAATACAAACCCTCCAACCGGTTTGCACACGAGTTGGGACAAGTTCATTCTTATCATTCTCCACCACCGTCACACCCGATTTCTTTGGTACCACTTGTACCGGCTTACCCACTTGCTATCGGATATGGGGTAGATAACACCCACGTCCAAAAGCTTGAGTATCTCCTTTTTCACAACTTCCATCATGGGAGGATTCAAACGACGTTGCGCTTCCCTTGTAGGCTTTGAATCATCCTCCACACGGATCTTATGCATACAAACGGCAGGCTTATACCCTTGATATCGGCAATTGTCCATCCTATGGCCGTCTTGTACGTCCTTAGCACCCTTAGAAGTTTTTGCTCCTATAATTCATTAAGCTCGTTAGAAACAATCACGGGTAAATCTTCATTGTCACCCAAGTACAAGTACTTTAAGTGACTTGGAAGAGGTTTCAATTCTAAACTTGGAGATTTAACAATAGATGGCACAAGTTTTTCATTATTGCAAGGTAAAGAAGCATAAGAAATATTCTTAATTGCTGATTTTTCGGGTAATGAGTCAAGAGAACCAATGGTTTCTTTCATCTCATCACTATACGCATAACCATTGTCAATAGGTGTAGTGAGCACGGTTTCCAAAGTATCAACACCATTTAACTCAAACATTTGTTGCGCCAATGTGTCCATCACATCAATGGAGAAACAAGAGTGGACATCACTAGGATATCTCATCGTCTCGAAAATGTTGAAACGTATTATTTCTCCATCAAACTCCGTAGTTAGAGTTCCCTTGTCAACATCAATAATGGTTTTCGCCGTTTTCATGAAGGGACGCCCAAGTAGCAATGGAAGAGACGAGTCCGGTGAACCTTCATCCATCTCTAACACGCAAAAATCCGCTGGAAATACAAGTTGATTAACCTGCACAAGAACATCCTCAACAATACCCATTGGGTATACATTAGAACGATCGGCTAATTGCAACACAATTCCAGCCTTTTTGAGAGGACCAAGATCAAGTGAATTATACATAGACGCAGGCATGACATTAACGGATGCACCTAAGTCCAACATAGCTTTATTAAATGTGGTGTTACCAATTGTGACGGGAATGTCAAAGCTACCGGGGTCCTTGCACTTAAGTGGGAGTTTGTGTTGTAAGATTGCCGAAGCATTCTCCCACACACTAAGCACTTCATTACCTTTGAGCCTTTGCTTATTGGTACACAAGTCCTTCAACACCTTTGCATACTTTGGAACTTGCTTGATTGCATCTATGAGTGGTATGTTCACATGGATCTTCTTTAAAACGTCTAAAATCTCCTTTTCTAGTTCCGCCTTCTTAGAACTTGCAAATCTGCGAGGGAAAGGTAGAGGAGGAACATAAGTAGAAACCGGAGTTTTAGAGTTAGGAATAGGTACCTCTGAAGTTTGGGGAGAATCCTCGACTTTCTCCTCCAAAACAGGTTCCTTAGGTGTTTCCACCGCGCCCGAATCAGTGACTTCGGGTTGCACAAGTTGTGTACCACTTCTCAATGTAATTGCATTAACACCCTCTTTTGGGTTGATAGGTTGAGAAGTGAGTTTCCCACCATTTTGTGCCTTCAATTGATTCAACTCCATAGCCATAGAACCAACTTGAGTTTGCAACTCCTTAACCGAACTCTCCGTTCTTTGCATAAAAGATTTCAAAGAACTCCTCCATATTGGACCCCATAGTTTGAGGTTGTTGTTGTTGTTGAAATTGTTGTCTCGGTTGGAATTGTTGTTGTTGAGGTTGAAATCCACTCGGGTTGTTGAAACTAGATTGTTGAATCGCTCTTGCTTATTGGCATAGCTAAAATTGGGGTGATCTCTCCATCCCGGATTGTAAGTGTTGGAGTAGGGATCATACCGTCTTTGTTGATTTGGAAAAATCGCATTATCTTGCTCGTCTTCATAAGATTGAGAGGAACTTGGTATCACCGCGGCTGCAACTTGTTGAAGCATTGCGTTCATGTTACCCATTTGTTGACGAAGCTCTTCAACCTCGCTCACCTCACTCACCCTTCTTAGAATCACATCCGAACCACGAATCAAGAATTGTTGTGAGTTCGCTGCCATATTTTCAATCAACTCTCTAGCTTGTGCCACCGTCTTGTTCACTAATGCACCACCACCCGCAGCGTCGAGAAGATTCCTATCACTTGATTGGAGTCCTTCGTAGAAGTATTGGATGATCATAGCGTCACTGAATTGGTGGTGAGGACAGCTTGCCACCAATCTCTTGTATCGTTCCCAACATTCATATAAGGATTCTCCAACATTTTGCTTCATCCCACAAATCTCCTTGCGAATTTGAGTAGCCATTGATGCAGGAAAATATCTCTCTAAAAAGAGTTTCTTCAACCCATTCCATGTTGTGACACTTCCGGGAGGTAAATAGAACAACCAATCCTTAGCACTATCCATTAAAGAGAAACGGAAAACTTTCAACATTGCACCATCCGCCTCAACATCCGCTGGAAGCATGGCCGTGACAATGGTGTGGAAGTCCATAAGATGTTTGTTTGGATCTTCATTCACCATGCCATGGAATTTTGGTAATTCTCTAAGCAACCCCGGGTTGATCTCAAAAGTAGAGTTTGTTTGAATACATCCCTGTTGTGTATCAAGCCTATGAGAAGCCAACTCCTTGAGTGAACGATTTGCATCACCCATAGCTTCTTCTTCTTCAACTTGTGGTTCGTCTACGATTGGAACCTCTTTTCCTTCTTCTTGTTGTTGGAAAATCTCTTCTCCTACTTCCAACTCGTGCTCGTCCGTTGTGTCTTGACTTGGTTGGAGTATTGTACCTCGTCGAGTAGCTATCCCGCACCTTGGATAATTCCAATCCTTAGAAGCCAGAGATTAGGTACCTGCAAACAATCCTCGCAAACAAGTGAGAAACAAGACAAGAAACTAAAAGCAAATATGAAAGCAAAAATTGTAAAAAGAAACTAAAAACTTAATAACTAGCCGTGTGCCTCCCCGGCAGCGGCGCCAAAATTTGATCGCTATCGTATGCGTCAAAAATAATTTCACTTTCCTAAAGTATATGATAAGAAAGAGTTCGTATCCACAGAGAGGCGATTGTAGTTATTACGTATTCAATTTCTTAAAGTAACCAATTGGGGGATTTCTAATTTTAAGTAAGCAATAAAAGAAAATTAAAAACAAAGTAAATTGTAGAAAGTAATCAATGGAGAAAGATATTGGTCAAGGAATTCATCTTCAATCTTAGACATGTGCTTGCATATATTATTAGAATTACGATTTAATCTCTTGTGTTATCAAAAGCCTAGAGAATCAAGAAAGCAAGATAATCTATTAATTTCTCAAGTTCATCAACACACACATTAGGGATGCGTATGTGAATTCTACCTAAAGAATAACCTAACACCTTGCGCTAATCAAGTTCAATTCCTAGGAGCATTAAGTTTCGTAAATAGGCTAATCAATGCAATTGTCATGCGTTGCACATAACAATTCGGACAATGGTCAAACTCTACATATGATTACGAGAGTGTATCACTACAAACCGTAAACATATCATGCTACTTGTATTCAAGGTTATCGCTTGATGAAAAACCCTAAAATAGCTATGGACTAAGATGCAAGTTCAATTAATTGGCCACTTAACTAATCAAACATCATAATACTATCACAATACTTCAATCATGTGATCATAAAAACAGTAGAGAATTGAACGATAATCAAGAGAGAAAACTAATACATAAAGCAAACACAAGTTTTAGAAATCGGACTACATCCTTAACCAATAATAGAGAATTTAGCTACTCATAGCTATGGAGTTCATCACCAAAAATATAAGTTGAATAATGAAGAAGATGAACAAAAGTAAACCCTAGTTGTGTAAACAAAAGCGGCTCTCCAAAGTTCCAAGAATAAGATATTTTTCATAAATTGTAGAATTCTTCTTTTATAGCTTTTCCTTCCTTCCAAAATTAGGTCAAGTCTTCAAAGTCCATTAGATGAAAATCCACCAAGCCCATAAGAGAGAGAAACCCGTGTAGAAAATATGTCCAAAAAGTCGTCGCCGGAAAACTGGTATTATGGCCGGAAATCGGCCGGAGAAGTTCCCGGAAAACGGTTCCGGTGACCGGCAAAGTCCGCCCGGTCACCGGTCAACGAGTCGGATCGGGACAGGTCAACGAGTCAGCTCGGGTCAACTCGGTCAGACCCGAGTCATATGAATCAGAGGCTGAGTGAGTTGAGTCAAAGTCTAACTCAGCCTGACTGGTTTTGGCCAAAGCCATTTTGCAGGCCATCTTGCCAGGCCAACCCACTGATGCACCATCATTGTCTTCATTACTTCACTGCCAGCCATCATGGCCCTGGCTGCCAATTGCATCACTATTTCAATTCCTTCTCCCTGCAACAGCATTTCTCAGACAACCACTTCATTACCACCAAGCCATGACATTAACACCATCTGCATCTCCTCACCCCAGTTGCATTGAAGCCATCTCAACTCACTGCATAAAACACCAGTGCCTTGCTCTGTTCAACATCATTCCATTATTGAACTCGAACCATTCCGCCTGTAGCCTTCAAAAATCCACCATTCTTCTCTTCCATGTACTGCAACTCAGAAACAGCAGCATCACTGCATTCCTACCTGCAACACAGCGCTCTACATCTCAGCCAATAACACAATCACCACCATTCTCCTCTGGTTGATTACCTGAGCTCACAACCACCAGTTTGTGGCCATTACATATTCCCCTGTTATCCGCACCAGCACCTGCAATGCCATTTTTCCATAGCATCAGCTGCACCTTCTTGTTTAGCTCAAGTCTGGTACCTGCGACTTTCTGTGACTTCAGCTTGCACTTCATCCTCCAATGCCAGTAGCTGTAGCTTCATACACAACACCACCGGTGCTCGCACTCTCCGCACAGGCCCGCCATCATCACCGGCTTGCACTGTTCAGCTCGAGACCCATCCATTACCAGGCCATATCAGCTCACACATACACTGGCGAGCATTCATTCAAATCTGCCATTACCTGCAATCTCTTGTCACAAACATGACCATCTGCATTCCAGCCTTGCCTTATTACACATAATCTCCTTGATGAGCTCAAACCTGATTTGTAACTACCTCCAACTGCAGCTCCTCAGTCAGAAGAGCTTGCGACTTCTTGAACCAAAGATCGGTGCCCATTCCCGAACTTCAATAACACCACCTATTTCGATTTACAAATCAACACTCATCTGCAGTTTTCAGTTCATACCAAACAATTTCAGCATCAATTCTCGGCCAACGTCACATTCTTCTCTTGTTCTTTACAAGACTTCATGACAAGCAACACCATAGCCTGATTACCACCATCCCTAGCCTCTGTAACTTTCATCTCATATCCACAACAATTTTTAATCAACACTGACATCCGATTCATACCCAGTTTCAAGATCATCTTTCTACCATCATTTAAAGCTTCAATCAAGAGTAGCAACAACATCACCTGTAAAACCCTAACTCCATTTCACTCATCCCTTCATCTCCGAATTCAATCACCTCAAATCGATTCTTCTTTTGCTGCACTTTTGATTCCATCTCTGTATCACCAGCTTCAGTAAATTTCACCAAGACCAGCTCCAAATAGACTCCACTACAGATCTATCTCGAGCAATGAACACAAGAACAAACCCTAGCTCGGAATCTCAGAAATCATCACAGAAACGAACCCATCTTCTTCAATTTACTCAAATTATAGACTCAAATTATCACCATATGCAGCCAAGCTCGAAAACCCCTCTCACTTTCATCACCGATTCTATTCTCAATCTCCCCTGAGTTTATCACCACCAACCGCCGCTATCTTCAGACAGAGAAGAAGATTAATGATTATCTTTTCTGATTTTTAGGTTTAGTGTAGGAAATGAGGTTGGATATAGCCACCCATATCTGGCAGATAAGGGGTAACCAAAAATAACTATAAACACCCACTCATTATTAAGGGCCACCAAGGTTCTTTGCCCATGCTTCTCTAGACTAAGCTGTGGTGGTCATCTCCTATCGCTGGCTAGGCTCGGCTCCCAATAATGTTTGCCTCCTTTCCGCGTGCCTTAGTCTGGTTCCAAGTACTACTCGCTAGTGAATTGATCTTTTGTACTCCTTTCCGCTCCAAATGGATGCTTTCTCCTTCCTTTGCTCCCAATGACTCCATTACACCCAACAAACTCAAACTCAAACATAAGATACATAATTTACATGAAAACTCGCAAAGAAAGCGTAACTACTAGATAGTAAATTAGGTGTTTTAGACACCTATCAGGCGTGAACACCAGCCTACCACCTACACTCCAGACCGATCGACCAAGACCGACCAAGAATTGGTTGTCTTGGAACGCGCGCCTGAAGATGGCGTGATGTGCGGCTCTTGAGGCACTAGTTTTCTATCACAAATTGATCTCGACCACTCAAATTCACCGGACGAATTGAGTGGCCCAGATCATACTTTCGTGAGGTAATGGGGTATGGGCGCCTGCACCGTCATGCCGTCTACACGCATGTACGATCGACCTGGCCAAAATCGTCTCCCAAGCTTGGATTCGACCAAGCTGAAGAATGATGCCTGCGCACCTCTTCAAAACCCTAATTCCATCAACGGTCGCAAATGAGTGTCTCAAAGATCATCTCGTCCGTCCAACTTCACCGGCTTGGTTATACAACCCTGGTCAGGAGTTAATTGGTTAGTGAGGCGTCATGGTAATCACCACCCTACCACACCATGATGCAGTACCTGCATAAAATACACATGATACTTCACAAGTATCAACTTCCTGAATAACGCAGTTATTCAATTTAGCATTACATGCTACCTTTTGTGGGTCCCACGATCCACATATTCGGACATCAATCATGTCACAAATCGGGGGATACATACTTTGGGGTATTGGTCTCGGCGGTTTACGGCGTGCAGCGTGCAACGCGCCATCACAAGAACGTGTTAGGAAGTCATGGACGGTTAGAGAGATGGGAGAAGTAGGCAAGACCGGTCGTGTAACACCAACACACAACTCCACTACTCCATCACTCCACTTCCTCCACTTCCCACGAGAGACGTGAATAAGGCTCAAATGACTTGTATAAATAGGTTCTCCTCCCTATTTTCCAAACAGAGAAACAAGACAAGTCCAGGACAACGAGAGGCAAGTGTTGATACAATCGTATTCAAACACCGAATCGATAGCTTACACCCCGCAAGCCGAGTTCAGCCTTCCGATACAAGTCATTCATAGCCAACACCTTCACATTATCAACACCTTCTTCGCTTCCCTCCCTAAGATCAACCCCATCTCTTTCACTTTGTGACCGAAACAAGTCTGGAACGGCCATTTCTTGGTTTAGGCCGGACTTTCACAGATTGATCTCTCGAATCTAAAAGCACTCACCGCGCAGTGCATTTGTTTAAGGTTTAGACTCATTTCTCATCCACACACCCCAAATTACCAAAACCGGCAGAATTAGTTTTCACCCATAAACAATTGGCGACTACAGTGGGAGGTTAATCTCTCGGTTGTAAAGTCAATTTCTTAAAAATTCGATTCAATTTTATCAATTTCAAAAAGGGTAGATATTAGGGCCAATTCAATCAACAGTTCATTTCAAGATGGTGGAGCTCAGGTCCAGATCAGCAATCAATTCTGATTGAGCTAGTATGGACAACACTCCCGGTGTTGATGTACCTGTCAGTGGGGCTGCCGTGGTCAATACATCTCGTGGAGCCGTCACTTCTACCATCAGCACCAGCGTAGCAGGAAATATTCCAGTAAGTGTAACACCTCCCATAACTAGAGCCAGAGCTGCCGCAAATCCCGTTGTCTCTTCAAGTGTAACGCCTCCAGTGGTCACCAGAACAACAACTTTCAATCCTTCATCAGGACGAGGAGCCGGAGGAACTAGAGGAGGATCACCGTCTATTACCATTACATACTTGATGGAGAAACAAGAAATTCTTGCTAAGACTCAAACGAATATGGCCGCAACTCAGAATGAGGTACTCACTTTCCTTAAAACTTTAACTGAACGATTGCCACAAGATTCACGACAACCCTCGGAGCCAAGAGATGCCTTCAATACACCCGGAGCAGGGGTTTCCGCTCGGACCCACACAAGTGAAGAAGCCCGTGTTGCTCCTGAACGCCCAAGAGAAAGGGACCAGCCATCCAACTTCATCACACGCGAGGACCTGGAACGACTTCTCCAAAATCGAGGCAAAGGAAATCTGATGGATGCACACCAACATCAACCACCGTACCCTCAAGATGTGCAACGAATTCCTCTTCCAAGAGGTTACACCTCTCCCCAGTTCTCCCTCTACGACGGTACTGGTAATACTCGTGAACACATCTCTCGATTCTTGGAATCCTTGGGGGAACATGAATACAATCATGTTCTACGACTAAAAGAATTCTCAAAGTCACTTACGGGGAGGGCGTACACTGTACAACAACATCGCGCCTAACAAAGATATCCAATTGGAGCGAGATGGTCGGTGCTTTCTACAGGAAGTATTTCTTCATATCTGAACAAATCACCTTTTCAGATCTGGGAAGAATTGTCCAGCGGAATAACGAACATCCCAATGACTTCGTTAAAAGGTTCAGAACCCAAGCGCTAGATTGTCACGACCCGAATGTCACCGAACGACAATTGGTGGAATTATGCATCAATGGTATGATACCCATATACCGCGCTCTGTTAGAGAATTTGGGCTTTCAAACGTTCTCTGAACTCCATGAATCTGCCAAACGTTCAGCAACAACTGCACCAGCGTTGCTAGAAAGAACCAGAGTTGTTCGAAGTGAAGATTCACATGAAAGTCGAGGAAGCAGACGCCTCACGAACAAGCAATACAACACTGGTCCTTCTGTGAGTGTAGTGGGCGGAGGAGAAAAAAGGAAAGCTTCAGTGACGGAACAACAAACCAAGCGGGAATCCCCGGCACATAAGACTTCGTCTCGGAAAGGAGCAGACAAAAATCCTGCACAAGACACCGAAGATACAGGTTTTCCTTTCCCCATGAATGAAGTGATAGAACTCTTGGAAGCGTGGATCCAAGATGATGCCGTCAAGCTGCCTCCTATCAGGCGTCCTCCAACTGAGAAAGACATGGAAGATCCCAAATACTGTTGTTACCACATATTTGTACATCATCCAACCAAAGATTGTAACATATTGAAACAAATATTCAGGGAAAAGATAGAGACGGGGGAAATCCAGCTTGGAAACGAAGGTGTTCGTAGAGACCCTCTCCCTATCAGGAACTGCATGATTTCTGGGGATTCTGTTCGCAAGACTGTACAATCTATGATGGAGCACTTGTGTGAAATCTTGTATTTCTCCAAAGGGCAGCGTCAAGACATATTTATGGCCTTCAACCACGTTATGTCAGGCAGGAGTTTGTATCCAGAAGCAGTCCAAGAACCCCCAGTCTTTCCTGAAGGACACGAGCAAGGGAAACTGGGGACTCCTAATTGTCACTCGTTTGAGAGACGTTGAGTTCGATAGCGCGTTGATTGATACGGCTTCCGAATTTAACATCATTACTGTCAAGACCTTGAGAGTGGCAAAGATTTCAAAGCAGGAAGCTACTCGTCACCCAATTGTGGTTAAAGATTCAGAGGAGAACTCAGAGATGCATATGGATACGTCGATCTTGAAGTCAAATTGGGTGATGCCTCGACGCAAGCAAAGTTCTACATAGTCAAAGATCATCCCAACTATGAAATGATCCTAGGACGCTCTTGGATGCATGACAACAAAGCCATACTAGAAGTCTGTCCTCTACCGGTTTCGATACATGAAAGAATCTCCAACATGCCTTCTGGACCTCCTGATGACTGTCTGTTGCCGTACCAACGACTTGCCAATGTGACACAACTTCCCAGAGGGAGCCTGTCAGCATACATTGAAAGGTTCCAATCTCAAGTAAGTCTCATCACGCAATCCTCTTTGCAACCTACCGCCCCTCATTCTGGCAAGTCTTGGGGACCGACTCTAGCCAAAAAACCAACCTTGGCTAAGAGATGCGAATGGGAGGCCGGCCCCTTCAAACAATTTATCAGGAGTCTAGAAGTTGTCTTGATCAAAGACGACAAAACCAAGACCCCGATGTCAACACGCCCAAACCCGTTTGGAATTGGGGACTTAGTAACGAAGACAACCGCATTCAAGGTCGGAAGCATTACAGTGAGAATGGCTACCTCACCCGATTCAACCACCGAGAAGGAGGACGAACCATACCTGGTAGCAGATGTCATCCTAGGCGGCTACTGCAAACTCATCAACGCTGACAAGCTAGAAGGCGTAACAATTCACTCACGATGGCTCAAACCCTACCGTACTTAAGACGTTGTGCTATCATTTTCCAGCATCCTAAACGCTTTAAGACGTTGTGCTATTTCTTCCGGCGTATTTCCCTTTACAATTTCACATCATATTTGTAATTCCTCTAGAGAATGATTGCAATACTTGCATTCATAATTAGGGTTTCGATTTTCGATTTTCAAATTAATTGAAGTGTTATTTCCACCTGAAAACCTCTTTACTCCTAAAGACACAAAGCCCATCCTAAATCAACCCACTAGAGCAGGACAGGAAATAAACCCTAAACAAAAACATCCTGAAAAGAGTTGAGGGAAAAGATGTGTGCGGCAAGGGAAGAAGCTTTGAGCCACTCACCCCAGCAAGGCCAGGAAGATCTTGCATCAGGAACACAGTTGCAGTCTTGACAAAGGGTTATATAAAAAAAAAAATCTTTATTCAAACAATCAAATAGAAGAAAACCTTGAACTCGGCTGCCACAAGGGAGATATTCAAATGTACGGAATATACTTGGAAAGAGGAAAAAGAAGAAAAGAGGTTTTAGTCGCCAAGAGGGTCGCATGCACCACCGTTAAGTTCTGCTTCAGCGCCATCACTTGTCGATGCTTCCCCTTTTGGATCTACCTCAACTTCTGCATCAAACATCTCCACAGCAACGCACTCCATCCCAACATTCTCAGCGGGAGTATCAAAGGACACAGCAACATTAGGAGTCGTGCCGATTGCTTTCAAATGTTCAGGTTCGTCTGTGTCGGAATCAAGAATTATCACACCGTTTTGGATCGGGTAATCACACTTATCTTCATTCAGAGGTCGTTCATGCTCAAACCTCCGCCTCTTCAACCGCGCTGCATATCTCTCTGCCCTTGCGCTTACTAGCACTTGCAACGCTTCCTCGCGCCTCCACCGCTCCTCCATGTAAATCGCAACTGAAAGCGCACAGATGCGTCCACTGGCAATACACAGGTGCAAAATAGACATCCCCTGTATAGCACGGCTGACTTCACAAAGTGGAAGATCGATCTTAGCCATTACTTCTTCGTGCGCATGGGTTTCGGGCTTGTCAACTTCGAAGCTTCTTTCTGGAGAAGCGACAGAATGATCGTCCACCGCTTCCATGATAAACTGCAAAGGAGGAGAGGTTATGAGCACACAAAAAAAAATCAATCAATCAATCGATCAGTCAATCAGGAGATCAGATAAGTGCGGAGCAATACCTGAGATATAGAATAAACGACTGCGTGAGATGATTCTTTATAACCTCGCAAGTCGACAGAATCCCAGGAGAAAAGAAGTCTTTACTTACCACCTATAAAGGCTACCAATTCGGGATAACAATCAACGATGCTTATCAAATACATCTGAGGAAAGATGTGCGTGACGAAAGGGAGTACACCTGACCCAAGGAAGGGACCAAGCTCGGATATATACAAGGGGAACCAAAGTGACTCACCAGATCAAGTCCTGCTTCCTTCACAACCTTGATCAGGACCAACCAGTTCCAGGGCAACGCATGACGATGTCGGCCTATCCGGTAAATATATATTCACCTTAGCTTGGTCATTTCAATATACAAATTTGTCACCATCTCATGCCTACCCCACAATAGTGTAACCATTATGTGCTAGGCAGGGGACTTAATGTTGATGGTGGATTTTCATTTAAGGTTAAAATTGTAAAAGCCAGAAAATCATGCGCTGACATCTTGTAAAAGATAAAGCCATTAATAAGTGTTGGATACTCCTTCACTTTACTAATTCACCTAGAATGGAGCATGTGGCAACAATCTCATTCTGTGAATTAAATACACGAAATTCATCCAGGTTGGAGCATTGTTGATGGTGGATTTTCGTTCAAGGTTGAGTTTGTAAAAAACCAGAAAAATCATGCGCTGACATCTTGTAAAAGATAAAGCCATTTATAAGTGTTGGATACTCCCTCACTTAATTCAGCCTTGTATTTCCTGTACTCATTATCGTGTGGCATGATGACCGAGTGTTACTCTTATAGAGTAACACGAACCTCCAAGCACTATAATGAATCATTATCGGTGTGGCATGAGACCGAGTGTTACTCATACGAGTAACACGAACCTCCAAGCACTATAATGAAACCATGTACGAAATACCCGCATGTGCCGATTCTCGGTGTGTTATACTAGCCCGAGCCCTCTCGGTGTGTTATACTAGCCCGATTGAGCCCCTCTCGGTGTGTTATACTAGCCCGATTGAGCATCCCGACTTGACCGTGTCGGTCTCCGGATATGATTCGATCGCAGTCATCCAACTCCACAAGCATGATTGGATGACCACAGATCAATTCCATCACCCTAAGCATGGTATGGAATACCCACGGCCTTAGCTTGCCAGATATGATCTGATCGCAGTCATACAACTCCACAAGCATGATTGGATGACCACAGATCAATTCCATCACCCCCAAGCAGGTATGGAATACACACGGCCTTAGCTTGCCAGATATGATCTGATCGCAGTCATCCAACTCCACGAGCATGATTGGACGACCCGCATCAATTCCATCACCCCCAAGCAGGTATGGAATACACACGGCCGACCCCCGCATGGTCGACCATTGGCCTTTGCTTGCCAAGAAACCGTCCATACCAAGCATTATGGGCGGAAAACCCTAAATTAGGGTTTGCGGCATATTACATGTGCCGCAAAACGGTCTCAACCATCCATCTTCGCAGGTATAGATGGAGGGTGTAGATGCAGACTCAAAGGGCCCGGAGCATGTCGACACAATCACCATGTGACCGCCTACATACATGACCAGTTGGTCAAAACCAACCATGATTGGTTACAACAAATTCGTCCGCCTGAAAGAGCATGGTCGCACGGCTTTGCAAGCCAAAATTAGGGTTCAAGCCATCACGCGCGTCCATCTTCTCCCAAGACGAATGGAGGGTCACTGATTAGATTGAGCAAGGGTCGGTCACACCAAGATGACCACCGTGAGCCCATCTACCTCCTCATGCGGTCGGCCAAGGCATATCATGCCTGGCCAATCCAAAACGCCCGCTCAAACATGCGTGGATACACTTCCCAAATTGCGAATCGATCTCGACCACTCAACTTCACCGGACGAATTGGGTGGCTTAGATCACGTTTCATGAGACGGTAAGACATAGGCGTGAACATCAGCCTACCGTCTACACGCCAAACCAACCGGCCAAGACCGACCAAGCTAGGTCGTCTTGGAAAACGCGCGGAAAAGGGTATGGCGCGCGCTTCTTGCGGTATCAAACTCTTATCGCAAAATCAATCTCGACCACTCCTCTTTGACGGTCAAATCGAGTGGCCCAGATCGCGCTTTCATGAGGGAACGGAATACATGCACCTACACCATCATGCCGTCAACACGCATGTATGGTCGGTCCTCTCCAAAATCCTTCCCATGCTTGGTTTCGACCAAGCTAAAGAGTGATGCTTGCGCACCTCTTTAAAAACCCTAATTTCATCAACGGTCGCAGATGAGTGTCTCAAACATCATCTCGTCCGTCCGACCTCACCAGCTTGGTTATACAACCCTCGGTCAGGAGTTATTTGGTTAGTGAGGAGTCATTACCCATCACTCTACCACACCGTAATGCAGGACCTGCATAAAATACACACGGTACTTCACAAGTATCGACTTTCTGAATAACGCAGTTATTCAATTCAGCATTACATGCTATCTTTCGTGGATCCACGATCCACATTCAGACATCAATCATGTCACAAATCGGGGGATACATATCGGGGTATTGGTCTCGGCGGTTTACAGCGTGCGTGCGCGTGCAACGCGCCATCACAAGAACGTGTTAGGAAGTCATGGACGGTTAGAGATGAACAGGAAAAGTGGGCAAGACCGGTCGTGTGTTACCGACACACAACTCCACTACTCCATCATTCCACTACCTCCACTTCCCACGAGAAACGTGAATGAGGCTCAATGACTTGTATAAATAGGTTCTCCGCCCTATTTTCCAACAACAAGGAATAAGAGAACAACAACACAAGTTCAGACGAGACAGAAAAACCAAGTGTTAATACAAATCGTATTCAAACACCCGAGCCTCGCTTGCATCAACCGCAAGCCTGCTCATCTTTCGTTACAAGTCATAAGCAAGCCAACACCTTCACAATCTCAACACCTTCTTCGCTTCCCTCCCTAAGATCAACCCCATCTCATTCACTTTGTGACCGAAACAAGTCCGGAACGGCCATTTCTTGGTTTAGGCCGGACTTGCATGCATTGATCTCTCGAATCTACAAGCACTCACCGCGCAAAGTGCATTTGTTTAAAGGTTTAAATTCATTCCTCATCCACACCCCAAATTACCAAATTCTGCAGGAGTAGTTTTCACCCATCAACAATTGGCGACCACAGTGGGAGGTTGATCTATCGGTTGCAAAAAATTGAATTCTCAATTCTTCGGTTTTCGGCTCACGATGCATCCTCATCAGGAAACCACAAGCGGTTCAGATACCATGGGAAGTGTAGCTAGAATGCTGGAGGATGTCTTGGCAAATCAAGCGGTATCACTAAAAACAGAGCGAGACATTCCGCCTTTTGAATGATATAGCAGCACAATTACAAGAAGGGTCGGCATGCATCTACTCAAGCAGTGCAAGAAATGCTAAATCCTTAGTCAGGAGTCACACCCTTACCGGTGGAGAGGCAAAAAGAGCGCGCAACCGCTGGAGACTCAGGAAAGACGAACAACATGGTCCAGCCGACGAAGACTCGAGGCAACTCCACAGAGGAAGAGACTTGTCCGGGGTACCACAAAGTCTACCGGATAAAGAAATGGAGCCTGCAGCTTACGGATCCCTGCTGGAAGATTTATATCTCAAGACCCTTGTCGAAGCACGGAAGACTGTCCGATCCGCATCGGCCTTCCAACCAACTGAAAAAACGCTTGAGGAAGGAGAAATCAATCAGGAAATGCCTGAATACGAGAGGATGGGAGCGTTCAATCCGGTCACTCAAGCAGTGACACTACGACACCTTCTACATCCCTCTACTTAGGAAGACAATCCGCAGACATGATGGCGCCGCAAGTCTTCCAACTTCATCTCCTGTTCCATATCAAAGCCACGAGGAGACATCGCAACGCCCGCTAACGCAGAAAAGCCGGACACAAGGTACTTACATTTCCCCTTCCCAATGAAGAAGATTCTCGAGCTACTGGAGACGTGGGTACGAAACGGAGAGATAAAGCTACCCCCGATACGGCGCCCACCTCCATCGGGTCAAGAAGTAATGGACCCGAGGTACTGTCATTACCACGGTCCCTTCATCACCCCACCAAGTGAGTGCAACGCTTTGAAGCGCATTGTTCAGAGAAGCTTGGCTCGGAGGGATAGCTTTGAGAAGTTAGTGCGGAGGATTTTCTTGGAGAGGCTACTCCGGGTTTGATACAAATGAGGCTTCAAAAGCAAGTAAGTTCTACTCAACAATTTTACAAGAAAGATAGTTTAGAATTCACTGGGACTTAGCATCCCACACGTGGAGAAAGAGGCTCGTAATCAAACACCGTGTCTGTTTCATTCATGCTTTCCTTTCACACAACGTTTGCAACTTCATGTGACATGTGCAATCATTCATGACCAAGATGCAAATTTCATTTAAAATAACCTCTTTCGTAAAAAAAAAAAATCATTCACCAAACTATCTCAAAATGAACCAATTCAATTACCTATTAATTCAAAACCGGTAGTCAAAGGAATCCTCACTATCACTCAAAAACAAGAGCATCTAAAAAGACAAGTAGGTAGCTACGATCCTTCAAGGAAAGTCCTTCACAAAGAACTCGTCCTTCTCGGGCAAGAGAGACTTTCATCCTTTGAAGTACAACCCGCTTCAGCCTTCAATTCCTTAGGCAACTTTTCAACCTCTTCTTCCCGGCGAGTAACACAAGATACGTAAGGGGCTCCGTCCTATAATTTCGGAGCTACCGTGGTCAATACACCTTATGCAGCCGTCACTTCCACCACCGGTGCCAGCAGAAAGGAGGAGATGTTCAAAGTAAGTGTAACACCTCCCGTCACCGAGTCGAGCAGCCCGCAAATCCCGACAACTCCTCAAGCGTAACGCCTCCAAGTAGTCACCAGAGCAACAACTTTCACTCCTGCATCAGGACGAGGATCCGGAGGGACGAGAGGAGGACCACCATCCATTACCATTTCAGACTTGATGGAGAAGCGGAAGTTCTTGCTAAGACTCAAACGGATATGGCCGCAACTCAGAAAGAGGTATTTCAGCCGCGCGGACCTACGTGGACCTGATCAAATGAGCGACATCAGATATGAACGGTCCTGTCATGGAGATTCCTACACTGGGGACTGATCCTCACAACGATCCTCCCTGTGTCAACGGATTTACTACGAACTGGAGACCGGTGGATTAGGAAGCGGCATCTCTAGTGGAAAGCTTGTGTGAACTCGCGCCTCTCAAAGAATCAACGTGCGAGAGATGTTTCTGTAATTAATAAAATAGCTCTGGACGTACACCGACTCCTTCACGTCCGTAAGTCTTAATCGCATCGAAAACACCCGTAAATAATGTTACATTTACGGTAAGACGACATGATGGCGTAAAAAGATCACGACCGGCCCTACATGTTACCGCACACATCAAGGGTTCGAGTTCAGAGGGCCCTCGTCGACACAGGAGCATCTTCCAATGTGATTTCTCTCAAGACTCTCAGACGGCCAAGGTTAGCCCATGCAAGATTGTGCGTCATCCCACCACAATGACGGACTTCAAGGAAACCAGGATCAAACACATACGGTGAAGCTTCAACCCATACTCACACCAAAAGGGGACGCACTTTCGAAGCAAGACGTGATTAGAAGGGGAAGACAATAGAAACCAGACCAGCACATACGGTGAAGCTTCAACCCATACTCACACCAAAAGGGGACGCACTTTCGAAGCAAGATGTGATTAGAAGGGGAAGACAATATACCGGCGTCGCTGTTAGCAATTAGCAGGAGAGACTGACACCCGGTCTCTCCGCCCAATGGAATGCTCCAAAAGCGATTCTCCTCACCGAACATCGACATGTTAGTAGATGCAACCAATGGACACGGCATGTTCTCCTCCATGGATGGATGTAGCGGCTACAACCGTGTAAGGATGTACGAGCGTGACGCAAGGGCATATATCTCACCAACAATAAACGACGCGATGACAACAACCTTGGAAAGCCCTGGCGAGGGATAAGAAGTTCCCTCGAGCTTAAAATAAAGGGGAAAACCACCGAGATACAATATCCTCGCGTGTCCGCCAACCCAACTCCAACCTGCCACATGTACGACTCCCGCAATGATGCAACATGAAAACGGGAGAATTCGAGATATTCCATACCAGTGTGCTCGACAAAAAACCACTACGAACAAACCATGTAAACCACGCTTGGGGATCGAGGAACATCGACATGTTAGTAGATGAAGTTCCTTCAACAAGAAGAGAGGTAAGGATGTACGGCGTGACCAAGGATTTCTTCAACACGAGAAAGATGGTCCAACTCAAGAATCATGGAATATTCCATAAGGGACAAAAATCGAACAAACCGGGAGAGGGAAGCCACTTCAACTCTCCCTCCCCAAGGGTAAATCGAATCTTTTTAATTGTTAGGAGAGGAAGCCACTTCAATAGTCTATTCAAGAGGCGCCTCAATGCTCTCTCCGGACCCTGTTCGCTTCGAATCGCTTCAACACTCTCTCCAGGATCTACCTCAATGTTCGCACCAGAAACCACTTTAACATCCTCTCGAGTCGTTTTAACACTCAAGCTACATCAATAATCTGCACTCTAAGTTATCTTTGATGTACTCATTGCTTAAACGTACGTCTCATCCATCCTTCATGAGGACCCAGCGGAGCATGAAAAACCCTGAAGTCGATAGGAGGAAGGTTATCCTGTGGAACGGATGTTTTCATATAGTTGAAAGGGCGCGGTGAACAATTCATCATCGATGTTCGGCATATCTTTGAAGCTGTCAACACTTCCTGACTTGGCACCAGCATTATCTCCAGAAGACATCTCAACAGGGATTCTTTCTACCGCAATGAAATAAAAGACAGGAGTTAGAACTTGTATGAAAGCAGATGAGAAGTGTCGCCACACACGGCAAGACACAACTCACACAATGGCCAGTCCAAACATCATTCAAGTCTGTACGGTACAAGCCTCAAGTCTGGTATTGCTCAAGTCAAAAGGCTGGTATTGCTCAAGTCGCAAAGGCTGGTGTTAATCACGACATAAGGCTGTAGACCCACTTTCAACCGAAGCAGACACAACAAGCCCACGTTCGATCGAGCAGGCGCAGTAACCCCACGAACGAAGCAGGCGCAACAGTCAGTCGATTAGGCACATCCCCACGATTAAACGAAGCAGGCGCAATAGCCCCTCGACCGAAGCAGTCATAGCAAGGTCGATCGAAGCAGGCAAGACCGACATCATGCTAGGGGAACACTTTTTCGGACGTCTCTTGAACGTGACATGCTCGAAGGACAGGACGACCCGTCTCTCCTGGTAACATCTAACATTGTCTCATAAGTTTTATCTTTAATCGTCACCATCTCATGCCTACCACACAATAGTGTAACCATTGTGTGCTAGGCGTGGGACTTAATGTTGATGGTGGATTTTCGTTCAAGGTTGAGTTTGTAAAAACCGAGAAAAATCATGCGCTGACATCTTGTAAAAGATAAAGCCATTTATAAGTGTTGATACTCCCTCACTTAATTCAGCCTTGTATTTCCCGTACTCATTATCAGTGTGGCATGATGACTGAGTGTTACTCTTATAAAGTAACACGAACCTCCAAGCACTATAATGAATCATTATCAGTGTGGCATGAGACTGAGTGTTACTCATACAGAGTAACACGAACCTCCAAGCACTATAATGAAACCATGTACGAAATACCCGTATAGGCTGATTCTCGGTGTGTTATACTAGCCCGAGCCCTCTCGGTGTGTTATACTAGCCCGATTGAGCCCCTCTCGGTGTGTTATACTAGCCCGATTGAGCATCCGGACTTGACTGTATCAGTCTCCGGATATGATCTGATCGCAGTCATCCAACTCCACAAGAATGATTGGATGACCACAGATCAATTCCATCACCCTAAGCATGGTATGGAATACCCACGGCCTTAGCTTGCCAGATATGATCTGATCGCAGTCATACAACTCCACAAGCATAATTGGATGACCACAGATCAATTCCATCACCCCCAAGCAGGTATGGAATACACACGGCCTTAGCTTGCCAGATATGATCTGATCGCAGTCATCCAACTCCACGAGCATGATTGGACGACCCCAGATCAATTCCATCACCCCCAAGCAGGTATGGAATACACACGGCCGACCCCGCATGGTCGACCATTGGCCTTTGCTTGCCAAGAAACCGTCCATACCAAGCATTATGGGCGGAAAACCCTAAATTAGGGTTTGCGGCATATTACATGTGCCGCAAAACGGTCTCAACCATCCATCTTCGCAGGTATAGATGGAGGGTGTAGATGCAGACTCAAAGGGCCCGGAGCATGTCGACACAATCACCATGTGACCGCCTACATACATGACCAGTCGGTCAAAACCAACCATGATTGGTTACAACAAATTCGTCTTTGAAAGAGCATGGTCGCACGGCTTTGCAAGCCAAAATTAGGGTTCAAGCCATCACGCGCGTCCATCTTCTCCGGCACGAATGGAGGGTCACAAATTAGATTGAGCAAGGGTCGGTCACACCAGCATGACCACCGTGAGCCCATCTACCTCCTCATGTGGTCGGCCAAGGCATATCATGCCTGGCCAATCCAAAACGCCCGCTCAAACATGCGTGGATACACTTCCCAAATTGCGAATCGATCTCGACCACTCAACTTCACCGGACGAATTGGGTGGCTTAGATCACGTTTCATGAGACGGTAAGACATAGGCGTGAACATCAACCTACCGTCTACACGCCAAACCAACCGGCCAAGACCGACCAAGCTAGGTCGTCTTGGAAAACGCGCCGGAAAAGGGTATGGCGCGCGGCTTCTTGCGGTATCAAACTCTTATCGCAAAATCAATCTCGACCACTCCTCTTTGACGGTCAAATCGAGTGGCCCAGATCGCGCTTTCATGAGGGAACGGAATACAGGCACCTACACCATCATGCCGTCAACACGCATGTATGGTCGGTCCTCTCCAAAATCCTTCCCACGCTTGGTTTCGACCAAGCTAAAGAGTGATGCTTGCGCACCTCTTTAAAAACCCTAATTTCATCAACGGTCGCAGATGAGTGTCTCAAACATCATCTCGTCCGTCCGACCTCACCAGCTTGGTTATACAACCCTGGTCAGGAGTTATTTGGTTAGTGAGGAGTCATTACCCATCACTGTACCACACCGTAATGCAAGAGACACTGCATAAAATACACACGGTACTTCACAAGTATCGACTTTCTGAATAACGCAGTTATTCAATTCAGCATTACATGCTATCTTTCGTGGATCCACGATCCACATTCCAGACATCAATCATGTCACAAATCGGGGATACATACCGGGTATTGGTCTCGGCGGTTTACAAGCGTGCAAACAGGTAACGCCATCATCACAAGAACGTGTTAGGAAGTCATGGACGGTTAGAGATGAACAGGAAAAGTGGGCAAGACTGGTCGTGTGTTACCGACACACAACTCCACTACTCCATCATTCCACTACCTCCACTTCCCACGAGAAACGTGAATGAGGCTCAATGACTTGTATAAATAGGTTCTCCGCCCTATTTTCCAACAACAAGGAATAACGGAGAACAACAACACAAGTTCAGACGAGACAGAAAAACCAAGTGTTAATACAAATCGTATTCAAACACGCAGAGCCTGCTTGCATCAACCGCAAGCCTGCTCATCTTTCTGTTACAAGTCATAAGCAAGCCAACACCTTCACAATCTCAACACCTTCTTCGCTTCCCTCCCTAAGATCAACCCCATCTCCTTCACTTTGTGACCGAAACAAGTCCTGGGAACACCATTTCTTGGTTTAGGCCGGACTTGCATGATTGATCTCTCGAATCTACAAGCACTCACCGCGTAAATGCATTTGTTTAAAGGTTTAAATTCATTCCTCATCCACACCCCAAATTACCAAATTCTGCAGGAGTAGTTTTCACCCATCAACAAGCATGTAGTAACAATCCCATATACCCTGTGAATTTACATCATTATTAATCAATGGATGAGCAGCCTTGTATTTCCTGTACTCATTATCAGTGCGGCATGACGACTGAGTGTTGCTCTCAGCAGAGCAACACGAACCTCCAAGCATTATAATGAAAGCATGTACGAAATACCCGTACAGGCTGTAACTCTCGGTGTGTTATACTAGCCCGATTGAGAACTCTCGGTGTGTTATACTAGCCCGATTGAGCATCCGGACTGTCCGTATCAGTCTGGAAATGATCTCGTTCATCCAACTTCACCAGCGTGATTGGATGGCCCAGATCGATTCCATAACCCCCAAGCAGGTATGGAATATTCACCTTAGAACCAACGCGGGCCCCGCATGGTCGTCCTCCCCAAAATATTGGCATAGCTTGCCAAAACGTCCAAACCAGAGTGTATGGACGGAAAACCTAAATTAGGGTTTGCGGCATATTACATGTGTCGCAAAAAGCAGTCTCAACCATCCATCTTCGCGGTATAGATGGAGGGCGTAGATGTAGATTCAAAGGGCCCGAGCATGTCAACACAATCACCATGGGCCCGCCTACATACCCGACCAATCGGTCGGGACCAACCATGGTTGGTCATCCCATTCGTGCGCTCGAACGTGAGCATGATGTACGACCGTGAAAACCAAAATTAGGGTTTTGAACATCACGAGCGTCCATCTTCTCCGGCACGAATGGAGGGTCCCAGATTAGATTTAGCAGTCCCGGTCATACCAAAGCATGACCACCAGTTGGCCCGTCTATCCCCTCACCGATCAGCCAAGGCATATCATGCCTGGCTATCCCAAAACGCGCGTCCAAACTTGTGTGGTCACACTTCCCAAATTGCATATCGATCTCGACCACTCAACTTCACTAGGACGATTTGAGTGGCTTAGATCACGTTTTCATGGGACAGTCAGGTATAGGCGTGAACACCAGCCTACCACCTACACTCCAGATCGATCGACCAAGACCGACCAAGAATTAGTTGTCTTGGAACGCGTGCCTGAAGATGGCGTGATGTGCGGCTCTTGCGGCACTAGTTTTCTGTCACAAATTGATCTCGACCACTCATTCTGTCCACTCAACTTCCCGACCAATCAACTGCACCGTCATGCCGTCTACACGAATGTACGATCGGCCTGGCCAAAATCGTCTCCCAAGGTTGGATTCGACCAAGCTGAAGAATGATGCCTGCGCACCTCTTTAAAACCCTAATTCCACCAACGGTCGCAGATGAGTGTCTCAAAGATCATCTCGTCCGTCCTACTTCACTGGCTTGGTTATACAACCCTAGTCAGGAGTTAATTGGTCAGTGAGGCGTCATGGTAATCACCACCCATCACTCTACCACACCATGATGCAGTACCTGCATAAAATACACATGATACTTCACAAGTATCAACTTCCTGAATAACGCAGTTATTCAATTTAGCATTACATGCTACCTTTTTGTGGGTCCCACGATCCACACATTCCAGACATCAATCATGTCACAAACTGGGGGATACATACTGGGGTATTGGTCTGGCGGTTTACAGCGTGCAGCGTGCAACGCGCCATCACAAGAACGTGTTAGGAAGTCATGGACGGTTAGAGATGACAGGAGAAGTAGGCAAGACTGGTCGTGTAACACCAACACACAACTCCACTACTCCATCACTCCACTTACTCCACTTCCCACGAGAGATGTGAATAAGGCTCAAATGACTTGTATAAATAGGTTCTCCTCCCTATTTTCCAAACAGGAGAAACAAGACAAGTCCAGACAACAGAGGCAAGTGTTGATACAATCGTATTCAAACACCGGAACTGATAGCTTACACCCTGCAAGCCAGTTCAGCTTCCTGATACAAGTCATTCATAGCCAACACCTTCACATTCTCAACACCTTCTTCGCTTCCCTCCCTAAGATCAACCCCATCTCCTTCACTTTATGACCGAAACAAGTTTGGAACGGCCATTTCTTGGTTTAGGCCGGACTTGCACAGATTGATCTCTCGAATCTACAAGCACTCACCGCGCAGTGCATTTGTTTAAGGTTTAGACTCATTTCTCATCCACACACCCCAAATTACCAAAACCTGCAGAAATAATTTTCACCCATAAACACATATGAAATTGCAAATGTCGCGTGAAAGAGAGTATGAAGGGAAACAAACATGGCGTTTGATCATTGAGCCTCTTTTTCCATGTGTGGGATGCCAAGTCCCCAGTGAATTCCAAAACTATCTTTCTTGTAAAATTGTTGAATAGAACTTACTTGTTTTTGAAGCCTCACTTGTATCAAACCGAAGTAGCCTCTCTAAGGAAATCGTCTGTATTAATCTCTCAGAGAAGGAAAGCTATCCCTCTGAATTAAGCTTCTTCTGAACAATGCATTTCAAAGCGTTGCATTCACTGGTAGGGTGGTGAAGGAACCGGTGGAAATGACAATACTTCGGGTCCATTACTTCTTGATCAGTGGGTGGACGCCATACAGGAGGTAGCTCTACCTCTCCGTTTCGTACCCACTCCTCCAGCAACTCCAGAATCTTTTTCATTGGGAACGGAAAGTGTAGGTACTTCGAGTCTAGCCTTTCCTGTGTTTGTGGGCGTTGTGGTGTCTCTACATGGCTTTGATGTGAAGCACGTTTCGGAGATAAAGTTGTAAGATTTTTGAGTGCTATCATATCCGCGGATCGCCTGCCTGGGTGACGGGGTGTGGAAGGTGTCGTAATATCACTGCTGAGTGATCGAATTGAACGCTCCCATCCTCTGTACTCACGTGTTCCTTGATTGATCTCTCCTTCCTCAAGCATTTCTTCACTTAGTTGAAAAGTCGATGCGGATTGGACAGTCTTCCGGGCTTCGACAAGAGTCTTGTGATATAAATCTTCTAGCAGGGCTCCGTAAGCTGCAGTCTCCCTTTCTTTATCCGGAAGACGTTGTGGTACCCCGGACAATTCTTTTCCTCTATGGAGTTTCCTTGAGTCTTCGTTGTCGGCTGGACCATGTTGTTCGTCTCTCTTGAGTCCCCTGTGATTACGCGCTCTTTCTGCATCTCTACTGGTAAAGGTGTGACTCCTGGCTAAGGATTCAACGTTTCTTGTACTGTCTGAGTAGATGCCTGCCGACCCTTCTTGTAATTGTCTTTGTTATATCATTCAAAAGGCGGAATGTTTCGCTCGATCTTCTAGCGATACCGGCTTGATTTGCCAAGACATCCTCCAAACATTCTAGCTACACTTCCCATGATATCTCGAACCACCTGTGGTTTAGGGTGAGGATACATCGCGAGATGAAAACCGAAAAATTGAGAATTTAATTTTTTGCAACCGAGAGATCAACCTCCCGCTGTGGTCGCCAATTGTTTATGGGTGAAAACTATTTCTGCCGGTTTTGGTAATTTGGGGTGTGTGGAAGAGAAATGAGTCTAAACCTTAAACAAATGCACTGCACGGGAGTGCTTGTAGATTCGAGAAATCAATCTGTACAAATCCGGCCTAAACCAAGAAATGGCTGTTCCAGATTTGTTTCGGTCACAAAGTGAAGGAGATGGGGTTGATCTTAGGGAGGGAAGCGAAGAAGGTGTTGAGATTTTGAAGGTGTTGGCTATGTATGACTTGTATCAGAAAGCTGAACTGGCTTGCATGATGTAAGCTATCAGTTCCGGTGTTTGAATATGATTGTATTAACACTTGCCTCTATTGTCTTGTCTTGTTTCGTTTCTTTTTGGAAAATAGGGAGGAGAACCTATTTATACAAGTCTTTAAGCCTGACCCTTGTATCTCGTGGGAAGTGGAAAAAGTGGAGTGATGGAGTAGTGGAGTCGTGTGTTGGTGTCACACGACCAGTCTTGCCCACTTCTCCCATCATCACTAACCGTCCATGACTTCCTGACACGTTCTTGTGATGGCGCGTTGTGCGCTGCACGCTGTAAACCGCCAGACCAATACCCAAGTATGTATCCTCCAGTTTGTAACATGATTGATATCTCGAGTGTGTGGATCGTGGGACCCACAGAAACTAGCATGTAATGCTAGATTAAATAACTAAGTTATTTAGGAAGTCGATACTTGTGAAGTATCGTGTGTATTCTATGCTGAGTACCGCATCGAGTATATTCAAGATGTATGAAGCATCGTTTGTTTGAGCGTCTCAAAATAGCCTCATGTCCATCCTACTTCATGTGATGGTTTGGAGGTTGCACAAGCAATTCCTCCCTTGGCCGACCACATGGTGTGGTAAAGTGACGGGTGATGATCACCATGACGCCTCACTGACCAATTAACTCTTGACTGTGGTCGTATAACCAATCTGGTGAAGTTGGACGGACGAGATGATCTTTGAGACACTCATCTGCGACCGTTAGTGGAATTAGGGTTTTAGAAGAGGTGCGCAAGCACCACTTTTCAGCTTGGTCGAATCCAAGCTTGGGACACGAATTTGGCATGGCCGATCGGGCATGCGTGTAGACGGCATGCCGGTATACATGCCCATACCTCACTGTCCCGTGAAAGTGTGATCTGGACCGCTTAATTTTTCCGGCAAAGAGGAGCGGTCAGGATTGATTTATGACAGAAGTTTGGTGTCGCAAATGCCGCGCGTCATGCCAACTTCCAGCACGCGTTTCAAGACGACCAAGCTTGGTCGGTCCCGGCCGATTGGTTCGGCGTGTAGGTGGTAGGCTGGTGTTCACGCCTATACCTCACTGTTCCATGGAAACATGATCTAAGCCACTCAATTTGTCCGGCGAAGTTGAGTGGTCAAGATCAGTTCGTGATTGGGAGGTGTGACCACACTAGTTTGGGCGTGCGAATTGGAATAACCAGGCATGGTATGCCTTGGTCGATCGGTATGGAGATAGATGGGTCCACGGTGATCATGTTGATGCTCACCGGACCTACTCAGTCGACTCCTAAACCCTCCATTCGATCAGGAGAAAACGGACGTTTGCGATCAATGCAATCCCTAATTAGGGTTTTGCCGGCCGTGCGGCATGCCCAATTTGGGCGCACGATCTGGAACGACCAGCCATGGTTGGTCCTGACCGATCGGTCATGTGTGTAGGCGGGATTACAGTGAGCGTGTTGACATGCTCTGGGCCCTTTGAATCTACATCTACACCCTCCATCTATGCCTGCGAAGATGGATGGTTGAGACTGATTTGCGACACATGTAATGTGCCGCAAACCCTAACTTAGGGTTTTTCGTCCATACTGCTTTGGCTTGGACGGTTTGGCAAGCTATGCCACCCTTTTGGGGAGGCCGACCATGCGGGGCCCGCGTTGGGTCGGTAGTGAATATTCCAATACCTGCTTGGGGTCATGGATTCAATCTAAGCCATCCAATCATGCTGGTGAAGTTGGATGGTCGTGATCGTTTCTGAGACTGATATGGACAGTCCAGATTCAAATATGCTCAATCGGTCTAGTATAACACACCGAGAGATGTATGCTCAATCGGGCTAGTATAACACACCGAGAGTTGTAGCCTGTACGGGTATTTCGTACATGCTTCATTATTAATGCTTGGAGGTTCGTGTTGCTCTGCTGAGAACAAAGACTCGGTCGTCATGCCCCACCGGTAATGAGTACAGAAATACAAGGCTGGTCATGCATTAATTAATAATGTTTGTAAATTCACGTGGTATACGGGATTGTTGCTACATGCTCCAACCTCGGATGAATTTCGTGTATATAATTCACGAGAATCTTTCGGGATTGTTGCCACATGCTCCATTCTAGGTGAATTAGTAAAGTGAAGAAGTATTCATCACTTATTAATGGCTTTATCTTTTGCAAGATGTTAGCGCATAATTTTGGCTTTTACAATTTTAGCCTTAAATGAAAATCCACCATCAACAGGTTCCTATGGTTTCTCGTCCCATTGGTGGGGTAGTTGGAGTCTTAGTGGCGGTTGGAGGCATCATGCTTGATGAAGCGTTAGGAACGGTAGCGGCAGCTCTGGTCCTGGTGACTGTCGACGTTACGCCTGAAGGAGCGCCTTCAGTACACGTTAGAGGTGGCAGCGGCTTTGGCCCTGGTGATCGGCGGCGTTACACCCGAAGGAGTGCTTTCGCTGCTACTGGGGTCAGTAGATGGCATAGTGATGTTGTTGGAAGTAGCGTTAACACCAGGGATAGATTCTGCGTTGGTTTTCTCGGCAGTTGATCTGGATCTGAGTTCCACCATGTTGGAGTTGTAAGTGAAAGGTGATATCGGAAATTTGGAAATCGATATTGCAACTGATAGATTGATCTCCCACTGTGGTCGCCAATTATTTTTGGGTGAAAATGGTTTCTGCTAATTTCGGTAATTTCGGTGTGTGGGTGAGAAATGAAATTAAACCCTAAACAATGTACTACAAGGGAGTACTTTAGATTCGAGAGATCAATCTGTACAAGTCCGGCCTAAACCAAGAAATGGCCGTTCCAGACTTGCTTTGGTCACAAAGTGGAGGAAAATGGGTTGGTTTAGGGGAGGGAAGCAAGGAAAGTGATGAGACCAGAATAGTTGATTCTGGAAGAGAAGTTGTGTTACGACTTGTATCAGAAAGTGGGAAGCTAACAGATGGGAAAGTTAGCAAACGTTTTCTGAGTGGTGTATGCTCCTGCCTGAACTTTCCGTTCGGTGGAAATAGGTAAGACCTATTTATACAAGTCGAAGTGAAACGTACTCTGGTCTCATTAAGGAATGGAAAAATGGGTGAATAAATGGGAAGAGGTGGTAACGTTAATGCATGGAATTGATGTTCCATAAAACCGTTAACCCATGGAATTGATGTTCCATAAAACCGTTAACGCATGGAATTGATGTTCCATAAAAAGAACATTTCACCATTAACTCCCTGTATTTACTAACCGCCTCATCCTTATGACACTTCCTTATGACGGGCGTAGTGTACGCCGCACGCTGTAAACCGCCAAACGAATACCCAAAGAGGATTCCCCAGTTTGTGATATGTGTTGATGTCTCGAACATGTAGTATGTTGTTGTTGCATGGCAAGTCGCGCTGGGGAGACTTGCTATCTTGGTGACCTTCGACGGTCGAGATTTTGCATCTCAAGAGGAAAGATAGCCGTTGATCGTTGCACGCTTTCGTTTTGGTAGCCGCGTAGGGAAGGCCAGCATGGTGGCGCGGTTAGGTTGGCATGCCATGGTTTGGCGTGGCCAAACTTAGGTTTTAGGGCTAAAGGTTAACATGCATCGTCTGGTAACCTTGGATGGCTAGGATTTGCTCCTGGGATTGAAGGGGGACCGTTGATCATCACACGCCTTCGTTTTCGGTAGCCGCGTAGGGAAGGCCAGCATGGTGGCGCGGCTAGGTTGCCATGTTGTTGGCATGGCATGGTTTGGCGTGGCCAAACGTTTTCGGGCCAAAGGTTAACATGCGTCGTCTGGTAACCTTGGATGGCTAGGATTTTCTCCTGGGATTGAAGGGGGACCGTTGATCGTCGCATGCCTTCGTTTTTGGTAGCCGCGTAGGGAAGGCCTTGGCATGCCGTTTTGGTTTGGCGTGGCCAAAGCCAAAGGTTACCATGCGCGTCTGGGTAACCTTGGATGGAATTTGCGGGAAAGGGGGACCGTTGATCATCGCACGCCTTCGTTTTGGTAGGCGCACCTAGGTTGGCATGCCGTTGGCATGGCATGGTTTGGCGTGGCCAAACTTAGGTTTTCGGGCCAAAGGTTACCATGCGTCGTCTGGTAACCTTGGATGGCTAGGATTTGCTCCTGGGATTGAAAGGGGACCGTTGATCGTCGCACGCCTTCGTTTTTGGCAGCCGCGTAGGGAAGGCCAGCATGGTGGCGTGGCTAGGTGCGTTTGGCATGGTGGGGCCAAGGGCTTAGCATGCCTTTGGCACATGGTGCGGCTAGCACGGCTAGGGACAAGGCAAGGTGCGGTTTGGCTTGGCATGGTGGGGCCAAGGGTTTGGCATGCCGTTGGCACATGGCGCGGCTAGCATGGCTAGGGCCAAGGCAAGGTGTGGTTTGGCTTGGCATGTGTGGCCAAGGGTTTGGCGCGAAAGGTTTGGCTTGGCATGGCGGGGCGAAGGGCTTGGCATGCCATGGGTGCATGGTGCGGCTAGCATGGCTAGGGCCAAGGCAAGGTGCGGTTTGGTTTGGCATGTAGGGCCAAGGGTTTGGCGTGAATGGTTTGGCTTGGCATGGCGGGGCCAAGGGCTTGGCATGCCATGGGTGCATGGTGCGGCTAGCATGGCTAGGGCCAAGGCAAGGTGCGGTTTGGCTTGGCATGTGGGGCTAAGGGTTTGACGTGAATGGTTTGGCTTGGCATGGCGGGGCCAAGGGCTTCGCATGCCATGGGCGCATGGTGCGTCTAGCATGGCTAGGGCCAAGGCAAGGTGCGGTTTGGCTTGGCATGTGGGGCCAAGGGTTTGGCGTGAATGGTTTGGCTTGGCATGGCGGGGCCAAGGGCTTGGCATGCCATGGGCGCATGGTGCGGCTAGCATGGCTAGGGCCAAGGCAAGGTATGCCATGGGCACATGGTGCGGCTAGCATGGCTAGGTCCAAGGCAAGGTGCGGTTTGGTTTGGCATGGTGGGGCCAAGGGTTTGGAATGCCAGTGGCACATGGCGCGGCTAGCATAGTTGACATGCCTTGGCGTGGTAGGTGTGGCTGGCATGGTTTGCCATTGGCACAGGGGTGCGTCTAGCATGGTTGGCATGCCTTGGCGTGGTAGGTGTGGCTGGCATGATTTGCCATTGGCACAGGGGTGCGGCTAGCATGGTTGGCATGCCTTGGCGCATGGTGCGGCTAGCATGCCTTGGCGCGGTAGGTGTGGCTGGCATGATTTGCCATTGGCACAGGGGTGCGGATAGCATGGTTGGTATGCCTTGGCGTGGTAGGATGTGGCTGGCATGATGAGCCATTGGCACGTGCGGCGTGAGAATTAGGGTTTCGGCTCGTCGAAACCCTAATTAGCATAAAAAAAAGGTACCCTGGTAATTTTCTCGCAGTCAAATTAAAGGGTTCAATAAATGCGCTTGGTGGAGACATTATTACTCAAGTTCTGTGACGTCATTGTCTGACTAGGGTTTTATGATTTTAACCCTAAGCTAAAAACCACCATCAACACCTATATACCACAGATGGAAAATCTTATTTTCCAAGCAGTCAAATGGAAATTATTATTTCCCAAACAATTCATAGAGACAAACAAGCATTACAGTTCCTTTCCAGACCATGGAAAGATTAAAAGAAATAACAGAACTTTCGGAATTTAAAACTAAACAATGCATTGAAAGCACAACCAGATAATGCATGACTTTGATAAACATAAACTTTTGTAAAAGAAAACAACAATAATCACTAAAGAGCTTGTAGATGGTGGATTTTCGACAATGGGTAAAATCATAAACCCATAATTATAAGTATTCCTGATCCAGCAATCAGACGAATATTGAGGCTCATGTCTCTTATCGAAAGCATGAAATCTCATGCCACAAGAATCTCTGACTGAGAATATTGTCTCTCAGAGTATATATGGATATGTAGTCTCCCAGCTGAGGAAACGGCATATCTTATGAATACTGAGCAATTTCAGTAACTACTTCTACATAGAATCAAAAGATTAGACGGCTCCTAGACAGCTAGCCTGCTAGTATAGAGCAATAACGGGATGAAACAATGTTTTCCCTAACTATATGAAAGAAAATATGACGCTTCAACAAGCTCATATCACTCAATTTCTGAATAATTAATGCTCCTAGATGATCATGCTAGTATAGAGCCATTAATTAATTATTCTCGAAATCAATAGATTCATTAATCAATCCTCGGAAAATATTCAATATTTTCATAATATTTCGTTACTTCAATTTATGGTTCTTCTCAAAGAGAATTCCATGGGTTAGTAATAAATATTCAACACACGGGCGTCTGAGCTACCTCCGAGTAAGCCCTGATTTAAATGGTGCAAGTGTACTCGACGATGATGCATTAACAATCACCGCACGAACGAGTATTTCAAAATACGACGAAACGATGAACCTATGCAAAATAGGAAGGAAAATAATAAATAATTAAAAAATTGACCAAGGCGCTGGGAGCATGGGCCCACCGACCATCCGGCCGTGCCGTGGTCAATCCCACGCTAGTTTTATATTTTTATCATATTTTTTGTTATCTTCCTTGATCTCATGGAAATCCTTTCATTTGAACAAATATCCTTCGTTTTGAGGAAAATCCTCAGTTTCATGGTGTTTCCTTCACACCGAGGAAATAATATAAAATTAGGGAAAATATTGTGGGGCCGTGATTATTGCCAACCGGCCATGCCTTGATCCCGGCCGGCCCCACACCTCATGGTTCCTCATTATTTTATTATTATTTCCCTAATTTCATGAAAACTCCTTAATTTCATGGTACTATCACAAACCCATGAAAAAATATAATATAAAATTAGGAAAACTCGTGGGACCGGGCCCAAACCGTCCGGCCGTGCCCTAGCCGGTCCCACACGCCCCTTATTTTATTATTAATTTTAAGTTTCCTTGGTCCCATGAAATTCCTTGATTTCATGGTATTTCTCTCAAATTATGAAAATTCCTTCAAATCATGGAAAGATACATAAAAAATACATAAAATTAAGGAAACTCGTGGGACCGGGCCCAAGCCGGCTGGCCATGCCCTAGCCAGTCCCACACGCCCCCATTTTTATTATTTTAATATTATTTGCTTCCTTGATCCCATGGAAACTCTCTCACTTTAAGGAAACTCCTTAATTTCAACAAAAATCCTTGGTTTCATGATATTTTCATAAAATCATAAAAAAATATTATAAAATTAGGAAAAAGGCACCATGGGACTGTGGTCACTGGACGGACATGCCTTGGCTCCAGCAGTCTCACGCCTCATGTTCCTTCATTTTATAATTATTTTCCTTCATCTCATGAAGTTTCCTCAGTTTCAGCAAAACCCTAATATTTGTCATATTTTCTCAAATGGATGCTCAACTGCACGCCAGAAAATATCAAAATTCTCAGGATTGTGACACAAACGTGTTGACGACGTGAGCATGTTATCTTGACTGGCCAGGGTTGGATCCTTGATTCTTTCCACTGGAGCTTCTCCCGTATGTCTTGGTTTGGTTTCCCTCAAGTCCCGTCATTGTGGTAGGCTTCCCGACGACCTCGCCCGGGAGAGGCTTGGATGTCCCGGGAGAATCTTGAGAGTAATGAAAATGATCCTGTAGATATGGGTGTCTTGAACTCCGAATCCTTGATGCGTGCGGTGACATGTAGGTCACGGTGCCTGACCTTCCTCCGTTGACAGCAAAGAAAACGTCTGCTGCTGGGCCGATTCTTCGAGAGATGTGAAAGTTTGCATAGACTTTCCACTAGAGAAATATCCACCGCCCAGTTCATAGTGAAACTATTGACTTGAGGAAGATCGTTGTGAGGAGGTAGGAGCCCATGACAGAAGGGCCGAACTGCAGTGAAACTATTGACTCGAGGAAGATCTCACTTTAGGAGCCTCCATGACTCAACTTGAGCAGGAGGAAACTATTGACTCGAGGAAGATCACAGAGGATCACCCTGAAACAGGAGCCCATGACAGAAAATGTCGCTTTGATCAGGTCCATGTAGGTTGCCATTGAAGTATTTTCGTTGAATTCAAAATGGGTCATGTGGAAATCGAAATGTCTTAAAAAGTGAGTACCTCTTTTAAATATTAGTCTTGACAAGAACTTCCGCTTTTCCATCAAGTGCCATAATGGGGAGATGGTCCTCCTCTCGCCCCTCCTAGGCCTCTCGTCTTTGATGAAGGAAGGAGGAAGTTGTTGCTCTGGTGACTACCGGAGGTGTTACACTGATGAGATGCCGTGACTTGGTACATAAAGCTCGCCCGGGATGGGACAATATCATATCGCCGAGCGATCGAATTGAACGTTCCCATCCTCCGTACTCACGTGTTACTTGATTGATCTCTCCTTCCTCAAGCGTTTCTTCACGGCTTCGACAAGGGTCTGAGATGTAAATCTTCCAAATAGGATCCGTGAGTGTTCCCATTTTTTTCCATGAAGACGTTGTGGTTCTTCATTGTTGACTGACCATGTCAGTTTTCATCTTTCCCCGAGTCTCTGCGGGTTTCAGAAAGGTGTGACTCTTGCTAAGGATTAAGCGTTGCACCGTCAGTGATACCGGGCTTGATTTGCCAAGACATCCTCCAACATTATGCTTTGTCGGAATACTGTGGTCTCCGAGTGAGGATACATTCAAGGATTGAATTCAATTTTTGCAACCGATAGATCAACCTCCACCGTGGTCGCCAATTGTTGATGGGTGAAAAATCATGGAAAGATACATAAAAATACATAAAATTAAGGAAACTCGGGCTTGCTTATGTGGGACCGCAGCCGAGTGTTTGAATACGGTTTGTATTAAAGCGGCTGGCCATGCCCTAGCCAGTCCCACACGCCCCATTTTTATTATTTTAATATTATTTGCTTCCTTGATCCCATGGAAACTCTCTCACTTTAAGGAAACTCCTTAATTTCAACAAAAATCCTTGGTTTCATGATATTTTCATAAAATCATAAAAAAATATTATAAAATTAGGAAAAAGGCACCATGGGACTGTGGTCACTGGACGGACATGCCTTGACTTGGCTCTAGGGGGTGATGGAAATCCAATCAAAACCCTAATATTTGTCATATTTTCTCAAATGGATGCTCAATCGCACGCCACGGTATTTTTAAAATATCAAAATTCTCGATAATGATTCATTATAGTGGATTGTGACACAAACGTGTTGACGCTTTATCTTTTACAAGACGTGAGCATGTTATCTTGATCGCCGCACGCCTTAAAAATATCAAAATTCTCAGGGTTGGATCCTTGGCTCGCAATGAGCCGGTCCCACGTATTTTCACGATTTGACCTAATTTGCGCAATTGCACGTATTAGGTCCAAAACTCTTCCAAATAAATTTGGATTTTCATGGAATGATCGTCAGTCGATCCCAGGACCACCTAGGGGCCGGTTTCATGACCCCTTGGTCGGTCCCTCTCATCTTCATAATTAATTAGGTTTTATTACCTAAGGTTCAGACGAGCATTTTTCGAATAAATGATTAAAAACAAGCATTTAATCATCCTTTCATCAAATCAACTGGTCTTCAGGAGACCTTGATTGTAGTTGCAGGAAATCCTACACTACACCCCTCACAAGAATCTATATAATCAAAGCATTTTTAGGATAAGTAATTGTAATTTTTATTGATTATACTCTTAAATGCTTACAAGATGAAATGGAAATCAGTTAAAGAATTACAATCACTCTAAACTTTCTCTCTCTTAATGACTTGCCTAACACTCGAAAAAGATCTCTCCTTCAACAGACTTGTTCAACTCTTTATATAGGGTAGTACATAGTGGATGACAGCTAAGCTGTCCTTTATTTTCGGGAATAACTTGCGAAATATCGCAAGTGTATAAATATATAATCTCGCAGTTCTCCTAGATATCGCTAGGTCTTCACATCTTTCTCGTGTTTTGGCTGTCGTCATTCATTGCGTCATTTATATTACTTATCTGCGATACCTTCGCAATGCTGTCATTTATTGATCTCGCGAGGTATTGATGTTGCGATATTCTGATCCTACATCTTGCCTCTTCTCATGTCTTCTCTGCGAAGAAGAGAATGTCATGAGAACTAGTATTTTCGAATTGCCGCAACTGTTCATCTTTATCTGTTTACTGACATGACCTCGTACTTTTATACAGAATTTATTACACGTGTTTCTTCTTCCACTCTTTTCTTGACACGTCTCTTTCAACCGTTTATTCTTGACCATTCACGTCTCTTCTCGCATTAAATGCATTTATCTTCTCGAGAACTCTTCTCTATATATAATTTTCTCATCCTCATCTTCTTCTTTTTTACTTTCTCTCTGCAATTTTTCTTCAATTCTCTTCCTCCGCAATTTACGTTTCTGCTACTGTAAATTTTCCTTTTCTTCTTTCTCTTGATCTTCAATTCCCTATTCATTCCCATATTCGAGAATGGCTCCACTCGGGTCGTAGATATGAAACCCTTTTGAGTGAGATTCAAAAGAATTTACAAGAGAAGGGTTTTACCTTATCCACCATTCCCAATCAAGAATCTTCATCTATTCTGTCTGCAAAGTTGTTTACTGATCATCAGTGTCATGATCAGAAGATCATAATTTCGCTAGGTCAACTCCTCGCAGGTCTTCCCATTCCTCTCTACAATCCCGACTTACCCTTGTTCTATGAAATTCTTTCTCATGAGAAGTTCTCGCGAGCTATCTTTCAATTAAGTGGGGATTGCATCCGTTTAATGCTTGAATTCTCCAATCGCGGCTATTTGGTAAAGGATCTCTATACCCTGATGAAGTCAAAGATCCTAAATTCGCAAACTTGGAGATAGTTGCTGAAAAGTATTCAGTAGAAAACTTTTTTGAAAATTATGAAGTGATAAATATGAAGAATGATAGGTCTCGCTGGGGTGCACGGTTGAAAAGAAAAGAGAACATTCCCAGCGACAAGATACTCATGCAAGATATGGATTGGCACTCCGGCAAGAGCAATGTTCCTCGCCATTCCAAAGACGATAAGTGGTGTGTCTTTCCGCTATTTTTGAACGGACCTTACATTTCAAGTTCCAATGTACTCCCTGCGAATCTCGCAAATTACGATCCCTGGGTATTTAACTAGCCCGGGAAAGCAAAAGAGGTATATTTCCTAACCTTCACTTGCTTTGCGATCTTCACTTCCTCTTATATCTAATCTTGCGAACTTTTTAGATTATCAAACTGAGAAAAAGTTACGAAAGGAATCCAAAGGCGAGTACCCTGGCGATACTCCGTTCAATCACAGATGATGTAAGAAACATTTTCTTTTGTTATTTTTAACAATATTGTTGCCTCTGTTTCTTATCTTCATTCGTGTGTGAAGATTGGTGTTGAAGTTACCGGCGAAGAAATTTCTGAAGCTGCGAAGGCCAAAGGAAAGGGTAAAGGTTCTCTTCGCAAGGGGAAATCCACTACCCCACCTTCTAAAAAACGGAAGATTCACTCTTCTTCTCGCTCAAGTCCTCTATCCAGCGAGAGTTATAATGAGGATGATGACGAAGTTGATGTTCCTTTTGCGAAGGATGATCATCTAACTGAATCCCCTATGGCACTACTATCTAATATCTTCTCATATTCCATGCAAGGAATTGGAGATGATCGCCTTTCTAATACATGCGAAGCTCTCGCAAATATCTGTGACGCTTCCTTGCTAGAGGGTAACGATTCTCTCCAGGGGGTTTCCAGATCAGTGACTCCCAGCCTCTTAAATGCACTTGGTACCTTGGTGCGTCTATATTTCTTTATTTCTTCATAATTTTTATTTTAAATCATATCTTGATAATTTCTTTATCTTTCTTTGTAGTCTGGGAGAGATTCCTTTGTTGTTGCCTCAGATCTTGAGAAAAGACGCAACACCCTTGAAAAGAAATATCTTCAACTTCGCAAAAAGGATGAAGGATTAGAAAGTGAAGCTGCAATTCTTCGCGAAAGGGTTCAACTACTGGAATCTGAATCTTCCACACAGAAAAATAAAATATCTATCCTTGAAAGTGCTAATCAGCAACTCTATGGTATAAGATTCTTCCTTTTTCCTTGTTTTTATTCTGTCATTTATTCTTCTTTATCTGACATATCATTTTCGCAGACATTTATAATCTTTCTGATGAAGCCATCCTTCTTCACTCATTTCCCGAGTCTATGGATAGTGATGCTCTTCTTACTCATCTCAACGAATCTTTAAACAGTTCTTTGAATAACAATATTAGATCTCTTCCGCTAAACGAACTTCAAACCAAATTTCATCTCTTAGAAATTGATCATAGATCTAGTTTAGGTTTAGCCAACCGATTTAAACGTCTATACCTTAGTTCCCACGAGAAAACTAATATTTTAAGGAAGAAAATTAGTAACCTTATAGATGACAAAGATCGCATTACTAATCAAGGTGCCCAAGCATTAGCGAAATTTCAAAAAACTCTTCTTGAAGTCCAAGTTGAACGGGATGAATCTCTTCGCCAAAATGCCATACTTAACGAGAGAAAGAATCAAATTCGTTCTCTTCTTCTCATAAATAGTGACGATGAATTCGCTTGGGCTGCGAAAGTTCTAGATAATGCCGTAAATAACTTAGGTGTTAACGTTAGCCTTCACGCGAGCATACCTTTGCCTTGGTTAAAGATATGATTTCTGACAGAGAAGGTTGTTAATTGTTCTTCTTTACTTTACCACTTCTTTTTTGTGAAACTGCTAATAAGTTACTGACTCGTTGTCATTTGTTCACAGAAGCTGAGAAGAGGTTTCAGACTAGAATTAAAGAACTTGAATCTGAGAAAGAACAACTTGCAAAGGACTTCTCTCTTCGCAATGACAAGTATTCTAAGTTGAAGAAGCAACTACAAACTTCTGTAGCGAATTTCCAGAATGATGATGTCCGCTTTCGCAATCAAACTATTAGGACAGTCTGCGACGACCACAATATTCCTCTTTCATTATATCCTTGTCTTCTTGATGAGATTCCTGAAAATATTCCTTCCTTGGACGTCTCTGATAGTGATGCTAGCGAAGAAGAGGAGTTCGATGAAGAGTCTGATGAGAAAAAAGAATGAACTAAGAAATAACTCCATTTTCTTCTTTCTTTTCTTGTAATATCTGTACATTTATCCTTTTAGTCTTCCATTTTTGTAACTTCTTACTGTAAATCTCTCGGATCTTCAAATACAAGTTCTATTTTGTTGTCTTTTCCGCACATGTTAAAAGAACAATTCTTTCTTGCAATACAGTTAATCAATATTATGAGTGCATAAATCTATCATATGAAAATAAATAACAAGTTTATATCCTATTCATTCCCATATTTGCCTCTGTTATTTGTTTTCAAATGAGAGATTTTAGTCGAAAACCTTTAAGTAATAATATGCCTTAGTTTCATAATTGTTGCTGCTTAGTCTTCGCAAGCAAATTTTTCTTGATTGTCTCCATGTGTATACTCGCAAGCTTATTTGTTTGCATATAATCATCTTTGCAAGCTTATTTGCTTATTCATTTTCTTGTGTGGTCTTATTTTGCCATCCTAGTTAAAGGTCTTAGTGCGCCACCCCTCATTATTGCGACAAAATCGCATGACGTCTTTACATTTTCATGTAATGACCCATTGATCTTGCCTTATCATGTTTTTAGTATTGTTGCCTCTGCAGGATAATTTTATTGCGTCAATATGATAAGCCTGAATTTTCTTGCGAAAATAAAGCCCCAAGACATTGCCGTCTTGCGACGAAATCGCAGGACGTCTTTACACTTTCATGTAAAGACCCATTGATCTCGTCTTATCCTTGCGTTAGTATTATTGCCCCTTCAGGATCATCGCACAAATATGACAAGTCTAAATTTTCTTGCGAAAATTGAGCCTCATGACATTTGCGTCTTAAGACACTTGTCAGCTCCCTAATGGAGGGTGCCGCCCTTATCATCTCCCTGGTTGCCCCTTCAAGGAGGCGTACATCGGCCATACAAGACTAGCTCCTCCCATCCGGTCTTAACAACAACCAGTTGTTTTCGTAGCCTCTTATCCCTTATACCTATAGGGCTTATGGTTACGAGACTGCACCCTAAGTGGAGTTTTCTTGGCCGAAAAAGCATGTGCCAAGACTTGCCAAGAATGGCCGAGACACTTCAAATGCCCCATGCACTCTTGGCTCAACCGTGTACCTCGGTGCCTTGGTCATACACTGACTCCTTGGAAGTGATCCTCAGTCGTCCAACCAGGGTATAACCTTATATAGTTGGAAATCCAAGGTATCTCTCCCGGATGGGCTTTATTGACCCCAAATCTCCATGACTCAGGTTCCAGGGGCGGTGTAACCTTTTCCCTGATCCATGTCAAGAGATACCCCCTTATATGACGCACTTTAGGTCTTACATTAGCCTCTTGCGAAATATCATTCGCGAACTAGGGTGTATGCCATAAAGGTTCGTCCCATTCGTATATATCATTAATTTTTGATTATTTCTTCTCATTATCTTTGCGAAATTATCGCATTGTCTTGCTTTGTTTGCTGTGATCTTGCTTTAATAACTAGATTTTCATATATTCTGTCTCGCGAGACGTTCGAGTACTCCTTCTTCAATCGTCATATTCTTTGTTCTTTCGACATGTCTTTTTCACTCAAAATAAATTTTTTTTTTACACGAATCTAAAATCAATTATTCATTTCTTACACTTCTTACTTCTGTTGCTCCCTGCTTCTTCATTTAAATTTCCTGATATTTCCTTCCCTTTTGCAAAACCATCGCAATTTCCAACTGTCTTCAGGCATTGATTTCACAAGGTATCTTCATCTCTCACTTCTATTGCGTCCACCATCAGTCTTTCTCTTCTTTGTGCTTCTTTGATCTTCTGCTTCCAATTATTCTTTTGAGCAGCCCTTTCTTCGCAAGATTCCACATCAACTTCATAGCACTTTTGTCCCTCAGCCCAATCTCCTTTTATAACTCCAACACCACTGGGATGAGGAAATTTGATGCACGGGTGGTAAGTCGATGCTACACCCAAGATCTCATGTAACCAAGGTCGCCCAATTAATGCATTATAGGGGACTCCACATCAACTATGCAAAACAAAATTTCAGGTTGATAATCCTTTCAATGGTATTCGCATATGAGCTTCTCCTTTAGGTTTATTGGCAAGTACCATTAAAACCATAAATCTTATAAGTTCAAGGTATCGGATCTTCGTCCTTCCCTCCCATAGTCTTGTAAGTATGGTAAAAATGATGTTTACAGAGCTTCCAAAAGTATCAATTAAGATTCTATTGATTGCCCATGAATTTTCTCGCCTCAAAGATCTCCATCATCAACGAGTTTTGGGTTAATCTCCAATCTTACCACTAATGGACTGTCATGCATCTCGCCACCCTCAGTACCTCTTCTCGGTAAAAGAAATAATCTGCGTTTGCCATTCTTTTAGTGGCGATGTCTTCGCGATGTTCATTACTTCTCTATTGTCAGCATCTCTTGCGAAAACTCTACTGAGAACACTATCATGAAAATCTTCAATTGTCTTGTACGAATGTACGATAGAGTTACAGAACAAGTTTTTGGCCTTCGCTCCAACTTCTACTACAAATGTTTCTTTCCCTTGTGTTGTGTTTACTCGTGGGATTTTCGGTGGTGGTGGCAATGGTTGAGTCTTTTCTTCACATTTTAAGAAATGATTTAGCTTCCCTTGGTCTATCATTCTGAGGATGATTCTTTTTATGTTTCTGCAATCATTTGTTAGGTGTCCATGAAAATGGTGATAGGAACAGATTCATGACTTCTATCACCCGGAGGCGGTTCATTCCCCATGTTCCATGGTGCAGGTATATTTTCCATCAGGATTATAGCTTCCCATATCTTCTCCACACTAGCATTCAGTGGGGGCATCTTGATTTCCTCCCATACTACCCTATGACCTCGCTGCCCTCTATGATAATTCTGCCTCTGACCTCCATAAGTTTCTTGCGGCTGATCAAGTCTTTGAATTTTGCTATTTCCACCACGGTTATAGAAGTTTCTCTCTCTTTCAAATTCTTCCTGATCGCGACTTCCCATGGCTACTAATTTTTGTTGACCATCATTCGTTATCATTTCTTGTTGACCTTGCGAGGTGCTCGCCACTGTGTTTATCAATTTAGGTAACAAACTTGCATTCGCAGCTCTTGAACTTGCATTCGCAACGTGGTATGATTCCATCTCATTTTGCTTTTCCTCTAGAGCAATATACTCCTCCCTGAAGTTCTCGCAACCCAGTCATTGTGATTCTATTCTTAATTCTAAAAACCTGAATGTATAACAGATTGGTTACGAACATAGCATTAATGAATGATAAAATGAGATATCTCTCATCCACACGACCTGCCATATCGCTACACATTGTCTTCCACCTCACGGTAAGATGTTTCAAACTTTCGCCAACCCTTTGTTTTAACCCAAATACATCTTCAATACCCGGTCACGAGGAATTATTACTTATGTACGCCCCTAAAAAATAGTTTGTAAATGGTTGAATGATGTGATTGTGTTTCTTGGTAAACCTTCAAACCACTTCAACGCTTCTCCTGTCAAACTTGATGCGAAATACTTGCACAATATAGCATCATGATTCTCCCATTGTAACATACATCTCACATAAGCTTTGATGTGTTGTATTGCACAAGTTGTTCCATCAAAAATGCTAGTTAACGCAGGTAAATTACACTTTGGAGGTATTCCTCCTAGATGTACTTCTTGTGTAAATGGAGTTTTCGCAGCTTCCTCGATGGCCTCATCCAATTGTCTCTTTCCTCCTCCCTTTTTACTGTTCAGCATTCCTCTCATTTCTGCTAATTCTCTCAAGATTTGTTCATTTACATCAGAATTTGAATCCACTGGTCTTTTTAATTCCGCCTATCTTCTCCTGCGTTCATGTCTACTTTGACTTTCTTGTTTATCATTCTCTTTTCGTCTTTCTCCGCGATCTTCTCCTTCATTTCTTTCACGAATTCGCACACCATTATATCTATCAATTTCTCTTCTTTGTTGCCTATCGGTTCTCCTTTGTACTCTTTCATATTCTTCATTGATATTACCATTTTTTCGATTTTTTTCTCGCCTTCTTTCTCGATTATCATGATTATTCTGGGGAATTGCGTCTTCCAATTCCTTTTCTTCCATTTCTGTTCTTAATATTTCCCTCTCGCAGGCTAGACGTGCTTGTTCAGCATAGTGTCTTTTAATTTCATCTTCAATCTCTTTTTGCTTCCTCCGTGCTTATCTCCCATGCAATATTCTTCTTCCTTCTTCCTTATTTTCTTCATCAACTGGATTATTCTGCCCCTGACGCTGCCTATTTCCTTGATTTCCATCATTTTGCCCATTTTGAAGAGTCTCGGGGCGTGGGATATAACGATCTTCCATCACTTCTCTTCTCTCGCAATGTTCTATGCCTGGATTTTGCGCTTCTTCTTGATTTTCTTCATCAGCATTTTTTGTAGGTAAAATTCTCCTTCTTTCCTCTCTAACTGATCTTGAGCTTGACCTTGTAGTGCTTCTCGACCTTCTATTTTGTAATCTCATGTTTTCCATCCTCAACTCATGATTTTGTCTTGTCAAATTTGCACGCTCCTCTGCCTCTAATCGTCTTTCTTCATGTATTGTTTGTCTCAACGCCTCTAATGCTGCGATCTCTTCATTTCCATGAATTATTTCTCCAATCCCTTCTCGGTCTCTCTCCTCTTGTCCATTGTTTACCAATTGTTGTTCTTCTCCCCTTTCGTCCATAGAGTCTGATCTCCAAGTATGCACGCTTACTCTATCATAATCCACAGTTCTATTCAGTACTGGTTGAATTGGTGATTGAATTTGATTTTCTTCATTATTTCTTGTGTTCATTCTTGAGGATTCCCCCATTTCATTTCTCCTTTCTCCAGCAAGTCTCCTACTCCTTCTAACAGTTGTGGTTGTTCTGATGCATATCTTCTTCTAGCCATTTCTCAATTTTAGTAAGTTGTTGAAAATTATATGAAATTCCTTCCCTATTACTCCAAATTCTTTCAAATCACGGTGTCAATCTTCACTCACTCCCTGTTTCTAGCGCCAATATGTAGTTGCAGGAAATCCTACACTACACCCCTCACAAGAATCTATATAATCAAATCATTTTTAGGATAAGTGATTGTAATTTTTATTGATTATACTCTTAAATGCTTACAAGATGAAATGGAAATCAGTTAAAGAATTACAATCACTCTAAACTTTCTCTCTCTTAATGACTTGCCCAACACTCGAAAAAGATCTCTCCTTCAACAGACTTGTTCAACTCTTTATATAGGGTAGTACATAGTGGATGACAGCTAAGCTGTCCTTTATTTTCGGGAATAACTTGCGAAATATCGCAAGTGTATAAATATATAATCTCGTAGTTCTCCTAGATCTCGCTAGGTCTTCACATCTTTCTCGTGTTTTGGCTGTCGTCATTCATTGCGTCATTTATATTACTTATCTGCGATACCTTCGCAATGCTGTCATTTATTGATCTCGCGAGGTATTGATGTTGCGATATTCTGATCCTACATTGATATTTGCTCACAAGAGCATCTGGGCGCTACATGGTTGATCCATAATCCCATGTAGCCGGTCCCTCCTTTGCTCCGTGGTTAATTTTTAATAAACCATCAGTTAATCATCAACTGATCAAATTAGGGTTTTGAGTCCAAGGTTCATAATTCCAGATTCAAACGCTAATAATTTTTACGTTGATACCATGATCAACATTTTATTTATCATAAGGTTCAATTGCCAGTATCTTATTTGGTCATACTACCAATAATTCATCGAATGAGCAACATCTGCTCAAATGAGCAATATTTGCTCAAACCAAGGATTACTGGTTCAACTATCAGTATTCAACAATTCATCGAATGAGCAATATTTGCTCACGTTAACTTATTCACACATCATATCTCTGTCTCAACAGACATGTCCAATTCATGAGTCTCAGAACATTTCCAAACCACGTTCGACTCAACAATACAAGGACTCATAGTCCCATGAAGTCATGATGTCAACAACTAACTAACTAAATACAGTATGCCTTGAAGACTCCATAATCACACGAGACATCAATCGTGTTACATGGGGGGATATTAACTAGGGTTTTGGTCTGGCGGTCTACGGCACGTGTGTTCATACACACGATGAGAATGTGAGCAAGTCGTGCAATCAGTTGAAGGAGTTAACAAAGTAGTGGATGGAAAATCAACCAAGTCTCCACACGTTGAGCAACTGGTTTTAACACGATTTCCACTTCCCCATTCTTTGATTCCATCAACTGTCACACTTTATGAGATCATGGTGTTTTTAATTCCAGCTATATAAATAAATATCTGAATCATGATTGAAACAAGGATAATCTCAGGTCAAACAGACAACACGATATTAACAATACAACTCTCAACAGAGCAAATTCAATCATTCATAATTTATCTTATTTTCAGAATACACAACACACCTACAATCTTCAATCACCATTGATTTCACACACTTCTCAGCTTCCCTCCTACAGACCGACCCATCCTCTCTTGTGACCGAATTTACTCTGGAACGGCCATTGTCTTGGTTTAGGCCGGAGTACTACAGATTGATCTCTCGAATTCAAAGCACTCCCTTCTTGCCGTACATCGGTGTGAGGTTAAGCATTTCGTTCGGTTCAAGGAATCTCCTCTGTGTGATCATCTCCTCAAATCCGTAAAAACCAGCGAATCGTTTTTCCCCATCTACAGATTGGCGACCACAGTGGGAGATCATTCTCTCGGTTGCAATCTCAATTCTCATAAAAATGGTCGGTCTCAGATCTAATTCAGTTACGCAAAACCCAATCCAGAATCCTTCAAACGGCGATGTTCCTCCTTCTAACGCTACGTCTAACAACACGGAAGGAGGAGAAGTCCCAACTCTAACTGAGTTGGCACAAGTCTTAGAGATCCACACCAGGAACATGGATCTGATAAAAGATACAATGAACCACATACTCGACTTTCTCATTAAACTGACGTCCGAGTTAAGTGGAATCTCCGCTTCAGAAGTCCCAGCACTGGGGACTAACTTGTCACATAGTGACCCTCAAAATAACAGTTTCACTACTTATGAGAAGCCGGTGGACCAGGAGGTTGCACAGTTAGTTGAAAACTTGTGTGAACTCTTACACTTTTCCAGAAAGCAACGAACAGACACGTTTGCTGCGCTCAACCAGATATCATCTGACGTGCCAGTAGCTTTATTATCTCCAGCAGTCGAAGGAATGACCATGATGTCTGAGCATTCGATCAACAACATCACTTTCGGAGAAGAAGACCGCATGGCAGACGAAGGACATAATCGATCCCTGTACGTGACCGACTTCATCAGAGACTATGAATTCAAGAGAGCCCTCGTTGACACGGGTGCTTCTACAAATATTATCACTATGAAGACTCTCAAATCATCCAGGTTCCCACAGAATAAGATTGTCCGGCACCCCATCCTAATGACAGGCTTTGAAGGAAGTCATATCCATACATACGGATATGCATACATAGATTTGAAGGTGGGACCTATTCAATCAAAAGTCAAGTTCCACGTGATCGAACAAGAGCCAGATTATCACATGATACTTGGAAGTCCATGGCTCCATGATAACAAGGTGGTTCCTTTAACGTACCATCAATGTATGAAGGCTCTACTCAACAACAAGATTGTTCGCATCCCGGCTTCATCATCTCCTTATGCTCCTGTCTATGATGCTGAATTCCTTGAATCTCAAAAGAGTGTCCCGGAGCCTCCAGGCAAAGTTTACAGCACTCCACTCCCAAGTTGGAAGACTATTGAAAAGGTCGCTGAAAAGCCATCATCCTCAGATGCTAAGGTGATCAGATCATCCGCCACAGCGTTAAAACGCCGTAACGACCAGGCTTCAACTCCAAGGTCGAACTTCATAACCAGCCACGATGCGGAGGGGAGGATCGTTTATCGCCGACGAGAAGATTAGCAATTAATCGGGGAGAACGATGAAAAGTATCCCCACCCCGAAGAATTATGCCAGAACGAACCATCACTCGAGGAAGAGGTTCAGGATGACCCACGACAATTACAAGACGGTACTGACTCTACCACTGACGATCTCGAAACAATCAACATTGGGACTGAGGATGATCCAAGGCCAATCCTGATCAGCTCAGCGCTGTCATCAGAGGAATGGAAGAAACTGATAAAGCTATTAAAAGAATATCAAGATGTCTTCGCCTGGACGTACGATGAAATGCTAGGTCTAGATGAAAAATTGGTTACTCATCATATGCACATTAATCCTGGCTCCAAAGATGTCAAACAACCGCCGAGACAGTTCAGACACGAAGTCGAATAACAAATCAAAGTCGAGATTCAGAAACTACTAACAGCTGGGTTCGTCAAACCTATTCAACATCCAAAATGGCTGGCAAATGTTGTTCCTGTCAAGAAGAAAAATGGTCAAATCAGATGGTGTGTTGATTTCAGGAATCTGAATAAATGATGTTCGAAGGATGATTTTCCTTTACCCAATATTGATATGCTCGTTGATGCAACCAGTGGTCACGGTATGTTCTAATTTATGGATGGTTATAGCGGATACAAACAGATCAAGATGTACGAACACGATGCTAACAAGACTGCATTCTGCGCTCCTATGGGGAATTTCCACTACACAATGATGCCCTTCGGATTAAAGAATGTCGGTGATACTTATCAACGAGCCATGACTGCTATATTCCACGACATGATGCACAAGCAAGTGGAAGATTATGTTGATGATGTGCTGGTGAAATCGAAAACTCGAGCATCTCACTTCGAATCCTAAGACAAGTCTTTGAAAGATGTAGAGAATACAAATTAAAGATGAACCCTCTGAAGTGTGCATTTGGTGTCTCCTCTGGGAAATTTCTAGGATTCCTGGTCATAGCAGAAGGAATCAAAGTCGATCCAGACAAGACGAAAGCTATTACTACCATGCCCCTCCACGCACTGTGAAAGAACTCCAGAGTTTCATGGGCAAGGTAAATTATATCCGACGCTTCGTTCCCGGATTGGCTCAACTCGTTGCTTCGTTCACCCGCTTACTGAGGAAAGGATCAAGTTTTACATGGACGACCGCTCAACAAGAAGCATTCCAAAAGATACAATAGATATTATTGTTATCACCTTCTGTCATGAAGTCACCCGTGCAAGGACGACCGCTGATACTTTACATAGCTTCTAGTGATGTCGCCATAGGAGCACTACTGGCTCAAGAAGACGACGAAGGCATCGAACGACCAATATACTACTTCAGTCTTACAATGCGAGATGCTCAACTTCGTTACCCAAAGGCTGAGAGAGCATGTCTGGCATTAATACATGCAATTCAGAAATTTAGGAAATATTTACTATCCAGCAGGGTCGTGCTTGTTTCCAAAGCTGACCCTATAAAGTTTCTACTATCAAAGCCAGCCTTGATAGGAAAACCAGCAAAATGGCTACTCCAAATGTCATAATTTGACATAGCGTGTACACCTCCTAAAGCAATCAAAGGCCAAGCAGTTGCAGACTTGCTCGTTGCTTTTCCAGGAGAGGATGCAACAATCTTACATGAAGATGTGCCTGGTGAGTTTCCATATATCCTAGCTATTAAAGAAGAGACGTGGCTTTTATACTTTGATGGTTTTGCCACCCCTAGCAATGACACTGGAGGAGCAGGCATAGTGTTAGTCTCTCCATCCGGCGAAGTCTTCTCACATTCATTCAAGCTGGATTTCCACTGCATCAACAATTCAACAGAATACGAAGCCTTCTTACTAGGATTGTCCCTAGACAAGCAAGCAGGAGCAACGCACCTCGAGATAAGGGGAGATTCAAAACTACTCGTCAATCAGATGAATGGAACATATTCCCTTAAAGAAATCACACTTTCTCCATTCAGGACTGAAGCTGAACGGCTTTTAACCTACTTCGCTGATGCAACGATTATCCATACTGGACGAACCAACAATATGCATGATGACTGCCTGGCAACTCTCGCTTCTAAGCTGCAATTTGAAGGAGCAGAAAAAACTATCACTGTACAAAGGCGCGTTGTTTCATCCACATGGCTCGCTCAAGTCGAAGACATCCAAGCAGATGATTGGCGAGCACCTATTATTCATGAATTGAGCAGTTCTCTTTTAGAAGGGAAAATCAGTCTCAAGGAATTAAAGAATTATCTCTTACTTCATGGAGCGTTATACTATCGAAACTCTGATGGGTCATTATCACGATGCCTTGGAAGTGACGAAGCGGACGAACAACTCAAGCGCATACATGAAGAAACATGCGGACAAACACTGGTGGTAACACTCTACAGAAAGCTTCAAAGAATGGGGTACTATTGGCCTTCCATGGAAGCTCAATCAAGAATTCTGCAAAAGTCATGTCCCAATTGTCAGATGCCTCCTCATCACTTAGAAGCTCTGATAGCCCATCACACTAGGGACTGGAGGGAACCTTATATCAAATATCTCCGGGACAATGAATTACCGTCAGAAAAGAAAGAAACCATCAAACTCATTCAAAGGGCTAAGAGATTTGTCCTTCTTGATGGAATCTTATACCGCAAAAGCTTTGGTGGAAACTTGCTGAGATGCTTAACCGAGCATGAAATCCCAACGGTTTTAAAAGAGATGCATGATGGAGAACATCAAGGAAAAAGAAAATTGTTTCTCCAGATTCATGAGAAATATTATTGGCCAACCATGGAAGACGATGCAGCTGCACACGTTCAAATGTTTCATCAATGCCAAGTCCATGGTAACCTCATTCACACTCCTTATCTTCCATTGAATTCTGTGAATAGTCCATGGCCTTTCTATAGCTGGGGACTGGATATCATCGGGAAAATCAATCTAGCATCTTCGAAGCAGCATGAATACATCATCACTGCAACCGAATATTTTACCAAATGGGTTGAAGCTATTCCTCTTCGAAGCACCACTGGAGTCACGATTGCAGCCTTCATCAAAGAATACATAATATGTAGATTCGGTGTTCCTAAACACATTGTCACTGATAATGGAACTCCTTTTGCCAACAAGCACGTGACGGAATTGCTCGAGGAATACGACATCAAACAAGTTTTCTCCACGCCATACTATCCCCAAGGAAACGGACAAGCAGAAAGCACCAACAAAACTTTGATCCGAATTCTCAGTCGAACAATCTATGATAATCCGCGAACGTGGCATGAAAAATTGCCCATGGATTTATGGGCTTATCGAACCGCACCAAGAAGCTCGATCGGGACTTCACCATACTCTCTCGTTTATGGAGCCGACGCCATACTCCCAGCAGAAATCAAAATTCCTTCAGCAAGGATTGCAATAGCCAAGTGGAGTACAATGGGACGAAGCCAAAGTATCCAACTCAAGAATTGCTAAACTGGACATGCTTGAGTCAAGGAGAGCTAAGGTAGAAAAATATGTAGAAGCATACAAACAAAGGATCTTCAGAGCCTACAACAAAATGGTAAGACCTCGAACGTTTCAAGTAGGATATCTGGTATAAAAGACTGCAAAGCATATTCAACAAGACATGTCTGCTCACAAGTTCTCTGCGAAATGGGAAGGACCATATGTAGTTATCAAAGCAGTATCCAGAGGATATTACAAAATCTTAAGGATTGATGGAGGAGTGGAAGGAAATATAATCAATGGTAAATGGCTCAAAGCATATTACGCCTGATCCATGGAAAACAATTATCTTTTCACCATTTCATCATTTCAAAGCATTTTTCAGAATGTAATTTATATTCCTCCAAAGAGTGTGCAAAATGATCCTTTCTTCATTAAACATTTCATAAATGAAAAAAAATTCCTCATAACATGATCAGTTATTCCACCTAAGAAAAGCCTGAACCTACTCAAAAAAAAAAAAACAATAATCATAAATACTCACTCACAGTAAACCATCCAGTAAAGAGTAATTCTTAAAAACAGCCATGTCAAGCTTTTTTTGAAAGTTCCTGGTCTTCACCTTCAAATCCTGGACAACTTTCTCAACTCTCGCCGACTCCAAGGCAAGTGACTTCTCCTCTTCCAGAAAAGCAGTTGTAGTGGAAATTGCTTCAGCAGCGGCCGCTACCCTGTCAACCTTGATCATCTCAAGCCGACGGCGAAGCCAACTTACATTGAACCTCAAGGTCTCACAATTCGATATCATATCATCCCACATGTGAAGGTCACGATTCTTAACATCTTGCAGATTCGTCTCCATCATCTCTTCAATAATTGGTAGATACCCAGTGAGTGTAGTCAAGAGGGTCGGCAAAAAGTCTATCTTCACCTCAGTGGTGGCAATGTGACCATATCGTCTCCAAATCTTGGTATACAAAGACGCATGACATTTGGGAACCACGAAGCCGCCAACTATTTCATTGCACGGGAAATTATTGATCATGGGAGTCTCAAACGGGAGTCCATCCGTTGGGTAGTAAGTTCCAGTTCCGGCCTTCACGGAGTTAATAGAACTTTCGTCGACGTCATCATCATCGGTCGCAGACTTTCCATTCCTCCTCTTTCCGACATCAACAACAACATGCACATCAACCTGCAGTAAGAAATCTTAATTTCATATGAAGATTGGATAAAACCATCGAGTAATACACCACTTGAAAATCATGGAATTACTCACGGATGCGCCGGCTTCAGCATGAGTTGATCTATATCGAGCGGGGGCTCTAACAGTCCGCTTAGGTCTCGAATTATGAGAAGAAGATGGATTCTTCTGATTATCCTGCAACAGATTATTTTCCTGTGATCAATAACTCTGATCAAATGGAGATGAAAGAAAATACACAACTTACTGAGACAAACACTTCTACTTCATGCTTCGACTGAGGATCATTCCGAGAAGAAATGCTACTGCTGGACATAGCGCAACGGTATGATAATCAGGATTTCCTCCGCGACTCAGCATTAGAAGAAATATTTGCGCAAATGCTAAACCCTAAGTTCTGGAGATATATACAAGATACAATGGATACTTATCTTCTGCAGATAGTCAAATTCAGTTGCGGATTTTACTGAAACCCTAAGATTCAAGTAAGATCAATACTGAAGATGCGGAGGAAAATAACTAGGGACTGACGGGATTGACGGAAGCTGCGCACGGTCTACACGGATTTGCGTGTGATACGTAACTTATATTAGTATTTTCGTAAATGGAAATCGCCAAGGAAAGTCAAAAATGATCGTGATGAATTTTGGGGCATGGACATTGGTCCATTCCATTCAATTTGGGAAGAATCAACATTCATAAAAGGGTTTCTCATTCGGAAAAAAAAATCCTAATCCATAAGAAAACTGTTCAGATCATCAAAGAAACGTCTACTACAAGGATAAAAAAAAAACATTCAAATGTTTAAATAAGATCACGAGCAAGACTAGTCAGAATCACCCGCATCGTCGTCTTCATCATCATCATCATCCTTCTCATCATCTGAAGGATCCTCTTCAGACTCTCTCTCGGAGTCACTGTCCGAGTCAGAAAATTCTTCTTCTTTGTCATCATCCTTTATCGCATCCTGTAGATCTTCATCGTCACGTTCAGCTTGAAGATCAGCCCTAACCTGTCGTTCAATCTCCCTGTATGAGAGTATGACCTATCCTTGCGTGTTGTAAAATCCCATACGAGCTCTTCTTCTTCATCCTCAGCATTTGAATCTGAGGCCACACCATAAGGACGGGATCAGATTCTTTCCTTGGCTCTTTGTCTTTTCCACTCAATTCTACGCCTTTTCTTTCGATACTCAACAAGTATCTCCTCATTTTCTTTCCTCTTCAAGAGCTCTTCACGATCAGCTTTCAGTTTATCAAGAGACATGCTATTTTCCAATAAAGCACAATCTATGCTTGCACGAGCTTTGGCCTCAGAAATCCTTGAATCCTTCTCGGAAGAGCTGGAAGAATAATCGCTGCTGGAAGACACCATTATCTGGAACCAGAGGCACGGATTTATAGATGCGCGTATGTCAATTCCACAAAATGGTAATCCTCAACTCTTACCTTTTTACGATTCCACTAACAATAGTGATAACAACGTAAGAGTTAAACACTTCAAAACTTGCTCGCCTCTTCGAACCTATAAAAGACGAGCAAGAAACTCAGATTTTTCATAGAATCATGAATATTTCCACTGCATGAACATTCATCATGGAATGCTGAAAATTGAAATATTATTTTATCATAAATAATGGTTTACTTCTCAAAACTCAAGTTTTGATTTATATTTATATATATAAAAAAAATATATATATATAACGTGATTAATTCACGTAAATAAAAAAAAATGTTTTGAGACGAGTAGAGCTCATGAAAATAAAATATGTGGGATATCCCACGGTTTCATAAAAAATACATATCCATGAACAGGCCATGGTTTTATTAAAAAAAAAAAAAACTTTTCCATCGTACGATCGTCTTTCTTTGAAACGAGGGTTTATTTCGGTTCTGTGAAAGCTCACATCTTTTCAAGATAAAGTTTTGGTTTTCATGAAAACTCATAAACAAAAAAAAATTTATCACTAGACACAGGTATATACATAAAAAAAAAAAATCTCTACTAGGTCAGGGATTATTAATGGGTTCTCAAACCAATGATGAAACGAACATACGTTTTCTAAAAATAAGGGTTTTCAACAAAACACACACTCGTATGTACACATATATATAATTTCATAATAATCAAAGCAAGAACAACTCATGAACTCAGCAAAAAAAAAAATTGCGCTTACCTGGTCGACGCTGGCCGGAAATTGGCCGGACGATGGTGGCAACGGCCGGCAGCACTAGAAACTCCGGCGAAATTTTCCCTCCTCCCTGACGTGAAGGTGATGAAAGCGTGATGAAGCACTGGTCGTGTGAAGAAGAAATAATAAAAAAAAAAGGATAAATTTCCTTTATATCAAATTTTATTTCCAAAACCTAATTTTACAAGGATTTCCTTATTGGGCCCGGCCCGCGAATCCTAAACGACCAAGGTCTCATCGTCCAAACCAGCGGTTCAACACCAATTTATGTTCATCGAACGACACTCTATCATGTCACTGGGATCTTCATTCAAGTCATGGTATGCTCGTACTATCGAAATCCGGTAACATTCTTAACTTACAACTTATTTCAATTACTTATATTGTTTATGACCGGAAAATCACCATTCAATGCTGACTGAGGAACTCGGATTTCCTCACTAAGCAGGGTACTTAATGTAGATGGTGGATTTTCGACAAAGGGTAAAATCGTAAACCCATAATTATAAGTATTCCTAATCCAGCAATCAGACGAATATTGAGGCTCATGTCTCTTATCGAAAGCATGGAAGCTCATGCCACAAGAATCTCTGACTGAGAATATTGTCTCTCAGAGTATATATGGATATGTAGTCTCCCAGCTGAGGCAACGGCCTATCTCATGAATACTGAGCAATTTCAGTAACTACTTCTACATAGAATCAAAAGATTAGACGGCTCCTAGACAGCTAGCCTGCTAGTATAGAGCAATAACGGGATGAAACAATGTTTTCCCTAACTATATGAAAGAAAATATGACGCTTCAACAAGCTCATATCACTCAATTTCTGAATAATTAATGCTCCTAGATGATCATGCTAGTATAGAGCCATTAATTAATTATTCTCGAAATCAATAGATTCATTAACTGAATCCCTGGAAAATATTCAATATTTTCATAATATTTCGTTACTTCAATTTATGGTTCTTCTCAGCAGAATTCCATGGGTTAGTAATAAATATTCAACACACGGGCGTCTGAGCTACCTCCGAGTAAGCCCCGATTTAAATGGTGCAAGTGTACTCGACGATGATGCATTAACAATCACCGCACGAACGAGTATTTCAAAATACGACGAAACGATGAACCTATGCAAAATAGGAAGGAAAATAATAAATAATTAAAAAATTGACCAAGGCGCTGGGAGCATGGGCCCACCGACCGTCCGGCCGTGCCGTGGTCAATCCCACGCTAGTTTTATATTTTTATCATATTTTTGTTATCTTCCTTGATCTCATGGAAATCCTTTCATTTGAACAAATATCCTTCGTTTTGAGGAAACTCCTCAGTTTCATTGTGTTTCCTTCACACCGAGGAAATAATATAAAATTAGGGAAAATATTATGGGGCCGTGATTATTGGCCAACCGGCCATGCCTTGATCCCGACCGGCCCCACACCTCATGGTTCCTCATTATTTTATTATTATTTCCCTAATTTCATGAAAACTCCTTAATTTCATGGTACTATCACAAACCCATGAAAAAATATAATATAAAATTAGGAAAACTCGTGGGACCGGGCCCAAACTGTCCGGCCGTGCCCTAGCCGGTCCCACACGCCCCTTATTTTATTATTAATTTTAAGTTTCCTTGGTCCCATGAAATTCCTTGATTTCATGGTATTTCTCTCAAATTATGAAAATTCCTTCAAATCATGGAAAGATACATAAAAAATACATAAAATTAAGGAAACTCGTGGGACCGGGCCCAAGCCGGCCGGCCATGCCCTAGCCAGTCCCACACGCCCCAATTTTTATTATTTTAATATATTATTTGCTTCCTTGATCCCATGGAAACTCTCTCACTTTAAGGAAACTCCTTAATTTCAACAAAATTCCTTGGTTTCATGATATTTTCATAAATCATAAAAAAATATTATAAAATTAGGAAAATGGCACCATGGGACTGTGGTCACTGGCCGGACATGCCTTGGCTCCAGTGGTCCCACGCCTCATGTTCCTTCATTTTATAATTATTTTCCTTCATCTCATGAAGTTTCCTCAGTTTCAGCAAAACCCTAATTTTGTCATATTTTCTCAAATGGATGCTCAACTGCACGCCAGAAAATATCAAAATTCTCAGGATTGTGACACAAACGTGTTGACGACGTGAGCATGTTATCTTGACCGGCCAGGGTTGGATCCTTGGCTCGTAATGAGCCGGTCCCACGTATTTTCACGATTTGACCTAATTTGCGCAATTGCACGTATTAGGTCCAAAACTCTTCCAAATAATTTTGGATTTTCATGGAATGATCGTCAGTCGATCCCAGGACCACCTAGGGCCGGTTTCATGACCCCTTGGTCGGTCCCTCACATCTTCATAATTAATTAGGTTTTATTACCTAAGGTTCAGACGAGCATTTTTCGAATAAATGATTAAAAACAAGCATTTAATCATCCTTTCATCAAATCAACTGGTCTTCAGAGACCTTGATATTTGCTCACAAGAGCATCTGGGCGCTACATGGTTGATCCATAATCCCATGTAGCCGGTCCCTCCTCTCTGTGGTTAATTTTCAATAAACCATCAGTTAATCATTAACTGATCAAATTAGGGTTTTGAGTCCAAGGTTCATAATTCTAGATTCAAATGTTAATAATTTTTACGTTGATCCCATGATCAACATTTTATCTATCATACTCGGTTCAATTGCCAGTATCTTATTTGGTCATACTACCAATAATTCATCGAATGAGCAACATCTGCTCAAATGAGCAATATTTTCTCAAACCAAGGAATACTGGTTCAACTATCAGGATTCAACAATTCATCGAATGAGCAATATTTGCTCACGTTAACTTATTCACACATCATATCTCTGTCTCAACAGACCTGTCCAATTCACGAGTCTCAGAACATTTCCAAACCACGTTCGACTCAACAATACAAGGAATCATCATCCCATGAAGTCATGAAGTCAACAACTAACTAACTAAATACACGTCTGCCTTGCAGACTCCACAATCACACGAGACATCAATCGTGTTACATGGGGGGATATTAACTAGGGTTTTGGTCTGGCGGTCTACGGCACGTGTGTTCATACACACGATGAGAATGTGAGCAAGTCGTGCAATCAGTTGAAGGAGTTAACAAAGTAGTGGATGGAAAATCAACCAAGTCTCCACACGTTGAGCAATTGGTTTTAACACGATTTCCACTTTCCCATTCTTTGATTCCATCAACTGTCACACTTCATGAGATCATGGTGTTTTCAATTCCAGCAATATAAATAAATCTCTGAATCATGATTGAAACAAGGATAATCTCAGGTCAAACAGACAACACGAGATTAACAATACAACTCTCAACAGAGCAAATTCAATCATTCTGAATTTATCTTATGTTCAGAATACACAACACACCTACAATCTTCAATCACCATTGATTTCACACACTTCTCAACTTCCCTCCTACAGACCGACCCATCCTCTCTTGTGACCGAATTTACTCTGGAACGGCCATTGTCTTGTTTTAGGCCGGAGTACTACAGATTGATCTCTCGAATTCAAAGCACTCCCTTCATGAAGTACATATGTGTGAGGTTAAGCATTTCGTTCGGTTCAAGGAGTCTCCTCTGTGTGATCATCTCCTCAAATCCGTAAAAACCAGCGAATCGTTTTTCCCCATCTACAAAGCTAAATGTAAATTCCCACCTCTTTTGATGACAAGCCACGCCTACCTAGAGATCCACGATGCACTGGTTCCTCATTTGAATCGATCGTTGTTAATATAGACTAACTGTTAATCACACAAGAACTCTAAGAATCTAGCCAAAAGGCTCACACAAGATTCATAACATAAACTCATACAAGTCTCTAGTTATAGGTTAAGTAGAATAACTAATGATTCTAATTTTATTAATAGTTCTATAACCTGGCAATAAGTAATTTTGGTATAAAACAATAGCTACTTATCCAAATAGGGTCAAATTGGGTATCATCGGAAACCCTCGAAAAACCCTACATCTTTGCAGAAAGAACCAAAAGCTAATTAGGACCATAAGTGGTCCAAAAACTCAAAGTAAGGTTTCTGGCCCAAAGCCCAAGCCCATGAGCCTCACCACGCACGACCCACTAATCAGGCACATTAACCCACTTACTGACCCATCGGGTCAATCCACAAAACCGACCCGTTTACCCGGTTCAATACCCACTTGGTCTGACTTGTCTGAGTCATATAACTGACTCATCTTACTCACTGACTCACCGAGTCGACTCAGTCAATCTTACAAACACATGACAGGCATCTAAAATACTTGTACACTGCACAAGCACCAATCTTTCGGGGTCTATGAATTTCTCAATTTGTATCCAAATGAAGCTCCTAATGGCTTACGACAGTGTCCTCTACAACTTCGTAGTTACGACCTGAAGCTAATTTTGACTAGAACATACCTAACAAAGTCCATTTAATGGCTTAGTCACCGTTGTTTCCAGATTTTCAGACATAACGGGTGAACTTCAAAAATTCATATCTAATTCCTACTTACCCAAATCATGCAAACTCAAGTGTTAAAGAAAGATGGGAGAATAATCTACAAGTCTCGTTTTATTACCCAAGACTAAATCACAACTTAAGGTATCAATACAAATCTATAGATGTTGAGCAAAAACACATTAAACGCACAAAAATCATGTTTCCATGGAACTACAAATTGATTGCTTCTATTTTCATATCTGATAAGAACCCATACTATTAAAAACGTATTAAGATAGTTCAAAGACGTTACCTTGATTGATTACTGATGTTCTAGCATCATATCTTTATAACATTCACACACCCCATTATTCCCATCATTTTAATCAACTTCATCATAAAACCCACTTGAGAACACCATGAACACTTCTTCTTCTACTTTATCTTTCTACTGATTTCATTTTAAACTCTTTCTTTCTTAATCACTCTCTGTCTAATTCACAATCTAGCTAATAAAAATCCCTCCTCACATAAATTCATCTCATAATCAATCTTTATTACATAACATCATTATCCTCTTTAATATTTCCACAAAAGCTCTCTCTTCTTTCTAAACCCATCTCAATCTTAATAATCAACCCCTAGTTTTAGTTTCCTTTTAAAATTGACAACCCTTCCTCTCTCCAGCTCTCTCTATTTCTCTATGAGCAGTCCACCACCACCTTTGCTACATTCGTTCACGTGAAGGAAATAGACACAATTCTCTAATAATTATTAATTAATTACACCACTTCCACACCAATTGATTACTATTGCTAATCTCTAGCTTTTGTTAAGGGCTGACCATTTACTGATTAGAGGTACTATTGGTTAAGAGGTCCGGTCAACGGTCAAACGGTCCAGGTTCGTCGGTCAACGGTAGGTTGACTAATTTCTACTTCATCTTCCGAGTCTCGTATCTTCTTCGTCCGATATCCGATTTACGCGTATGAGTAGTCCATCCCGCATAACTTTTTCAATATCTATTCAATGGTACTAGTCTTGTATCTAAATCGTTGTTAGACTAATTTCTATTAATTAACGTTCGTGTTAAACTATTCGAGTCATTTCGGCTAAATTGTCTCTTGATCATCTCTAGATCAACTCTTGACCGGTCTAATAGCGTTGACGAGCTTGAGGGTCTTTACAAGAACCTATCCAGACTCGGGGCTATTGGTGCATTTCATTGGCCATGCACAGAACCTATCCATACTCGGGGCTATTTTATATTGACACATAATTATACTATGAATACTTATTTCATTGCCATCCGGCGTACATTTAGTTATTATGCATAATAGGTTTTCAACCATTTACCATTGATAGGGGTATTGATTCGTGACCCATTCATTCGCTTGAGGTAGTAATACCCACTCTCCGCTACTTCACTAGTCATATAAGGGCCTTCCCATTTTGGGGCAAACTTTCCTGCTTTTTCATTTCGTTGAATGTGCGGGGCGATTTTCATGATTGTATCGTTTACGGAGAAAATTCTTTCCTTTACCTTCTGATTATAGTATCTCGCTGTCCTCTGCCTATATTTGTATGCAAACGTTTGGCCTTGGCTCTTCGCTCTTTTAAGGTATCAAGATGAGAAAATCACTAACCTCGTCCGGAGTATTGAGACTATCCATAGCTACTCGTGCTGAAGGAATAGCAATTTCCGCTAGCAGCGCATCTTCTCCGTATACTAAGGAATAAGGCGAGGCTCCGGTTGAACTTCTGTTGGAAATGCGGTACGCCCAAAGTGCAAGCGGTAGCTGCTCATGCCAGTTCCTGTGATGATCATGTACCAATCGACTTAATATGCGCAACAGTGTTTTATTGGTACCTTCCGCCTGTCCATTCCCCCGAGGGTAATAAACAGTCGTGGTATGAAACTTAATACCATATTGATCTAACTATTCCTTGACCGTTTGATTGACAAATGAGGTTGCATTATCCGAGCGAATAATCATTGGCGTTCCAAATCGGCATATGATGTGTTCCTTGATAAATGCTGCTATCGTGGCTCCAGAATAATTACGGAGCAGAATAGAGGAGTACTCGGTTGTAGTGATAATGTACTTTTGTCGTCCGAATGAGGTTGGACTAATCTGTCCGATGATATCAAGTCTCTGCTATGGAAAGGCCAAGGAGTAACGACACTGTGCAGCAATGTGTGCGGAGCGCGGATCAGTGGTATGTGGCTTTGACACTGTTGACACCTCTTCACATGTTCAGCCGTATCAAATTCCATCGCAGGCCAGTAGAATCCTCATTCGTATAGTTGTAGGAATAATTTTCTCATACCTTGATGCTCCGCGTTATGGAATTAGCCATTACTACCTCCGATTCTTCTTGTGATAGGCAGCGCAGTATTGTGTCCCCATAGCTTTTCCTGTAGAGGATTCCTTTGTTTATAAAGAATCGACCAGCTATTTTGCGGCAAACGTTTATGCTGAATTAAATCGATATATGGCTGCCTCCAGTCTTCGATTTTCGTGCTGCACACCTCTGTTTGTTGTGGAAGTGCTTGAAAATCTAGGAACTTATCTTGTATTGTCGCCGCTTGGACTGCCATATTTGGCCAATATACTCCCATTCTCTGAAGACGGCGGTACAATGGAATTCCTCTTGTCTGTCCGTGGGACTCTGTATGGACGCGACTCAGTATCTCCTGCTTCTCTATCTTCCCTATGCAGCGTGATAAAGCTCTTCCGGGCATTCGGTAGTATAGTGCTCCTCGTACTATGACTGCTTTAGTATCTTTGTGGGTAACAACTACTCATCTACCTCTCTAGTTAAATCCTCAATGTAAGCCGTCCTCCAGTCGTCTTTTTGTTCGAACGCCGCGTCTTCCTTCCAAGTGCTCGGCAATGCCTTCTGTTGATACATGAAAAATAATACCCCTTAACGGGCTCGGGGTGCCTCTAAGGTGGGAGGTAAGCCTAGTATGAGATATGGGGACTTGGGGACTAAGCCCAAGTCCAATGAGAAAAGACCTATGAGGAAAGAAGGACAAGGAAGGGATTAATGAATAAGGAGGAGGTTATGTTAAGAAATGGCATTAGAGGTAATTAAGGGGGTTTAGGACATGTGCCATGAGGTCATAAAAGGAGGGACTTTTGGGAAAGTCTATATAAGAAAGGACAAGGTACAATGGAAAGGAAACCATATCTCTTACTATTCCTAGAAAGCTGAGGTCACTTGGTGTAGATAGGACGGGTAGAACCAGAACTAAAATCACCCCTCAACATTTGGCGACCACACCCGGAGGCTCGTGCCTAGCTCACCATGACACACCTAGGAGGCGCTATCTCAGGCGCCGAAGAAACCCAAGTAACTAACCGACCCATCAACTTGGACGAAGTAACAATAAAAGATGAAGACAGCGAGGAAGAAACACCGGTGCAAGGTGCTATCAAGCAGTCGACGGAACGCGGACCCCAAAGTAGAGAGATAGTGGCAACACAGGGGAAGAACACGCGGGTGATCCAATCACAAAAAAAACCCATCGCCAGCTTTGCAAGATATGCAAAGAGAACTAGAAGAGCGCTTACAAAGAAGGCAGGAACTAGAGGGCTGGATAGCACAAGCGGTAATAGCGAGCCAAAGCGCTCCTTAAGAAACAAAAAAAGGCAAATAACACAAAACTGACAAGACAACAACAATGTCACGGGAAGAAATGACAAGATACTTTGAACAAAATTACCATGTGATAAAACAAGACAATCACTGCCTCGTAAGCAGTCCATACCCAGCGAGTATCCAAGAATATCTGTATCCGGAGGACTACACTTCTCCGAAATTCAAAACATACGATGGACAAGGAAACGCGCGAGAACACCTCAACAGGTTTCTATCAGCGATGAATGACAGGTTCTCTGATAAAAGGTTGTGTCTTAGGGAATTTTCCAAGTCATTAACAGGTACAACATTCGCTTGGTATGACAATTTAAAAGCGGAAAGTGTGGATTCCTGGCCAACCATGTCCACACTTTTTCTCGGGAAATTTTACTCAGCCAAGAGGAAAATCACGACAATAGATTTGAGCAGAAGCAGACAACGGATAGGAAAGGAAATAGGGAGATACATTTTGCGATTCCGGCGACTGGCACTAGACTGTCATGAAGACATCAGTGAAGGAGCGCTTGTTGAGATATGCGTACGAGGAATGATTCCAGCTTTTAAGGGAAGTTTGATCAATTTCAGATTCCAAACTTTTGTCGAGCTCGAAGAAGCAGCCGAAAGGATCGCCGACTGCGTAGAAGCATAACCCACAGTCCTTACTTGGCATCACACAATCAGCATTGTATTGGAGACACCACGCAACGTAAGGCCTAACACCAGTAAGGATGGAAGGGACCAATTCCAAGCCACCGGTGGAAGCCAAGGGAGAGGTGGATAGTTTAGGCGAGACTCAAACCCACCACCTCTTCTGCCTTGCAATAGGGAACGTGCAATCGAACTACTAAATCAGTGGGTTATGGGAAAGGAAATCCAGCTGCCCCCGACAGTGGTAGACGTCAACAAGATGGACAAGAACGCGACCAAGTACTGTCACTATCATCGAAGGTTGGGATACCCGACGGAAGAATGTTTCGCCATAAGGAGCATATTCGAACGAAAGCGCGCCTCTGGAGAGCTCGAGGCAACTAAGCAAGCAATTGAGCGTGACCCTTTCCTCGTCACTAAAAAAACGGGAGGGGAAGGAGTAGAGAGAGTATGAAAGATGAAACTACAAATTGTTAACAGTCTTCCCCTTTTCTACGGTAAGAATAAATTCTTTTTGGAATTCGTATGCAATGTGATGATAAAAGGTCACAGGAATGCCAAAGACACCTGATCGACTAACAAATCTACAAAATGCAACGGGAATGCCAAAGGCGCCCGGTCAGCTGACAAATCTACAAAAGGTCACAGGAATGCCAAAGGCGCCTGATCGACTGACAAATCTACAAAAGGCTACGGGAATGCCAAAGGCGCCCGGTCGGCTGACAAATCTAAAAAAGGTCACATGAATGCCAAAGTCATCCGATCGACTGACAAACCTACAAAAGGCTACATGAATGCCAAAGGCGCCCGATTGGCTGACAAATCTACAAAAGGTCACAAGAATGCCAAAGGCACCTGATCGACTGACAAATCTACAAAAAGCTACGGGAATGCCAAAGGCGCCCGGTCGGCTGACAAATCTACAAAAGGTCACAGGAATGCCAAAGGCGCCTGATCGACTGACAAATCTACAAAAGGCTACGGGAATGCCAAATGCGCCCAGTCGGCTGACAAATTTACAAAAGGTCACAGGAATGCCAAAGGAGCCTGATCGACTGACGAATCTACCAAAGGCTATGGGAATGCCAAAGGCGCCCAGTCGGCTGACAAATCTACAAAAGGTCATAGGAATGCCAAAGGCGCCTGATCAACTGACAAATCTACAAAAGGCTACGGGAACGCCAAAGGCGCTCGGTCGGCTGACAGCTCTACGAAGACTACGGGAATACCAAGGGCACCCGGTTAACTGACGAAAAATTATGGGAGTAGGCGCGTTTAACCAATGCCCTACCCATCTCAACACCATTTATTTGAAGAAGAAGATATAGTAGGCGCGTTTAACCAAAACCCTACCCACCCGACCCCATTTATCTGGAAAAAAAGAGGGAGGGAGTAGGCGCGTCTCACCAAAGCCCTACCCTACCCAACTCCACCTACCTGAAAAAGAAGAGAGAGTAGGCGCGTTTAACCACCGCCCTACCCATCTCAACACCATTCATCTGAAGAAGAAGAGGGAGTAGGCGTGTTTAACCAAAACCCTACCCGCCCAACCCCAATAATCTTTAAAAAAAAAAAAGGGAGGGAGTAGGCGCGTTTCACCAAAGCCCTACCCTACCCAACACCGTCTTTCTGAAGAAGAAGAGGGAGTATGCGCGTTTAACCAAAGCCCTACCCATCTCAACACCATCTATCTAAAGAAGAAGAGAGAGTAGGCGCGTTTAACCAAAACCCTACCCACCCAACCCCATTTATCTGGAAAAAAAAGGGGGAGGGAGTAGGCGCGTTTCACTAAAGCCCTACCCTACCCAACATTGTCCATCTAAAAAAAAGAGGAAAAAAAGAGGGAGTAGACACGCTTCGCCAGTGCTCTACCCATCTCAACCCATTTATTAAGAAAAAAAAAAAGTGAGGAAATTGGCGCGCTTAACCTGCGCATCACCCACCTCACCAAGGAAGGATTAGACGCGCTTAAGCAATACTTCGGGGGGAGGCAAGCATAAGTATCCAACACATCACTAAATAAAAGAGTCAAGGCCGATAAAATTACGTAATGCTAATAAAATTTAATATTAACCAAACAAAATCGTAATATCCCAAAAAAAAAAAAAAAACAAAACAACAAACAATACAACACACCAACAATGAAAAACTATCCTAGTAACAAGAGTTCAATATAATCAAAGGAACAGAAACATAAAAACGATGCATTAAGAGGCCTAAAGCGCGGACAGCTCCTGCCGTTTCTTCTCAAGCTCCTCACGAGCTGCATCCTCCATGGTTTCAGCCCGAATCAGCTCGTCGCTAGCTACCCCCACATCAGCCACTAATTGATCCAGCGCCTTCTTCCCGCCGGGCGATCGTCTTGGAACGCTTCTCCAGTTCCTCCTCCGGTTTAGAAATCGACCGTGAGCCGAACATGAGGGTCATTGCGACTCTTCACCTTCACCAACAGTTCCTCCAACCACGCTATCGAGAACTTGATATTGGTCGATGACCGAACGGTGTCCTCCTAGCCATGCATTGTCGCCGCCTCAACAGGATCATCCCCTACTCGCGTAAGATGGTTGGCGATTTCCAAGAGATTTTTAGTCATGTAGCACAAAGAGCGAACATCCAAAAGATCCACCCTCGCCATATGACCGCCACCAAGCTCCACGATATCCCTATAAGTAGTGGTGAAAACAGTTGGCACCCAGAAACCGTGGACTAGTGTATGAGTGGCAGGATCCACACCAACCTAAGCAGCACTCACTACTAAAGGGAAACAAATCCGCGCATCCTCGGGATTTTTTGGCACGATAGGAACATCTTGAACGTCGGGAACAACAGTCCGCTTCTCCAAGGAAGTGGAAGAACCACCACCATCTAGACGAGCGCGCTAGGTAGATTCGTCTCCACCTTGGACGACGCGCCGCACACTATCCGTGTCAGGACCTTCGGGTTTGCTAGTATTCTTGCGCTTGTCACCCATATCCTGGCACCAATAGTGAAGACTTAGGAAAAACATATATATATATATATATATATATAATTCAAAAGAAAAGATATAAAGACAATTCAAAAGAAAAAGATACAAAGACTAACCTCAGGGATTGACGAATCAAGCGGAAAATCAACATGTTTAGGACGAGACGAGGAGGAGCTAGAAGATGACTCGGAGTCACTAGCAGAACCTGAAATATGGGAAATGAGCACCATTGCGAAAAATAACTCAGATTTATAAAAAAAAGGGGGGAAAGAGGAGAGAAGAATGATGAAAACAAAGACACGTATTAAATAGGGGTTGTACAAATTACCTTCAGGATCACCCGCAGGCGGTGCCACGTGGGATGAGGACCCACCAAAAACTAACTGGCTAGACCTGGACGGTCTCATTGATTGCAAAACAACACTGGGAGATACCGGAGGTTCACCTCTGACGCGAACAGTCTCGGACCGAAGAGGGTGAACTGATGATATGTGAAGATTCGGGGATACCCAGCCGGTCCCCATAGAACGATCAACCCCAGGTCCCTTAATTGATCTACAAACGAGGGAGTCAGACTGCCACCAAGGATCCTAGGAGGCTGCGACGCGCTTTTCCGACGAGTTTGCTCTGGTTGCAAAGATGAGATATTAGCAGAGGAACAAGGGCGCGGGCAGATAATTTGGATGCTAAATGCCCAGCCTTCTTAGCGAGACTCTTCTCAGTCCAATCACTCTCAGGCATGTTCAAAGACTCCTCAATTACGTAAGAGGGAGCCTTCCGGCCCACGCGATTGGAAAGAGGAGCTACCTGAGAATGCGATTCCCACCATTTGCTTTTAATAAGAATCAAACATACATAAATCATAACAAGTAACAAGTGAGAAGACAAGTACCGGCATTGATAGGGAACTAACAGCTGGCCTAGGCACATCAAGCCGGGGAGGTTTACGATCAGAAAAAGACTTCGATCCCTTCTTTGGGCGTCCTTCGGGGGGATCCCAAGAAGTCACCAAAGACTCTAAGGGACGACCCTTAGTAGCGGGAACGAGACAGTGCGCGACAGCCACGACATCATCAAGTTTGATCCGGCCAGATGCATGAAGTGTCCGAAGGTCTTCATAAGACAAGTCACGAGGAGGAGATGGTTCTCGCAAAAGGAAATTCAAAGCTGGGCGACGCATGAAAAGCTGATACTCATGGGCGCCCTCGGTGACAGCTAAGGGGCGCTCGGGGATAGGCTGCTTAAACAAAAATGGATCCCTCGGTCACCCAAACAAACCGTCCCCTTGAAGACAAAGCGATTAAAACTTGCAATGACTTCCCTAATATCAGCGCTTACCCAGGGAGGGAACCGCGGGAGAATTCCTTGATCAAACCTAACTTGCCGAGTTGCTCGGTCAGGATTATAAGACATGGAAAATGAATTTACCAGCATGAAAACCAGGGAGATAACCAGGCAAGACCGCCATCACCGAGTCGAAGTCCGACGCTGTCAAGAGATTTGTTGAGTCTAGCTCTGTGTCAAAAGACGCAGTGAAATCGTAATGAGCTGGACCAGATCGGCCATCTTGATAAGGAAACGGTAAAAAATCTTTAGCCACATCCATGAACTGGCCTATATCGCCCTTCGGCACTTTCCCCCTGCCATTCCAAAGAGCCATCCGCGAGTAGCCATAAGTAACCGAGACGCTCTTGATCGGGCCATCATCCTGTTGGACATCTTCTTCGCGGTGAACTGCTAACTCATTAGGATCAGGCGCGTACGGAGAAACATGTTCCCAAGACCACGCTTGCATAAAAGAAGCAGGGATGTAGGTTTCGATCTTATGGCTCGAACCTACTGTCTGGAGGTCTTGAAAAAACAAGTCCAAATGGCGATACAAGCCACCTAAAAATATCGGCGCGAGCGGAAGGAGACGCTGCGAGATAACATCATCGCCATCAGATGAGTTCACTTTTGATCGTATCTTGGGATTTGTACTCAAATATATCATGGCAAGAACGAGAATAGGATATAAGCGGCTAATTCAACACGAGGGTTTATCTCTTTCCGCTTAGGGGGGAAACACTTTCCCTTCCACCAACCGTGGAGCCCAATACTTAATCCAAAGGGGAAAGGAAGAGTGTCGACTGGTTTTAGTGACCCACTCGGAAGCCGTTCTTGGCGGTTTAGTTGACGAGTCGTGAATCGCTTCGTGAGCACGAATAGAGCTGGCAAGCAAGCGCTCACCTTGTGGGCGCGCCGAATGAGGTTTCTTCTTCTTCTAGCTAACCAATACAGCCTTCCTCTTGGGGGAAGATGATGATGCTCCTTTCTTACCAGCGCTAGCAATCCCCGTTCCTCACCTTTTTTCACCGGCATCCGGTCCTTCCTCACTGCCTTGCTTCGAGAGGCAACCTTGCAGTCTAACAAATAATCCCATAACGCTTTATCCTCATCAATCAGCGCTTCGTAAACCGCCGCCTCGTCGTATGAATGGCTACCATGAATAGGTAACCCTGTAAGGGCGACTACATCCTCTAAAACCACGGTTGCTTCCCCCCCACGCGGTAAAGAGACTATGGACAGGAGGAGCCCAACGACAGAAGAGTCGATTCAGATCGCGTCTGCACCTCTTTACTTCACGCTTAAGAGATGAATTTATAGCTTCATCAATACCTTCTTGACGAAGGATAGCCGCGTGACCAGGGTTGAAGCGGATATAAGATGTCCAGTGCGTTCATATTGTATGAGTTTTCGATTTATAACGAATATCGATGGAAGGGAGATCATAGTTACCGCGGTTGATCGCCATTCGCGACACGCTTTCAAATGAGAAAGCATCCATGGTGTTCGATTCGGGTTGAAAAAGCCACCCAGGGGCGGATGGATAAGGCAACACAGAAGGGTTTAGGAGACGAGGAACTAAGATGTCGTCAAAAGGAATAACGCGCTTACCTCCACGAAGCCCCCTAAGCTTTAAGGAGCGCTTCAGATCAGGGCCGCCAGTGAACTCCACGATTGTATACGACCGACCATCCGCTGGAGGGGGTAGCAGAATCTCGTCCTGCTCTGTATACTCGGCTTCTTAGGAACCCGCGCTCATTATTCCTTTAGACTCGTCAGATTCATCAGATGAACTACTACTGGTAGAAGTACTAGACATGGAGCGTGTATGAGTGTTAAGAATGAGAGGAAGAGAAGGACTATAAAAAGGAAAGATAAAGGGAGAGTGGATCAGTGGGTCTATATATAAGGATCCTGAAATCCGAACGTGGCAGTTACGGAATGGAACAATAACCGGCAGCAACTGAAAAAGGGGAGAGGAAAAGCTTGCACAATGCGGAAGATCAAATGCCGCCTGATATCGTGGAGTTAATAAAAGGGGAGGGAACTCCCATCCTTAGCCCCCGAACAAAAAGAGAAGAGGCGCTAAAGGAAATCTTATGACTACTGGGTTATTTTGCAATTAACCCAATAGTCAGGGGACCAATGTTGATACATGAAAAATAATACCCCTTAACGGGCTCGGGGTGCCCCTAAGGGGGGAGGTAAGCCTAGTATGAGATATGGGGACTTGGGGACTAAGCCCAAATACAATGAGAAAAGACCCATGAGTAATGAAGGACAAGGAAGGGATTAATGAATAAGGAGGAGGTTATGTTAAGAAATGGCATTAGAGGTAATTAAGGGGGTTTAGGACATGTATCATGATGTCATAAGAGGAGGGACTTTTGGGAAAGTCTATATAAGAAAGGACAAGGTACAATGGAAATGCAACTCTCTCTCTTACTATTCCTAGAAAGCTGAGGTCACTTGGTGTAGCTAGGACGGGTAGAACCAGAACTAAAATCACCCCTCAATACCCTCTTTTTTACTACTACTGTCCCTTCGTCCGCTTCATTCAACTGCATCTTTGCAGCTAAGGTAGCCAATGCGTTGGCATGGCGGTTGGTGGTTCTACCTGTATGCTCGATGACGGTACTCCCTCTTTTCGATATCAGCTCCTGAACTTCTTCTCGGTAGGGGGCTAAGTGCGCCTCTTTCACTTGGAAGTCTCCTGATATCTGACTCGTAACCAGCTTTGAGTCTCCTTTTATATATATCGCTCCCGATCATGAAACGGAGTAATAAAATTAATTGAGTATTTATTACTAATCCATGAATTCTAGTCGGGAATTCAAGGAACGGAGTAATGAGATAAAATGGTTATCTATTACTAATCCATGAATTCAGCTGGGGAATTCAGGGAACGGAGTAATGAGATATAATAGATTATTTTCTAGGAATTCGGTGGATGAATGTCACGGTAGAATTAATCTATTTGAAGAATCGAGATATGAGATAGTTGTAGCATCATATTCGTTCTGAAAGGTGTATAGTCAGGGAACAACGTGGAGCGTCGACGTCTTGAAGGCGTTTAGCCCTTTAACAAACAATTATGTCTAGAGAGCCTCCTGAATCTATACACGGTCTCTCTACATAGTCAGGGAACAACGAGTATCGCCGACGTCCTGAAGGCGTTAAGCCCTCTGACAAACAATTATGTCCAGAGAACCGCCCAATCGTTATTCTATGTAGAGGTGGGTCTCTCTATGTAGTCAGGGAACAACGAGTATCGCCGACGTCCTGAAGGAGTTAAGACCTGTGACAAACAATTATGTCCAGAGAACCGCCCAATCTTTATTCTACATAGAGGGCATGATGAAATGTGCAGCATCGAACGCTCAGCCGGGGAGGCCTTTCGAGAAACATGTTCATCATGGCTCTGAGAGGAATACTCACTCAGTCAGAGTTCGTGAAACGGTTCACGGATCATAAAATATGAATCGTCACATGCGTTTCTGAAGCCGCGTCAGAAACATGCAGTATCATGATTTTACGATTTTGACCTTTGTCTAAAATCCACCTTCAAGATTAAGTCCCCTGCTTAGTGAGAGACAGTCATGTTTCGCAGTAAGCATTAGATAGTGATTTTCTAGTTGACGAGATAAGCACTTAAACTCGGTCGTACAAAGGTATTCTCAGAATCCCTGATTTGCTCCAATGATGTCATGTACGAGCAAATGCTCAGGTAAGGACCCTGAAAGTAAGATAGAGTGTCATCTCATGAGCATGGATAGATGAAGCACTGCTGATTTGGACGATCGGTCGCTCAGTTTTTGGTCGGTTTAGTATTTACGGGCCCGGCCTAAAAAAGGAAATCCTTGTTTTATTAGGTTTTTGGAAAAAAAAATTGATATAAAAGGGAAGAGACCTAAAAAATTATTTTTCTTTGAGATGACCGACCAACTCCACCTCTACTCTATCACGCTCGAGCAGATAATTTTTTTTTTGTGTGTATGCCGGAGCTCCACCGCCATCGAATGTCGCCGGCCGATTTCCGGCGCCGACAAAGGTACGTGATTTATTTATTTTTGGTCAGTTTGCTGTTCATTCATGAGTTTTTGAAAATAAAATCCCATAGGTATACGTGTATGTATAGGTTTTATGAAAAAATTGTTTTTAACAAATGGTCGCCCGTCCGTCGGTTTTGGAAACGAACAATAATCCTTAACATGAAAGAGATATGTACATATTTTTGAATAGACATCGTCTAGTTGCAGTATAGAAAATTTTGTTTATGAGGTTTCATGAAAATCAAAATTTTACTTTCAAAGTGTGAACTTTCACACAAATACCTTTTAGAAACGTATGTTCATTCGTAGTTAAGGTAATAAACAATAATCCCAAGATATTTTTGAAATAGACCTGCACCTTATGATAAAATTTTGTTTGTGAACTTTCAAAATTTTATTTGGAATATGTGGACTTTTACAAAAATAGGAAAGACCCTCGTTTCATAAATAAACGCTTAGGGCTGCACAAGAACCGGTTGAGAGTACCTGGACCGGCCAGGAACCGGAAATACCGAACCGGAACCGGACCGGCCAGGAACCGGAAATACCGAACCGGAACCGGACCGGAACCGGTCTAGCCGATACAGATACCGGTACTGGAATTTGAGAACCGGTCTAGACCGGTACAGACACCGGTTCTAGGGGGAGTACCGGTAGGAACCGTCCCATATGTACCGGTGTATTTCAGCCGTTAAGATGAGGTGTTCAGCCATTAAGATGAGGAATTGAAGAATTATGGGTTTCAATTCCTGGATGGTTTAGGACCGTCTCGTTGAAATTCAAGCAATTACAGAAGCAGAGATTAAAATTACATCAACAATGGCAGAAGTATATAAGATTTGAAAGAAAATAAAAATTACGGGTTGCTAAATCTGTTGTTGAAGAGTTGTATGATATTGTTTGCAGGGGAGAAGATGGTTCTTGTTACATAAAACTAAACTAAAATACAAAAATGTTTTAGGTAAGAATTTTCTTTTTTTTGCTAATTAACTCATCAACTTACATATATACTTGATGAAGCAGACCGGCAAAAAAAAAAGATCAAGAGAATTAATTACTTGAAAGAGAGGAAGTTTAGTGTTTATACTTGATGAAATCAATTCTAGTCTCAAATGAGGCTAAACATTAAGTATTGAAGTGAGTTGGGATTTGAATTATTGAATTGCGTTAGCCCATTTGGTGTTTATCCATGGACTTAAAAGAGAGGAAGTTTCCAGGAAGCATCACGGATTTCCATATATGAGCACACCTCACTCTGTACCAACCTCACTAGCAGTGATTCAATGAATGATCAAATATGTTACCTTTGGGACCAACTTTCCCCAGAACCACTCAACTCGCATCTTAATAAAATTGGAGCGACACTATGACCTTCACATGGAAAATGTATTGAATTCACACAAATGGTAAAAAAACCAGTACCGGACTTGCACCGGACCGGTACCGAAGTACCGGTACAACACCGGGTACAAGTACAGGGACCGGTCCTCAAAATGAGGTACCGGTCAACACCAAGTACAGGGACCGGTTCCATAAGAGAACCGGCCCGTACCGTCCCATGTGCAGCCCTACAAACGCTCGTTTGAGCAAAACAATTTATTTTTTTTACAATAACTCACGTAAATAGAAGAGAGATTTTTTTTTGAAAATTCCATGAGTTAATAACTCACGTCAAAAAAAAAAAATTTGTGTGTACGTGAGTTTTAAAATTTTTTGTTAAAAATCAAATTTTGATATTTTGAGTAATTGTTGGAAGCAAACAATTGTATGTGATGAAACGATATCAGTATGAATTTTGTGATTTTATAGTGTGTGTTTACACGGTAGAAAATCAGTGAATGTTCACATGAAGAGATTATGTGAATTATTCATAATTTCATGAAAAGTCAGGTGTCGACTTTTAAATAGTGAGCAAGTTTTTGAAGTTTTACGTTATTATCACTACAGCTAGCGAAACCGTAAATAGGTAAGGGTTGAGGATTACCATTTTTGTAGATACTGACGTGAGCATCCTAATTATTATTCTGTTGTGCTTTAATTCCATTGTGATGATGAGATTTGCATATGGATGTTACAACAACTTTGCGAAGATGACTGATTTCCATGATGGCACTTCTGAAGATGATATTTCTAGGGAGGAGGCTTCCAGTGAGGATGTTTCTACAGACGTATCTTCCGGAGATGATGATTCTGGGACTTCCAGGGAAGAAGAAGAAATTCCTAGACTTAAGAACATTATGAATACTGAAGATGAGTTCTTCGTGTTTCTGTATAGACCCGAAGTACGTCCCTCGGGTTCCTCGTTTCGGCTCCTCATAAATCCCAGGAGCACTACTCATAACAAATTGGTATCCCCTCAAGCAATAATTCGGTTCTGTTTGCAAGGGAAGCACTATTCGGCTTCACATGTGGAATTCAAACTTTCCCGAAAGCCTTTGACGGATTTCTATGGATGGGCAAGACATATGCTGGGTTATAGTCCTGTAAGGGATATGCTGGATCGTGCACAGGTGACACGAGCCGTTCAAGCAGCTGGAGAGTTAGTCATCCATTACGATATACGAGGTATGGTGGCTTTGCTTGCTCGTTGGTGCATTTCTACTCGTACTTTCATATGCAGATGGGGAGAATTCGCCATCACCTTGGAATATATAGTCGCTTTATTGCATCTCCCAATTACTGGTAATTTCCCTGAAGAGCTTTCAACCAAGGAAACTACAATATCCGACGTTTTGAAAGCTACGATGGATGAGTTCAACAAGTCACCTAAATTTTGCTATGCTCGATGGTTGAAGCATTGCTGGCCGAGAGATAAAATTCCTGAATAACCTGTTGATGGTACATTAACCATTGTTGCCTTCTTATGCTTATGGCTCTCCAAAGACGTTCTTGATGATAGTGGACATTTGTTGAAGCCGTTTGTGATTCCTTTTGCTATTAAAATGGCTAAAGGTGAGAAACTTCCTATCGGTAGTTTGTTCTTGGGTTTGATGTTTTCCAATTTAGACTCCTTAGTCATAGACTCCAGTGTTTCTAACGGCTTCATGAAAGTTGAAACATATGCTAATACAATGTTTATCCAAGCTTTGGTGTGGGAGCACTTTGATAATTATGCTCTGATTCCTCGTAGTGTCTTGCAAGGACCAAATGTCGACACTCGTCATGCTTTCCTTGAGCAAGATAATGCTAGGATTATGCGTTGGTACACGAAGCAGCCACAACACAAGATACGCCTCACCAGTGTTTTAGACATTGAGTCTGAGTTTAATTTTCTCCCCTGGGTGTCGGTTCCTCCTCTCTTCTCACAATTGATCACTTTCAATGTTGCTGAAGAAAATGTCACGTTAAAACTTGGTGTCGGTCTGAGAGATGGAGAGAAATCATTTATATTGAGTTGCACTCCTGGTTATTTAGTGTCAGTAATGCACGGAAAGTTTCAGGTGGAAGAATACAACATCGACATGTCAGCTCGACAAATGGGTCTTGATCAGTGTTCTCCAGGTCATCGAATGAATAAACCATCGGTTGAACATCTGAAGGCTCATTTGGATTGCACGCACGTAGAAGGAAATGATTATTTGTTTCCTTGTTCCGACCGAGCTACGTATGTAACCCCAGGTTATATAGATTTCTAGCGCCAACAACTTTACCGCTTGTATAACTTTGCGATGGAAGTTAAGTCCCTGGTACGAGAGTTTCCTCCTGCTGACATGCTCTCTGATTGACCAAGATTGAAGCATCTTTCTAGTGGTGATAAAAGAAAAACGCCTTCAGAATGTTCACAGGTAAGTATTCTCCTTATGATTTCAGCAAAGACATGATAATTGCATCTTAATCATTTTATTAAATTTATTGTAGGGCGACCGTGTTGTGAGATCTCGAATTCAGGTAGACTTCTCAGAAGTGCAAGACAGTCCCCAGGGTGGAGAAGGAAGAAGTAGAAGGAATTATATGATGATACCGAATAATGTGCAGTCCCCAGCCGCTTCTTTGGTGAGTTGTTGATATTCTTCTGTTTATGAGTAAAAATCATTTCCGCCGATTTTGGTAAATTCGGTAGGTGAGTGAGAAACTGGTTTAAACCCTAAACAAATGTGCTGCACGTGAGCACTTTCTAGATTCGAGAGATCAATCTGTACAAGTCCGGCCTAAACCAAGAAATGGCCGTTCCAGACTTGCTTCGGTCACAAAGTGGAGGAGAAGGGTTGATTTGGGGAGGGAAGCAAAGAAAGGTGTTGAGACCGAGAATAATTCGGGAGAGTAGTGTCTCGACTTGTATCAGAAAGTGAAAGCTTAGGAAGCTTGCAAGAGATGAAAGCTTTTTGGAGAGCTTGCAAAGTTGCCTTTTCTGAGAGTGTTGTATTTTTCTCCTGACCGAGACTTGTCGTCTGGTGGAAATAGGTAAGACCTATTTATACAAGTCGAGATTGAAACGTACTGGCCTCATGAAGGAAGAGAGTAAAGGGTGAAATAATGGGAGGAGGTGGTAACCGCAAGGTTTTTATGGGTGAAAACGTTTTCACCATTATTTCCTCATTTATTTGACCGCTTTATTCCTATTCACGCTTTCTTAATGTGAGCGTAGTGTACGCTACAAGCTGTGACCGCCAAATCAAGACCCTGGAAAGCATCCCCCAGTTTGTGTTGATGTCTCGAGTGTTGGTTGCACCTTGAGTGCAAGTGGCGCTGCTAGGGGCGCATGTGGCATGTGCCAATGGCATGTGCGGAATGCCTTTGTTGCGGGTTGCACCTCGAGCGCAAGTGGCAATGCCAGAGCTGCTAGTGGCGTGTGTGGCATGTGCCAATGGCATGTGTGGAATGTCTTGGTGGTAGGTTGTACGTTGAGTGTAAGTGGCAATGCATAGAGCTGCTAGTGGCGTGTGTGGCATGCGACAATGGCGCGTACGGCCAAGTTGGCCTAGGTTGCACGGATTGCAAGTTGAGCTACCAGCGTGCGTGTTTGGCATGTGCCAATGGCATGCGTGGCCAATTCGGATCATGGCCTGGTAAGAAAAGCTACCAGCGAGCGTGTTGGCATGTGCCAATGGCATGCTCGGACATTAGGGCCCCGGCCTGGTAAGAAAAGCTACCAGCGAGCGTGTTGGCATGTGCCAATAGCACGCTCGTCCATTAGGGCCACGCCCTGGTGAAAAAAGCTACCAGCGAGCGTGTTGGCATGTGCCAATGGCATGCTCGGCCATTAGGGCCACGCCCTGGTGAGAAAAGCTACCAGCGAGCGTGTTGGCATGTGCCAATGGCATGCTCGGCCATTAGGGCCACGCCCTGGTGAGAAAAGCTACCGGCGAGCGTGTTGGCATGTGCCAATGGCATGCTCGGCCATTAGGGCCACGCCCTGGTGATAAAAGCTACCAGCGAGCGTGTTGGCATGTGCCAATGGCATGCTCGGCCATTAGGGCCACGCCTTGGTGAGAAAAGCTACCAGCGAGCGTGTTGGCATGTGCCAATGGCGTGCTCGGCCATTAGGGCCACGGCCTGGTAAGAAACGCTACCTGCGAGCATGTTGGCATGTGCCGATGGCATGCTCGGCCATTAGGGCCACGCCCCGGTGAGAAAAGCTACCAGCGAGCGTGTTGGCATGTGCCAATGGCATGCTCGGCCATTAGGGCCACGCCCTGGTGAGAAAAGCTACCATCGAGCGTGTTGGCATGTGCCAATGGCATGCGTGGCCAATTTGGCCTAGGTTGCACGGTTTGCAAGCCTAGGTGCGGCGCTACTTTGGCATGACGCGGCTAGGGCCAAGGTAAGGGTGTTTGGCTTGGCGTGGCATGACCAAGATAGCTAGGGCCAAGGCGAGTGTGTTTGGCATGGCGTGGCTAGCTTGGGCTAGGTGTGGTGGCATGATTTGCCATTGGCACGGAGGTGCGGCTAGCATGGTTGGCATGCTTTGGCGCGTTTGGTGTGACTAGCATAGCTAGGGCCAAGGCGAGTGTGTTTGGCATGGCGCGGCTAACTTGGGCTAGGTGTGGCTGGCATGATTTGCCATTGGCATGGAGGTGCGGCTAGCATGGTTGGCATGATTTGGCGCGTTTGGTGTGGGCGGCATGATTTGCCATTGCGCAGAGAGGTGCGGCTAGCTTGGTCTAGGTGTGGCTGGCATGATTTTCCATTGGCACGGAGGTGCGGCTAGCATGGTTGGAATGCTTTGGCGCATTTGGTGTGACTAGCATAGCTAGGGCCAAGGCAGTTGGCGTTTGGCATGGCGCGGCTAGCTTGGGCTAGGTGTGGCTGGCATGATTTGCCATTGGCACGGAGGGGAATTAGGGTTTTGTTCGTTGTAACCCTAATTTGAAAAGATACCCCCTATTAATTACTGAATACATGCATTAAACGTTCTAATAAATGTGTCACCGGTAACATTAGGTTATTTGGGTGTTTATACGATTTTACCCTTTGTTTAAAAACCACCATCAACATTAAGTCCCCTGCTTAGCTCGGAACATGAGCTTTGTTGCGAGGTAAGCATAAGATGGTGACAAACTATCAACGACAAATCGTAAAGAGAATTGAGGAGGCTTGTCTGACCTTTTTATAAATAGGATTTGGGATCCTTGCCTCTGGCAGTTTTGCACAAATCGGGAGGCTGGCACAATTGGGAAGTCAGCGTCGTAAGAGACAGGAAGCTGGGCGGCATTGAGAAGTTGTCGCGAGTTGGGAAACTGAGTGTGCTAGCTGGCGGGACCGGCGCAAAGTGGGAAGGCGATCGTGCTAGATGGCGGGACCGGCGCAAGGTGGGGAAGGCCGGCGTGCTAGCTGGCGTGACTTGGGCGGTTGTTGGGAAGTTTGGGGAGACTGGCGCGAGCTTGATGGGACCGGTGTAAACAAGGAGGGAGTAGGTGTTTCTATAGATAGCAAAGTTTCCTTATTTTGCCTTCCTTTACGCGCGGCTTCAATCAGGGCATCATCCATGCCAAAAATCTGGAAGCGTTATGTCCCTCATTACTTCCTTACCTTCTTTAAGGTTCCGTATTCATACCCAACGTAATTGCATCATCTCCCTCGTTTAAGAAAGGGTTCTTCTTGTTGAGTTTCTCTCTTTGTCATGTCGCACACAGACGAATCATCTTCTAACCAGCCAGATTCTCCAGGTGAAGGCGCGAGGTCTGACTCTTGCAGGAGCATCCCAACAAAGGTTATTCGGGTTAATAAAATCATACCGGTATGTTTTCTTCTTCTTGATGGTCCGACGTACGCTTCACCGCTTGTTTGATGAATAGAAAATTTCCCCTTCGTGCGAGAGATATCCGTTGGAGCATGCGTTCGTTATCGACGAGGATGACCTAGTCGTTCCCCTCCCTTCAAATCCAACCTCGTTGATCTTCTTTGAGACTTGGAGAACGCTGATTTAGGGCTCTCTTGTTATGAATACCCCTATGCAGGTTTGTCATTTGGGGCTCGTATGAGGTGTCTCTCCTCCAATTATCGGAATGTTGGCGGTTTCCTGGTGCGGAAAGAATTCGTGGTCCTTTATACGAGGATATGGAAGACATACGGCCATATCGCTACGGGAGCGTAGTGAAGTGATGTTCGTCCGCCTTGGTTTCCGTAGTGAATTGTGTTTTGCCAATGATTGCTTGAGATGGAGAATATATCCATCCGTGTCTTTGCAGAGTCACCATTCAAAGGTGGGAGAACATGGTGTCCAATTGTGAATCCTTGGAGTTTAATATTAGGCTGGTTGCGGCATCGTCTCAATATTGTGAAGGTCGGCAGTAGCCGGTATTCTTGGTGGTGTGATTCCCGCCACAAAAGCCATCTTTGGAAGAGGAGAAAGCTTTGGCCACGGAGTCTCGGAGGATTGAAGAGTTAACTCGAGACTTGAAGAGTAGGACTGAAAGATATCATGGTCGGTTGAAGATGATATTTTGTAGGGATTATAATTTACTAGATGGGCTTTTCTGATTTGTATCACGAGATTTGAAGGCTCCTCTCTCTTTTTTTTTTTTTTGAAGAAATAAAGAAATTCCATTAATCATTGGATTGTATTGAAATTCGATAATTGGCAAGAAAGAAAGTAAAAGCAGAGAGGGTGTCTGGACGTTCACATTTTTGATGTAGCATGTTGCAGGGAAGTGATTAGGCATAGTATGCCTTAAGCCACTTTCCGTTGATGACTGCCTCTAGCTTTCCCCCATCTTCTTTGATAATCTTGTAGTAACCACTGTCATACACTTTAGTGATTATGTACGGCCCTTCCCATTTGGGAGAAAACTTCGGTGCCGATGCATCTTGTTGGATGTGTTTGGCGGTTTTTAGCACCAAATCTCCTTCCTTGAAAACCTGGATTTTACATGGTTGTTGTACGCCTGGAAATCTGTTTCGTATACTTGTGCATGTTCCTCTGCCCGGATCTTCTGGAGTCCATAGTATCTAGTCCGCGATTCGGCATTGAGTAATTGGCTTCATTCCACCGAGGTCCACTCGGCTGCGGCGATTGCAGCGAGACGGGATCTTGATTTCTCTTTGGGAGGATCGTGTCTGTACCGTAGACGAGGGAGTAGGGAGACATGCCGGTGGAGCTTCTATGAGATGTTTTGTACGCCCAGAGAGCCATCGGCAATTGCTCGTGCCAAGTCCTAGGATTGTCGTGTACTGTTCGGCTGAGGATTCGGATCAGAGTCTTGTTGGTACTTTCGGCTTGCCCATTTCCCTAGGGATAATAGACAAGTAGAAGACTTGTTTAATTTCGTACCTCTCAAGTAGTTCCTGTACTTGCTTGTTAGAAAAAGGCGTGCCGTTGTCGGTGATGACGTGTTTAGGTACGCCAAAACGGCAGATGATGTGTTCCTTGACGAATGCCGCGATCGTGGCTCCAGTGGTTCCTTTCAGCGGGACAACTTCAACCCACTTGGTAAAGTACTCGGTCGCGGTTATTATGTATTCATGATGTTTTGAGGATGGCGGGTTGATCTTCCCAATGATGTCGAGTCCCCAGCTATAAAAGGGCCACGGGCTACTTATCGAGTGCAAGGATGTTGGAGGCGCGTGGATGAGGTTTCCGTGAATCTGGCATTCTCGGCATTTCTGAACGAAAGTAGCTGCGTTGTCTTCCATGGTCGGCCAGTAGTACCTCTCGTGTATCTGCGAGGAGCAGTTTATTTCCCTTGGTGTTCGCCTTCGTGCATTTCTCTTAACATAAGCGGGATTTTGTGCCTCCCAAACACCGCGGTAGACTTCCTCAGAAACTCTTGCGATATAAAACCCCATCATGGAACACGAATCTTTTGGACTTTTGTTTTAGCTTGGACGCATCCTCTTTGTCGTAGGAAGAATGCCGTCACGAAGGAAACCGATGTACGGCTCCTTGATCCCAGTGTGACTAATGTTGAGGACTTACATCGACATGGGGGCGCTGGCAAGTGGGACACGCCTTATGGAGTAATCGGGATTGGGCTTCCATCTCCGGCCAATAATATCCAAGTCGTTGTAAACGACGATAGAGGGTTACTACTGATGTTATTCCACAGACTTCGGTATGAACATGTTCAAGTTGTTGTTGCTTCCTCTTTTCCGAGACACCTTGACAGAGAGCTTTCTGGATTTCGATGATACAGAACATCTTGAAGCATAAAGATATTCCGCAAAGTCTTGAGGTCGACCTTCCCTTGGAAAAGTGAGTTGTTGAGTTCTTGAATGATAGGAGTTCTCCGTCAGTCATCGTCTTGGCTTTCTCGAGGTTGTGAAAGCCATGTTGAATCTATGGTTCGCCGTTTCTTGTCGGGGTTTCCTCGGATCCTTCGAACTGTAACTTTGATGCTAGTGTAGCTAGGCAGTCAGCATGCTTGTTACTGCTACGGCCGACATGTGTGATGGTTGCTTCGGCGAAATAATTTAGTAGTTTTGTGTTTCATCCCTGTATGGTGCCAGCGTCAGTTCTTTCAATGCGTAAATCCCGTTTACCTTGTTGATGAGTAATTTGGAATCTCCACTTATCTCCAAACGCATGGCCCCGGCTCGTTTAGCTAGTGATAGCCCAATGAGAAAGGCTTCGTATTCAGCTGAGTTATTGGTGCATGGAAAGTCTAGCTTGAAAGAGTGCGAGAAGAGTTCTCCAGCAGGAGATACTAGTACCACACCCTCTCCTCCGGTATTAGTGTTGGGGGTGGAAAGAGCGAGTCGAAGAATTGAAAGCAGCCATGCTTCTTTTTGACTAAGAATATATACGGAAGGTCTCGGGAGATTTTCTCGTAACTCCGCGGTGTTTTCTCCTGGGAATGCTGCTAACAGGTATGTAACAGCCTGTCCTTTTATGGCCCTCGGGGAAACGCACGTTATGTCGAACTCTGACAGCTGCAGGATCCATTTAGCCGGCCTCCCTATCAGGGAGGGTTTCGAGAGAAGGAACTTTACGGGTCGATTTGGATATTAACACCACCTTGTTGGAGAGGAGGTAGTGCCCGAACTTCCTGCGGATGGAATAAATTAACGCTAAACACGCCTTTTACGCTTTGGGGTATACGAGTTCGGCGTCTCTCAACATTCGGCCAAGTAATATATGGGATATTCAATTCCTTTGTCGTCTTCTTGAGCGAGGAGGGCTCCGATGGCGGTATCGCTAAAGGTTGTGTAAAGACATAGTGGCTTCCCTTGCATAGGAGGCTTCATGACGGTCGGGGAGGACGGCGTTTCTTTGGATCTTCTGGTACGCTTTTTCTTTGAGACGTAGTCCATGTGAAATTCGCTCCTTTTTCAATGAGAGGGGTAAACGGTAATGGTGTGCCGGCCCCGGTATGAAGCGGCGAATGTAGTTTACCTTGCCCATGAAACTCGGAGCTCTTTTGCGGTTTGTGGTGGTGGCATCGTGAGGATAGCTTGCGTCTTACCGGGTCAACTTTTATCCTGCGACCGTTACTTGGAATCCTAAGAACTTCCCGAAGAGACACCAAAGGCGCATTTCAAAGGATTCATCTTCAACTTGTATTCGCGACATCTTTCGAACACTTGTCATAGCGTTTCGGATGATCCGCTCGAGTCTTCGATTTAACTACCACATCATCTACGTAATCTTCGACTTGCTTGTGCATCATATCGTGGAAGATGGTAGTCATGGTGCGTTGGTAAGTAGCGCGCGGCGTTCTTGAACAAGAAAGGCATTACGGTGTAATAGAAGTTTCCGAGAGGGGTTGGAAAGCATTCTTACTCGCGTCGTGCTCATACATCTTTATCTGGTTGTAGCCGCTATATCCATCCATGAAAGAGAACATACCATGTCCACTGGTAGTGTGTACTAGCATGTTGATGTTAGGGAGCGGGAAATCGTCTTTAGGGCAGCACTTGTTCAGATCTCTGAAATCGACACAGCATCTCGATCGACCATTCTTCTTTTAACGGAACGATATTGGCCAACCGGGTGGGATGTTGAATAGGTTTGACAAAACCAGCGGCTAGTAATTTCGGACCTCCGCCTTGATTTGTTATTCTACGTCGTGTCCGAATTGTCTTGGAGGCCGCTTGACTTGGTTTGGATCCGGGTATCACGTGCGAGATGGTGGGTGACCAGTTTTTATCCAATCCCAGGCATTTCTTCGTAAGTCCATGCGAAAAGTCCCGGTATTCTTTGAGTAGGTCGACTAGCTTTGAGCGTTCGTTAGAATGTAGAGTCGAACCGATCGGAACGGGTCGCGGAATTCCTCATTCCCTATATTGTGATTTCGAGTTCGTCGGTGGTTAAGTCGGTCCCGTCTTGCAGCTTCTGAGGGGCGTCTGGAACTTCCTCCTGGTTATTGTGAAAACATTCTTTCGGGCGGAGAGACCGGGTCATGGTCTCCCCTACTAATTGCTAACAACGGTGGTAATGTGTGAGTTTTCCCTTTTTGCTTCGTCCTGCGGTAAGGGTGCACTCTCGCTTGGTGCGGGCACGGGTTACGCCCGGTGGCGGGAGACTGGCGGGTCTTCCTTCTGAGGAGACGGTGGGAGGGCGGTCTCCCTCGTGGAGTATCTCCGTTTGTCACTATCTCTCGAGTAATGTCCATTTTGGTAGCGTAAAACCGTGAATCTTGGTCGTCACGCCTTTTGAACCCTCCTTCGGCCCATGTGCTTCTACGCGATGGCGGGTGCATAGGGGGACGGTGACGCGGGGATGCGGACAACTTCTCCGTTCGATCTGTTTTCGGGCATTGGTGGTATGTTGAAGGAACGATCTTGAGATTGTGCGACCACGGCCTTCCCAAGTATCATGTGGTAGTCGGTTCTTTTTCAATCACTTCAAACTTCACGCTTGATTGAATCGGCCCTACTGCCAACTCCAAGTTGATGTAGCCGTACGTGCTAGTTTGGTTGCCTTCGAAATCCGTCATCGTAGTGGGTTGTCGTACGATCTCGTTAGGTCGCACCCTGGCAGCTTTAAGTGTCTTGAGAGTGATGACATTGGAAGATGCACCCGTGTCAATGAGCGCTCTTCGAAACTCTATGTTCCTGACGAGAGCCGTAACATGCAAGGCCTGGTTGTGACCTTCTTCTACCATCATGTCATCATCTCAGTGAAAACAATATTGTTGGTGGATCTTCGGGGATCCTTGGAGTCCCCGTGGGTGCGAGAACTAGTGATGCGTTCGGTGCTATTCGGTTAATAGCGAGAGAATATTTTTACTCGCTGGTCCTTGGAGAGGTGTAGCAATTCACATAAGTTTTCTACCAACATGGTCGCCTCTGGTCCGGCTTCCGGTCGATGTGAAACCATTGATTTGAGAATGCTCATTCGGGATGTCAGTCCCTGTTCTTGATCTCCAGGGAACATGAACCACTTAGCTCCGATGTTAGGCTGATGAGGAAGTCGAGTATGTTGTTAATCGCATCCTTCATTAGATCCATGTTTTTGGCATGGATCTCCGAGCTCGCATCGGTCAACCAGTCTTGGGACCTCTTCATTGGTCATATTGCTTCCGAAATTGACGAGTTATCATGACCTTGAGCGGGATCAATGTTTGTGGAGATGGCGATAGCCGACCATGCTTGCGCGAAATTTGAGGACGGAAACTGGAATTTGATATTGTAACCGAAAGATCAATCCTCCCGCTGTGGTCGTCAATTGTTTATGAGTAAAAATCGTTTCCGTCGATTTTGGTAAATTCGGTAGTTGAGTGAGAAACTGGTTTAAACCCTAAACAAATGTGCTGCACGTGAGCACTTTCTAGATTCGAGAGATCAATCTGTACAAGTCCGGCCTAAACCAAGAAATGGCCGTTCTAGACTTGCTTCGGTCACAAAGTGGAGGAGAAGGATTGATTTGGGGAGGGAAGCAAAGAAAGGTGTTGAGACCCGAGAATAGTTCGGGAGAGTAGTGTCTCGACTTGTATCGAGAAAGTGAAATCTTAGGAAGCTTGCAAGAGATGAAAGCTTTTTGGAGAGCTTGCAAAGTTGCCTTTTCTCGAGAGTGTTTTATTTTTCTCGACCGAGACTTGTCGTGTCTGGTGGAAATAGGTAAGACCTATTTATACAAGTCGAGATTGAAACGTACCCTGGCCTCATGAAGGAAGAGAGTAAAGGGTGAAATAATGAGAGGAGGTGGTAACCGCAAGGTGTTTATGGGTGAAAACGTTTTCACCATTATTTCCTCATTTATTTGACCGATTTATTCCAATTCACGCTTTCTTAATGTGAGCGTAGTGTACGCTGCAAGCTGTGACCGCCAAACCAAGACCCCGGAAAGCATCCCCGGTTTGTGTTGATGTCTCGAGTGTTGGTTGCACCTTGAGTGCAAGTGGCGCTGCTAGGGGCGCGTGTGGCATGTGCCAATGGCATGTGCGGAATGCCTTTGTTGAGGGTTGCACCTCGAGTGCAAGTGGCAATGCCAGAGATGCTAGTGGCGTGTGTGGCATGTGCCAATGGCATGTGTAGAATGCCTTGGTGGTAGTTTGTACGTTGAGTGTAAGTGGCAATGCATAGAGCTGCTAGTGGCGTGTGTGGCATGCGACAATGGCACGTACGGCCAAGTTGGCCTAGGTTTCACGGCTTGCAAGTTGAGCTACCAGCGTGCGTGTTTGGCATGTGCCAATGGCATGCGTGGCCAATTCGGATCATGGCCTGGTAAGAAAAGCTACCAGCGAGCGTGTTGGCATGTGCCAATGGCATGCTCGGCCATTAGGGCCACGGCCTGGTAAGAAAAGCTACCAGCGAGCGTGTTGGCATGCTCGGCCATTAGGGCCACGCCCTGGTGAGAAAAGCTACCAGCGAGCGTGTTGGCATGTGCCAATGGCATGCGTGGCCAATTTGGCCTAGGTTGCACGGTTTACAAGCCTAGGTGCGGGCGCTACCTTGGCATGGCGCGGCTAGGGCCAAGGTAAGGGTGTTTGGCGGTTTGGCGTGGCGTGACCAGCCGTAGCTAGGTCCAAGCGGTGTGCGAGTGTGTTTGGCATGGCATGGATAGCTTGGGCTAGGTGTGGCCGGCATGATTTTCCATTGGCACGGAGGTGCGGCTAGCATGGTTGGCATGCTTTGACTAGCATAGCGCGTTTGGTGTAACTAGCATAGCTAGGGCCAAAGGCGAGCAGCGTTTGTCATGGCGCTAGCTTGGGATAGGTGTGGGCGGCATGATTTGCCATTGGCACGAGGAGGTGCTGGCTAGCATGGTTGGCATGCTTTGGCGCGTTTGGTATGGGCTGGCATGATTTGCCATTGGCGTAGAGGTGCGGCTAGCTTGGGCTAGGTGTGGGTCGGCATGATTTTGCCATTGGCACGGAGGTGCGGCTAGCATGGTTGCCATGCTTTGCGCGTTTGGTGTGACTAGCATAGCTAGGGCCAAGGCAGAGTGCGTTTGGCATGGCGCGGCTAGCCCAAGCTAGGTGTGGGCGGGCATGATTTGCCATTGGCACCGAGGGGAATTAAGGTTTTGTTCGTTGTAACCCTAATTTGAAAAGATACCCCTATTAATTGCGAATACATGCATTAAACATTCTAATAAATGTGTCACATAGGTAACATTAGGTTATTTGGGTGTTTATACGATTTTACCCTTTGTTTAAAAACCACCATCAACATCTTCCTACCATGAATTTTCTTTGTCCGCATAATTAGGATCGTAAAACCAATGTTTGTTGTTGTTCCGGAATTTTGCTCCATCGAGTATTGACGGACTCCGTCTTGTTCAGCCAACAACCTATGAGTCCAGCGATGAAGATGATGTCGATGTAAGTATTCCTTTGTATAATTAATCATGATACTTCTTGAATAAAATAATGATGATTATTGCTAATATATCCGAGGAGGAAATTGTCGTGGAAAACCAACACGGCCAGGTTGTTCATTCGTCTTTGAATGGTAGTGAGAAAGAGAACTTTCAAGAATCTAACCGAATGAAAGTAATAGTGCTCCCAACGTTGGTGTCGACCACATTAATCCTTTAAACGATTTGGAAACCCCTCAAGTAAGTATCCATTTTGTATTCTCTTCATAGAAGTATAATATTTCTGATTTTTAAATGAATGAATGAGAATCCATACGAATGAATGAAATTTTTTAGTGAAATACGTCATCAAAAAATTTGAACTTCGTCTTTTAGCAAAAATGTTGTAGAATCTTCGTGCGATGTCGGAATTTCTCTATATACCCATGATTTCTTATGCCCAGGAAATTTCCAAGCTTTATCATAGAATATTTTTGAGTTTTGAGCATGTTTAAGGGCCGAAATAGGCGAAATAGTAAACTTCGAGGAGACCATCGAAAATTTTCGGATGGAATGTAGTCCAATGTTTTGGCCACATCTATTCGCTCGTTTATCCAATTGATATGAAATTTTTATATGTTGTAGAGAACATCCATAAGAAGATAATGGTATATGATTCGACCTTAGATTCCTTACCAGTTGCTCCTTGATTCGTCGTCTTATACAATGCAATATAAAATCTCTTCGAGCGAGTTTATTGAAAAACGTGTTTTATGACTTTCACACTATTTGCTCATGTCTTGGATGTATAAAGAGAACTTAGATAATGTTAGTTCACTTACATGCTGGATTTTATGATTTCCTTTGGTTTCCATGCTTTAATCTCATGTAATATTCGTATTAGGTGCCAAATGCCGAAGTTGAGAATAATGGAACCAATGATGATGATTTGAACAACACGGCGAATAAAAATGGTTGTGTTAGCAACTATGCACCTAAGGGCCATGAAAACGATGTTGTTGAAGTTGTTGAAGAGAATGATGCTCAAGTTGTTATCACTCCAGGGATAGAGGAAACCGGACCCAGAATGAAAGAGACTGCTCCAACAATAGCAGAAACTCTTCCCTCAATTTCTTTGGTTGTTCCAATAATTGAGAACCGCATAATAGTGCATGAATACCCCGATGCAAGGATTATCTCGTGATCCTCCATTCGGCGAGTCACTCCCATATCACACATCAGTTGGTGGATTTAGCGTTCCCATAGGGTATGCTGATATGTATGAGAAATTGTGGAAAATGTATGGTCACATTCTTTGTAGCCAAGGACCCAAAACACATTATTTTATTGACAATGCAAGTAGGAGATATCTTGCGTGTCATAGATGATTCTGAGACCATGCCTAGAATTATCGTTACTCAAGATGTACTCTTTGATTGGGAGTACAACTTGAAGAAATCTGAAGAACTTGGTTTCAACTTGAAGTGGCTTCGTCAAAGGATCAACACCATCAAGGATGCGGTAGAGAACAATATGCCTTTTACCATTGATGATGTGGTGGAGAAAATGGCTAAGATCGCTGAATTCACTGAAAAGCTGGAGTTGGAGAAAGCGGCCTTGCAAGTCTTACAGAATGCAGAGAAGTGATAGGTGTAGAATACACCGTATTTACTTTATAGAGTTTATGCTTTCTTTGCTATTTTTCTTGTGAATTATGTACTTTACGCGTGCTTTTGAGTTTTATAGATGCAATGGAGTCGCACGGAGGAAAAGAGGAAGAAATTATCCAAATTGGGCCAAAGGGCGAAAGTGTCATCTCACAAAGCGAGCTATATGTGGAGCAAAGTTGAAACGCAGCGAGGAGCGGAAGAGAATTAGGCTGTTGGTTACCCGGAACCGACAGCCAAAGTAATTGGAGGTGGCCCTTATCCACTCGGGCGCTTAGAGTTAATAGCCCCTCTTACATCGCCCAAAAATTGAGAAAATTTATTTCTCAATTATTTTTCACCCGAAAAACGATCGAAACGGAGAGAGTTGTGAGGCTAGGTGGTGAAAGTGAAATTCGGTGAGCTACTGATTTGTTGTGAAAATCAAGAAGACGCAGAGCGTGTAGATGGATTTATGGAGTGATTTCGGAGATGAGAGACCGAGAAGAACCGGGTATGTGTTACATCCGTGATCGAAGAATCAATGATTGAGCTGCCGAGATCGATTTCGTGAGTTTGTGAGATGGGTTCAAAGGAGTTGATGTTTGAATGGTTGTGAGGTCGATTGAGCCTCGATATGGGTTCTCGTAAACCGAAATCGATATCGAGAAACTGAGGTATTTGAAACCCAGGGAGAAGATAAATCAGAGATGGGTTCGAGATTGAGAGATGGAGTAGGTGGTGATGAATGATGCTGGTTTGTTATGATTGGAATTTGATTTGGAGGCTTTGTCTTTGTCGATCTACGAGATGAAGGAAGATTTAAAACAAGAAATTGAAGGAGAATCGGTGAGGATGTCGCTTGTCAATAAAGGTTGGGATTGAATCTCGACCTACAAATCAGACATCACAGATTGTGTGAAGATGGGTTACACTTGACTTGAGTGTTGATTGCCATATGAAAGAATTAGGGTTTGAATTCAAAAGGGGTGAGCAAGAAATGGCGAAGGCTCTCAAGGCCGGAGTTGTTGGCATCGTGTGTGAGATAACTCGGGTGGAGTTAGATGGTCTTTGTGGCTAAGCCTTTTTCGGTGGTTCTTTGGCAGGTCTTGCAGTTTGTGTTGTAATGGAATGCACTGAAGTGGAGAAACCGGTAATAGGTCTTGGTGGTGCCGGTGTCATGGAAGAGGAGAAATGGAATTCGGGGAGGCTGTTCCCATGAGCCAATGGGTCATTAATGACAGGGAAGCTAGGAATGGCGAGGTTGGAGGTAGTGAGTCTGTTTGATTGTTGATACTCAGGTGGAGATAGCAGATGGAGGTTGGCTCTACATGGGTTGGTGTTGATGCAGGAGGAGCTGTTGTTGGCCACTATGGTGTTGTGGAATGGCTGGCCAAGGAATGGTGTTGAGAGGTGGCCTGTGAACTGAAATGATGCTGGTCTGAGCTGGAAGCGATGGCTTGAGGCAGGTGAAGTTGAATTTGAGTCTGCATTGCTGAGAGTTGCAGGTTGCCAGGGCTCGATGGTGCTGTTGTGAGTTGTTTCTATGGAGATAAGCTCATCAGGGAGGAGACAATGTTGCCTGGTGTTATGTTATTTTGCAGCTGGACTAGAGCTGTGTTGTGCAGGGGGCTCAATGTGAAGTTGAACCGAAATTGAGAAGGATTACGATGGTGAAGCTCGGGGAAGAAATGGGTGGCAAATGGCTGGGTACTGACTAAGGCCTGAGATGAAGATTGTGTATGAAGGTTTCAATGGAGGTTTATGAAATGTAGGCAGATGAGTGAGCTTGGTAAGGCTAGTGGTTGTAAAGGCAGGGCAATGGCGGGGGAGATGGTGGAAGGGGATGAATGTGATGGAAAGTACTGGTGGCACAATTGGCCGAGCACAGTGCAAAGTGCAGAGTCGAGGAAGTTGAGCTTGCTGTGGCGGTGGATGGAAAGATGATTTCAGGAAAGTTGTCGCTTGATGGCACGGAATTGGCCACTCGCCGTGGAATGGCTTACACTGGAAGGCTTGAGCTAATAGATAGCAACGTGGTCATATTATTTGGTAGTGAGCTACGAGATGCAAGTGAAGCAACCCGGTAATGGTGTAGGGAGCATGGCCTGGCAATGGCAATTTTATTGAATTGCAGTTACAGGATGTAGAGGTGGTGTTGTTGGTGAATGAGCGCTGAATGGAGTGATGGAGAAGATGGCTGGCCAAAGTGCTGATGCACAATGATAATGCAGCACTGGAAGCCACAGAATGGCTGGAATTGCTGGGATGAAGCACCATCCTGGTGCATGACTGATGCACAGCCTGTGCAATGGCCTGAGGCAAGGCTAGTCAGCTCACTCAGCCAAGGCAGTGACTGACTCAATCTGACTCGGTCTGACTAGAACCAGCTAACTCGGTTTGACTCTTTCTGACCCGATTCAACCCGGTTTGACCCGATCCGACTCAGATTTGACCCGGTTGATCCGGTGACCGGGCGGACTTTGCCGGTCACCGGGGCTGATTTCCGGAGACTTTCCGGCCGATTTCCGGCCACAATCCCAGACTTCCGGCGACCGTTTTTGGGGCGTATTTTCTACACGGGTTTCTCATCCTTGTGGGCTTGGTGGACTCTCACCTAATGGACTTTGAAGACTAAACCTAATTTTGGAAGGAGAGAAAGGCTATAAAAGGGAGGTTTTCTACAACACATAAGATATCTTTTACTTGGAATTCTTTTGGAGAGCCACTTTTGTTTACACTTCTAGGGTTTGGTTTTGTTCTTCTTCTTCCTTGTTTATTATTGAATATTGATGATGATGAACTCCATAGCTATGAGTAGCTAAACATCTTATTGGTTATGGGATAAAAGTTGATTTCTCAACATGCTTTTGATTCAATGAATTAGTTTTGTCTCAAAGTAATTATTGTTTGTGATTCACAATTAATAGTGTTATAAGATTTGAAAACTTGTTAGGTTGAGTCCGGAATCAATCCGATTTGTGTTCATCTCTAGAGCTATATTAGGGTTTTCAATACGAAAAAGTTGTTTATCCCTGATTCTAAGTAGCATAATTGTGGTTAGTGCTTGTAGTGATACATCCTACTAGTCACAAGTGAATCATAACTTTTGTTAAAACGTCTAGTGCTTTTACACATTCGTTTGCATTGATGAGTCTTATTCCATAAAACTTAATGCTCTTAGGGAGTTAAACTTAATTGTGCTTTTACACTTTAGGTTGCTTTCGACGAAGAATTCACATATGCATCTTTTAATGTGGTTGTGATGAAAACAGGAATTAACGGGTTATACTTGCGATCAAGATATCCTAGGACTTTTAATAAATACGAGATTAAAATACCAATTCTAATCATTGATGAAAATACATGTTTGTGAATGATACTATCCCTTGACCAATATCTTCTCCTTATTGATTTCTCAAACTATTTACTTTGCTTTCAACTACTTTTATTTTCTTAAACAACAAACATACCTTGGGTTATTTTAGAAACTGAAATTTACATAACAACAAACGCCTCTCTGTGGATACGAACTCTTCCTTACCTTGTGCTTCATTTAAATTTAGTGCGTAAGAAAGTGAAATTATATTTGACGGATTGACACACGATCAAATTTTGGCGCCGCTGCCGGGGAGGCATACGGCTTGTTATTAAGTTTTTAGTTTCTTTTTACAATTTCTGCTTTTATCTTTGCTTTTCGTTTCTTGTCTTGTTTCTCACTTGTTTTGGAGAATTGTTTGCAGGTGCATAATCTCTGGCTTCTAAGGATTGGAATTATCCAAGGTGCGGGATAGCTACTAGACGCGGCACAATACTCCAACCAAGTAAAGGCACAACGGACGAGCACGAGGAGGAAGTAGGAGAAGAGATTTTCCGACAACGAGAAGACGAAACAATGGGTGATGCAAATCGTTCACTCAAGGACTTAGCTTCTCATAGGCTTGATACACAACAGGGGTGTATTCAAACGAACTCTACTTTTGAGATAAAGCCGGGGTTGCTTAGAGAATTACCAAAATTCCATGGCATGGTGAATGAAGATCCTAACAAACATCTTTTGGACTTCCACACCATTGTCACGGCTATGCTTCCAAAGAAATGTTGAGGCGGATGGTGCAATGTTGAAGGTTTTCCGTTTCTCTTTAATGGATAGTGCTAAGGATTGGTTGTACTATTTACCTCCCGGAAGTGTCACAACATGGAATGGGTTGAAGAAACTCTTTTTGGAGAGATATTTTCCGCATCAAAGGCTACTCAAATTCGCAAAGAAATTTGTGGGATGAAGCAAAACGTGGGAGAATCCTTATATGAATGTTGGGAACGGTACAAGAGATTGGTTGCAAGCTGCCCTCACCACCAATTTAGTGACGCTATGATCATCCAATACTTCTATGAAGGACTCCAATCAAGTGATAGGAATCTTATTGACGCTTTGGGTGGTGGTGCACTAGTTAGCAAGACGGTGGCACAAGCTAGAGAGTTGATTGAAAACATGGCAGCGAACTCACAACAATTTCTAAGTCGTGGTTCGGATGTGATTCTAAGAAGGGTGAATGAAGTGAGTGAGGTGGAGGACCTTCGTCAACAAATGGGTAACATGAATGCAATGCTTCAACAAGTTGCAGCCGCGGTTGTACCAACTTCTTCTCAATCTTATGAAGACGAGCAAGCTAATGCGATCTTTCCAAATCAACAAAGACGGTATGATCCCTACTCAAACACTTACAATCCGGGATGGAGAGATCACCCCAATTTTAGCTATGCCAACAAACAAGGAGCGGTTCAACAACCTACTTTCAACTCTTCAAGTGGATTTCAACCTCAACAACAACAATTCCAGCCGAGGCAACAATTTCAGCAACCTCAAGCACAACAATCACAAAATCAAGGTGCTGATATTGATGCAAAGCTTCAAACTTTTATGCAAGGTATTTCCACCATGTTCAAGGAAAGTCAACAAGAGACTAAGAGTGCTATTAAGGAGTTGCAAACACAAATGGGCTCCATGGCGGTTGATATCAACAATTTGAAGGCACAAAATAGTGGGAGACTTCCTTCTCAACCTATTAACCCAAAAGAGGGTGTCAATGCCATTACGTTGAGAAGCGGAACACAACTTGTGCAACCCGAAGTTGCTGATTCGGGGCAAGGTGGAGACACCAAAGGAACCTGTTTTGGAGGAGAAAGTCGAGGATTCTCCCCAAACTTCTGAGGTACCTATTTCTAACTCTAAAACTCCGGTTTCTACTTATGTTCCTCCTCTACCTTTTCCTCGCAGATTTGCAAGTTCTAAGAAGGCGGAACTAGAAAAGGAGTTTTTAGACGTTCTAAAAAGATTCATGTGAACATACCACTCATTGATGCTATCAAGCAAGTTCCAAAGTATGCAAAGGTGTTGAAGGACTTGTGTACCAACAAACAAAGGCTCAAAGGTAATGAAGTGCTTAGTGTGGGGGAGAATGCTTCGGCAATCTTACAACACAAACTCCCACTTAAGTGCAAGGATCCGGGTAGTTTCGACATTCCGTCAAAATTGGTAACACAACTTTTAACAAAGCTATGTTGGACTTAGGTGCTTCCGTTAATGTTATGCCCAAGCGTCAATGTATAATTCACTTGATCTTGGTCCTCTCAAAAAGGCGGAAATTGTATTGCAATTAGCCGATCGATCTAATGTCTACCCAATGGGTATTGTTGAGGATGTTCTTGTGCGGAGTTAATCAACTTGTATTTCCAGCGGACTTTTGTGTGTTAGAGATGGATGAAGGTGCTCCGGATTCGTCTCTTCCATTGCTTCTTGGGCGTCCTTTCATGAAAACGGCGAAAACCATAATTGATGTGGATAAGGGAACGCTAACTATGGAGTTTGATGGAGAAATAATACGTTTCAACATTTTCGAGACGATGAGATATCCTAGCGATGTCCACTCTTGTTTCTCCATTGATGTGATGGATACATTGGCACAACAAATGTTTGAATTAAACGGTGATGATGCTTTGGAAACCGTGTTAACTACATCCATAGATAATGGTGTAGAGTGTGGTAATGAAGTCAAGGAAGCTCTTGGTGATCTTAATTCACTACAAGAATGCCCAAAAACTCATAATATCTCTTTTATTTCTTTACCATGCAGTGATGAAAAGCTTGTACCTTCAATTATTAAATCTCCGATTTTAGAATTGAAACCTCTTCCCACCACCTTAAGTACTTGTACTTGGGTGATAATGAAGAGTTACCGGTGATTGTTTCTAACAAGCTTAGTGATTTACAGGAGCAAAAACTTCTAAGGGTGCTAAGGAAGTACAAGACGGCCATAGGATGGACAATTGCCGATATCAAGGGTATTAGCCCTGCCGTTTGTATGCACAAAATTCGTTTGGAGGATGATGCAAAGCCTAAGAGGGACGCGCAACGTCGTTTGAATCCTCCCATGATGGAAGTTGTGAAAAAGGAGATACTCAAGCTTTTGAAGTGGGTGTTATCTACCCCATATCCGATAGCAAGTGGGTAAGCCCAGTACAAGTGGTACCAAAGAAATCGGGTGTGACGGTGGTGGAGAATGATAAGAATGAACTTGTCCCAACTCGTGTGCAAACCGGTTGGAGGGTTTGTATTGATTATAGAAAATTGAATGCCACCACTAGAAAAGATCACTTTCCTTTACCTTTTATTGATCAAATGCTTGAACGTTTAGCTGGACACTCATACTATTGCTTTCTTGATGGCTATTCAGGTTATAATCAGATTGTGATAGCACCGGAGGACCAAGAGAAAACCACTTTCACTTGTCCTTTCGGTACTTTTGCTTATAGAAGGATGCCTTTTGGCCTATGCAATGCTCGGCTACTTTTCAAAGGTGTATGGTGAGTATCTTTTCGGAATATGTTGAAAACATAATCGAAGTGTTCATGGATGACTTTAGTGTCTTTGGTGATTCATTTGACCTTTGCTTGAACAATTTGTCTCTAATCCTTGAACGATGTGTTGAAACAAATCTTGTGCTAAATTGGGAGAAGTGCCATTTCATGGTAACTCATGGCATAGTTTTAGGCCATATTATATCTTCTAAAGGTTTGGAAGTCGATAAATCTAAGATAGACCTTATTCGTGCTCTAACCCCTCCCACTACGGTGAGGGAGATTCGCTCTTTTCTTGGTCATGCAGGTTTCTATCGTAGGTTCATCAAGGACTTTTCCAAAATAGCGTCACCACTATGTAACTTATTGCAAAAAGATGTGGTTTTTGACTTTGATGAGAAATGTATGGCGGCATTCAATCGTTTGAAAGAACTTTTGATTTCAGCCCCTATCATTAAACCACCGGATTGGAGTAAGCCGTTTGAACTCATGTGTGATGCTAGTGATTATGCGGTTGGTGCGGTGCTTGGGCAACGTGTGGGGAGGCTTCCTCATGCTATCTATTATGCTTCTAGAACGTTGAATGAGGCTCAACAAAACTACACAACCACTGAAAAGGAGTTATTAGCCATTGTTTTTGCTTTAGAAAAGTTTCGCTCTTATCTAATTGGTACAAAAGTTGTTGTTTTTTCGATCATGCAAAGACTTAGATACTTGCTTACAAAGAAAGAGGCGAAACCGAGGCTCATACGGTGGATTTTACTCTTGCAAGAGTTTGATATTGAAATCAAAGACAAGAAAGGGATTGAGAACACCGTTGCGGATCATTTGAGCCGAATTGCTGTGGACAAGGAGACTATCCCGTTGCGTGAAAGTTTCCGGATGAGCAACTATTCTCAATTGCCTTTGGAGAACCATGGTATGCCGATATTGTCAATTACTTAGTTTCTAAACAAATCCCACGAGAACTTGTCTCGTCTGAGAGGGACAAACTTAAGAGGTTAGGAAACCAATACATATGGGATGATCCATACTTATGGAAACATGGTAGTGACCAAGTGATACGAAGGTGCGTGCCCGAATCGAATTTAACTCTATCTTGTCTTTTTGTCACTCTTATGCTTGCGGAGGACATTTTGGGAGTAAGAGAACCGCGCACAAGGTACTTGAAAGTGGTTTTTATTGGCCAACTTTGTTTAAGGATGCGCATATATTTTGTACAACTTGTGATAGGTGTCAAAGAACCGGCAATCTAGGTGTCCGAAATCAAATGCCACAAACTTTTATTCAATTTATTGAAGTTTTTTGATGTATGGGGTATTGATTTTATGGGGCCTTTTGTCAACTCCCATGGGAATTTTTATATCTTACTTGCGGTTGATTATGTCTCGAAATGGGTGGAAGCTAAAGCCACCCCAACTAATGATTCTAAAGTTGTTTCAGATTTCGTGCAAGCTAATATTTTTGCAAGGTTTGGAATTCCAAGGGCGATAATTAGCGATGGGGGTTCTCACTTCAAAAACAGGTTCTTGCAAAGCTTGTTAAGGAAGTACAATGTGTCGCATAAGATTGCAACACCTTATCATCCACAAACCAATGGACAAGCCGAGGTGTCTAACCGTGAGGTGAAATCAATTCTAGAAAAGACGGTGAACCCAACAAGGAAGGATTGGAGCATGCGACTCAATGATGCTTTGTGGGCGTATAGAACCGCATATAAAACACCAATTGGAATGTCTCCTTTTAGGCTTGTGTATGGTAAACCTTGTCACTTACCCGTGGAAATTGAGCATAAGGCGTTTTGGGCTATTAAACAATGCAACATGGAGATGGATGGGGCTGGAAAGCAAAGGAAGTTACAACTCCAAGAGCTAGAGGAGCTCCGCAATGATGCATTTGAAAGTTCACGGATTTACAAAGAAAAGACGAAAGCATTCCATGATAACATGATTTCTAGGAAACAATTTTGCATAGGGCAGAAAGTGCTTTTGTTTAATTCTCGCTTGCATTTATTTAGGGTAAATTAAGGTCACGATGGATCGGACCTTTTATTGTTATTAATGTGTTTTCTCATGGTGCAGTGGAAATTCGTAGCATAGCTACAGGGAAAGAACTTAAAGTGAATGGGCACCGGTTGAAACCATATTATGAGAACTTCACTTCCGAAGTGGTGGAAGGAGTTAACTTTGTGGATGCGCTCCCTCTGGAGGAGTCATAGAAAGCAAGGAGATAGTCGGGCTGACGACTTTAAACCAAGCGCTAATTGGGAGGCAACCCAAACGATGAGTATTTCTTGTCTTGTATTTATTTCTTTTCTTGTTTTGTTTTTATTTTGTTTTTGCTGATTTCTTATTAGGATTTCCCACCTTGACTTACTTTGGATGATTCAATTCACATTGGGGACAATGTAAAGTTTAAGTGTGGGGGAGCATTTATATGTTTTAGTTTTATATAAAAAAAAAAAAAAATCAGAAAAATAGAAAAAACCAAAAAAGGAATGTGTGCTTTTTGAACTCCGAAATCTAGAACTTGTGCCTTTAGGATGACACCATTAGTGGATGGAACCATTTTGAATGCAGGAGTTGAGGAACCAATTAACTAAAGGGGACGAACATAGCTCAGAAATCACAAATTATATGATAGTTGTTACCATATCTAGGAATATCACCATATCACATTCTATTTTTATTTTTCCATATTTATCTATTGTTCTCTAAGTGCTTTGGTGGGTCACTAGAAATCGACGTGTTATTACTGCTAGGATGAAATAGAGTGGTTGAGTTACTAGAAAAAAAAAAAAAAAAAAAAAAAAAAAAAAAAAAAAAAAAAAAAAAAAATGAAAAAAAAATGAAAAAAAAAAAAAAAAAAAAAAGGACCGATCATTTAGACCAAAACGGAATAAAAAGACACTTGGGAATAGCAAGTATGTGTGAAACGTAGTCCCCTGTCTCCGTCGCCTAAACAAGCGTGGAATGCAGGATCCAAGGCAACTATCATGTACTTGCTGACAAGAAGCATGCGCTTGGATCCAAAAGATCTAATCATGCCGTCTAAAAAATTGGATCCAGTTTGATCCAATCAATGAAAAAAAATAAATAATATATATTGTTGTGTTGAATAAAGTCACTTTTGGTTCCCTTGTATATGCCAATTGATTGATGTAGCATTCAGCACTAAGTAGCTCAATCCAATAGGGTTAGGTTCATCTTAGCAAGTGACCTTGAGATGATATGGGAAACATCGAACACTTGTGAATATCCGCCAACATCTACATCTTTATCCATCTTCTTAATCTTTTCATTGTGATTGTGGTTTGTTAGTTTCCGAGTATTGTGGCTTGTTCGACTATCTAATTAGAGTTTATTTACTAATAATTGAATTGAATTTGCAAGGTATCTCCTCCTGTAGTCAATTTGGATTCATTCATTGATTTGTCATGAATAGACGGAGTTTGAAATATAGGTTTTGTAGGTATATCTCTAGTAAACCTTCACGAGACTATAACTCGTCCACTAGGGACACCTAGGGGTTTAAAGGCTTGTTATTTACGCTAAAAGTGACCGTAGCCTCGACGACACGGAGTTGTTGTATTTTATTTTTGTTTTGTTTGATTTGCTCGAGGACAAGCAAAGTCTAAGTGTGGGGGAATCTGATAGGTGTAGAATACACCGTATTTACTTTATAGAGTTTATGCTTTCTTTGCTATTTTTCTTGTGAATTATGTACTTTACGCGTGCTTTTGAGTTTTATAGATGCAATGGAGTCGCACGGAGGAAAAGAGGAAGAAATTATCCAAATTGGGCCAAAGGGCGAAAGTGTCATCTCACAGGCGAGCTATATGTGGAGCAGGTTGAAACGCAGCGAGGGAGCGGAAGAGAATTAGGCTGTTGGTTACCTGGAACCGACAGCCAAAGTAATGAAGGTGGCCCTTATCCAACCGGGCGCTTAGAGTTAATAGCCCCTCTTACATCGCCCAAAAATTGAGAAAATTTATTTCTCAATTATTTTTCACCCGAAACAGATCGAAACGGAGAGAGTTGTGAGGCTAGGTGGTGAAAGTGAAATTCAGAGCTCTGATTTGTTGTGAAAATTGAAGAAGACGCAGAAAGTGTAGATGGATTTATGGAGTGATTTCGGAGATGAGAGCGAGAAGAACTGGGTATGTGTTACATCCGTGATCGAAGAATCAATGATTGAGCTGCCGAGATCGATTTTCGTGAGTTTGTGAGATGGGTTCAAAGGAGTTGATGTTTGAATGGTTGTGAGGTCGATTGAGCCTCGATATGGGTTCTGTAAACCGAAATCGAAATCGAGAAACTGAGGTATTTGAAACCCAGGGAGAAGATAAATCAGAGATGGGTTCGAGATTGAGAGATGGAGTAGGTGGTGATGAATGATGCTGGTTTGTTATGATTGGAATTTACAGTTTGGAGGCTTTGTCTTTGTCGATCTCTCGAGATGAAGGAAGATTTAAAACAAGAAATGAAGGAGAATCGGTGAGGATGTCTTTGCTTTGTCAATAAAGGTTGGGATTGAATCTCGACCTACAAATCTGTACATCACAGATTGTGTGAAGATGGGTTACACTTGACTTGAGTGTTGATTGCCATATGAAAGAATTAGGGTTTGAATTCAAAAGGGGTGAGCAAGAAATGGCAGAAGGCTCTCAAGGCTGGAGTTGTTGGCATCGGTGTGAGATAACTCGGGTGGAGTTAGATGGTGCGTGGCTAAGCCTTTGCCGGTGGTTTTGGCGGAGTCCTTACCGTGTTGTAATGGAATGGAATGCACTGAAGTGGAGAACCGGTAATAGGTCTTGGTGGTGCCAGTGTCATGGAAGAGGAGAAATGGAATTCGGGGAGAGGCTGTTCCCATGAGCCAATGGGTCTGTTAATGACAGGGAAGCTAGGAATGGCAGGTTGGAGGTAGTGAGTCAAGTTTCGGTTGATACTGGTGGAGATAGCAGAGATGGAGGTTGGCTCTACATGGGTTGGTGTTGATGCAGGAGGAGCTGTTGTTGGCCACTATGGTGTTGTGGAATGGCCGGCCAAGGAATGGTGTTGAGAGGTGGCACGTGAACCGAAATGATGCTCGGTCCGAGCCGGGAAGCGATGGCTTGAGGCAGGTGAAGTTGAATTTGAGTCTGCATTGCTGAGAGTTGCAGGTTGCCAGGGCTCGATGGTGCTGTTGTGAGTTGTTTCTATGGAGATAAGCTCATCGGGGAGGAGACAATGTTGCTCGGTGTTATGTTATTTTGCACTGGACTGGAGCGTGTGTTGTGCGAGTGGGCTCAATGTGAAGTTTGAACTGAAATTGAGAAGGATTTACGATGGTGAAGCTAAGGGAAGAAATGGATTGTGGCAGGTTTCAATGGAGGCGACTAAGGCCTGAGATGAAGATTGTGTATGAAGGTTTCAATGGAGGTTTATGAAATGTAGGCAGATGAGTGAGCTTGGTAAGGCTAGTGGTTGTAAAGGCAGGGCAATGGTTCAGGGGGAGATGCAAGTGCGATTCTTTGAAAGATGATGAAGGGTTGCAGGTGATGGAAAGGTACCTGGTGGCACAATTGGCCACTGGAACCGAGCTTTGAGCTAATAGATGCAAGTGGTGGTCATATTATTTGCAACTACGGTAATGGTGTAGGGAGCATGGCCTGGCAATGGCAATTTTATTGAATTGCAGTTACAGGATGTAGAGGTGGTGTTGTTGGTGAATGAGCGCTGAATGGAGTGATGGAGAAGATGGCTGGCCAAAGTGCTGATGCACAATGATAATGCAGCACTGGAAGCCACAGAATGGCTGGAATTGCTGGGATGAAGCACCATCCTGGTGCATGACTGATGCACAGCCTGTGCAATGGCCTGAGGCAAGGCTAGTCACTCACTCGGCCCAAGGCGATGGATCGACTCAATCCGACTGCCCTGACACTAGAAACAGGCTAACTCGGTTTGACTCTTTCTGACCCGATTCAACCCGGTTTGACCCGATCCGACTCAGATTTGACCCGGTTGATCCGGTGACCGGGCGGACTTTGCCGGTCACCGGGGCTGATTTCCGGCGACTTTCCGGCCGATTTCCGGCCACAAACCCAGACTTCCGGCGACCGTTTTTGGGGCGTATTTTCTACACGGGTTTCTCATCCTTGTGGGCTTGGTGGACTCTCACCTAATGGACTTTGAAGACTAAACCTAATTTTGGAAGGAGAGAAAGGCTATAAAAGGGAGGTTTTCTACAACACATAAGATATCTTTACTTGGAATTCTTTTGGAGAGCCACTTTTGTTTACACTTCTAGGGTTTGGTTTTGTTCTTCTTCTTCTTTGTTTATTATTGAATATTGATGATGATGAACTCCATAGCTATGAGTAGCTAAACATCTTATTGGTTATGGGATAAAAGTTGATTTCTCAACATGCTTTTGATTCAATGAATTAGTTTTGTCTCAGTAATTATTGTTTGTGATTCACAATTAATAGTGTTATAAGATTTGAAAACTTGTTAGGTTGAGTGGGAATCAATCCGATTTGTGTTCATCTCTAGAGCTATATTAGGGTTTTCAATACGAAAAAGTTGTTTATCCTCGATTCTAAGTAGCATAATTGTGGTTAGTGCTTGTAGTGATACATCCTACTAGTCACAAGTGAATCATAACTTTTGTTAAAACGTCTAGTGCTTTTACACATTCGTTTGCATTGATGAGTCTTATTCCATAAAACTTAATGCTCTTAGGGAGTTAAACTTAATTGTGCTTTTACACTTTAGGTTACTTTCGACGAAGAATTCACATATGCATCTTTTAATGTGGTTGTGATGAAAACAGGGAATTAACGGGTTATACTTGCGATCAAGGTATCCTAGGACTTTTAATAAATACGAGATTAAAATACCAATTCTAATCATTGATGAAAATACATGTTTGTGAATGATACTATCCCTTGACCAATATCCTCTCCTTATTGATTTCTCAAACTATTTACTTTGCTTCAATTACTTTTATTTTCTTAAACACAACAAACATACCTTGGGTTATTTTAGAAACTGAAATTTACATAACAACAAACGCCTCTCTGTGGATACGAACTCTTCCTTACCTTGTGCTTCATTTAAATTTAGTGCGTAAGAAAGTGAAATTATATTTGACGGATTGACACACGATCAAAGCGTAAATCTTACTTTGTCGGCTTCCTTTAGTTTTCTTTTCCATAATCTCTTGAACCTTGAACTTCCGAGAGAGATGTGAGATTTTACTTTGGTTTTGATTTTTTATTGGTTTTAGGTAAGTGAATGATTGAGGATTTTCTTTTGGTTTTGATAGAGATTTTTATTTAAATAAAAGAACTTTGATAAATTGCTGAATGCAATTATTGCAAACGTTGGAGGAATTGAAAATACATGTGAAAGAAAATCCTAAAACGCAAATATTAAGTGTTTCAAGTGTTCATGTCTTGATCATAAAACACCCTAAGACATTGAACGCTTCAAGCATCAAAGGCTTTTAGACAATTCTCGTGAATCACTGGCACACTTGTCTTGCCCTTCATATTAGCCAATTTGTAGTATCCTCCAACCGTCGACTTAGCAATCATAAAAGGCCCTTCCCAGTTAGAGTTCCTTGTGGATTGGAGATTATGTTTAGTTGCCTTGAGAACTAAATCCCCTTCATGAAATTTGTTAGGCTTGGTTGCTCGTGCCCTGAATATCTTTTGTTGGTTCGGAATTCCTCGTACAGTAGGATCTCATGTCTGTGGAGCTTTCCAATCCTGTGGCACATGTGGACACTCACGCAAGGGAGAGTATCTAGGATATTGATTGTCGTGCTCAGTCATTATTCTAGCGATCACTGTGTTAGTGAGACGCTGGATTCGGAGAGGTTCTGCGTCCAACCACTTGGTAAAATATTGCTGAGGCGAGACTAACCACTCATAATGTTTGGTGATAGCTAAGTTGTGAGTAAGATCGAGTCCCTGGACTAGGGTAGCATATTTGAAAGTTGATAATATGGACGCATGAGGGGGAATAAGACTTGCCTGAGTACGGAATCTTTTGATGAACTCGTGAGTGCTCTCTTTAGGTTTTTGTGTAAGTTCTATCAAGGTTTCAACTTTCTGCAAATGCTCGAATGATGGATCATCCTCCATGTCTTCCGAATCAGAGCTTTCTTCAACAGAGAAATGTGCAATTGAAGGTGTTGTAGTTACCTTTCCATCATGAATCCATGTTCGCCCGAAGATCATGTCATACTCTGGATCTTCCTTGATTATATGAAATTTGGTTTCCGCCCAGGTTGAATCAATTTTCATCTTGAGAAAGATGTAACCATACGCATCTCTTAGTATTCATTCGTGATCTCTGACTGAGACAGGAGCATGAGTGGCTTCTTGTCGAGTGATGCCTACGGCTCTGAGAGTCTTCAAAGGAATGATGTTTATAGTTGTTCCAACGTCAATAAGCACTCTTTTGAACTCATTTCCTTTGAGGTGTACTGTGGTGAGCAGTCCCCAGTCGTACATCTCTTTGTCAGTGGATGGAGGTTCAGAGAGCGTTTCTGGAATGGATAGTCATTTCCCAGACTCTATGTGGTTTAAAGCCGTGAACATGTCTCCCCTCTGAGCTTTTGATAGATAAAGCAATTCGCAGACATGCTCGATCAATGATTGAACTGCTTCTTTGACTGGTTGCTCAGAGAGCGTAAAGGTTCTGATTGGGAGAGGATTCTTGTGTACTACTCCTTCAGTCCCCAGTTCTCCTAAGTCGGCTTTTTCTTTGAATATGCGCTTCAAAGTTCTGCAATCACTATTCGAATGACTGACATACCTATGAAAGCGACAGTAGCGTGGATTTTCCACTTCCTCCTCTGTCGGCTCTCTCCTGATGGGAGGTAATTTGATCGCACCATCTTGGATCCAGACTTCCAATAACTCGATCACCTCTTCAATGGGGAAAGGAAAGTCTGGTTCTTCCTGGTCATTCTGCTGACGTTGAGCTGGTGCTTGTGCATTTCGAGTTTGATTGTCCTTCCTTGGTGTCTTTGTAGGATGAGATGCTGGAAGAACGTTCTTAGGTTGTTGTGCCTCAGCTTTCCTTTTGCTTCGTTCAGCAACATTCATGGAAGGTTGAACATTGTATTATTTGTTAATCAAGCGCCTGGCACTGCTTCGGGTGTCTCGCGGCTCCTCGATTTTTGTAGCTTTTGTTCTTTCCAGTAGGGCTGGAGAAGTAGTTGATGATCGCTAGGGCCGCTTCATGAAGTTCTGAGAAAGTTTGAAACCGGAGATTTTCCAACAAGGCTCTCAGTAGACAGGATCATTCCATTGATGCACAAGTCCACCGATTCTTTGCTCGGTGATATTTGGATCATGACAATCCAAAGTTCGAATTACGAACTTCTTCACATAGTCGTTCGGATGTTCGCAGTTTTTTCGAGACATTCATCCTAAATCAGAGAGAGTAATCTGCTCCGAGACGAAGAAGTATTTCCGTAGAAAGCATTAACCATTTCTCCCCAGCTAGTGATGCTCCCTTGTGCGATGTTGTTGTACCAAGTATATGCTCGGCCCGTCAGAGATTTCGAGAATTCCTTCAGACGAACGACATGGTTGTGTTCGTGCTCTCCTAGTGCCTCCAGGAATCAAGAGACATATTCTCGAGCATTCCCTGTTCCATTGTAAAGTGTGAACATTGGAGAAGTATAACCTTTCGGGAGAGGGATCCTTTGTGTAGCAGCAGGATATGGAGGTTGATGACGATGGACAGATGGTGTCTTGTCTTTTCCTCGAGCCTCCATGAAGCGTTCCAGATCTTCATGAGTGATGAAACCTGCAGACTCTTTCTCCGGTGGATTTTCTGCAACTTTGCAGGCTTCATCATCATTTACCACATGGATTGGTGAAACTTCAGAGTCTGTTTCTTTGGCTTTTCCTTTCTCCTTCTCTGAATAACGTCGAGGCTGAGCTTGTTCAGGTGACAACTTGTCTGTGAGGTCCTTGAGATGAGCGCATAGTTCCTTCTGTGTTGTTTCCATCTCTACTTGATTTTTAGCGAGAATTTCTTGAATCTTCATGAGATCGGTTATGGTGAGCACATTTTCTTTAACTTCCTCGGGAGACCGGCCGAAGAGAGGATGGTTGTTATTGGTTTGAGGAAGAGTGGTGCCGCCAGTACCGTTATTGGAAGCAGGAGTAGTTTCTGGGGTACCACCGTTGTTGCTAGTGCTGGCGTTGTTTGCGTTAGGATTTGTATCTGAACCTGACCTAAGATCAACCATTTTGTGAAAATATGAGATTGCAACTGAGATATTAATCTCCCACTGTGGTCGCCAATCTGTAGATAGGGAAAACGATTTGCTGTTTTTTTAGGAAGGTGAAGAGACGACGGTTCGGGCGAGACTCCTCAACCGGGCAAATTGCTTAACCTCACACGGATGCATTGCACGGGAGTGCTTTGAGTTCGAGAGATCAATCTGTAGGACTCTGGCCTAAACCAAGTCAATAGCCGTTCCAGAGTCAATTCGATCACAAAGAGGGAGATGGGTTGATCAGTAGGAGGGAAGCTGAGAATTGTGTGGGATCAATGATGATCAAGGATTGTGGATGTGTTTGTGGGTTTCTGTAAATTGATTAACTGCTGAGTTATAGAAATAAGTTTTAATCGAGAATTGTTGTGTAGACGAATGTTGATGTCTTCAGTCATCGATTTTGGACTTATTTATATTGTAAGAATAGTAAACACATTGTACCCGGTAAGTGTGACGGTTTCTTGAGTGAAAGAATGGGAAAGTGGGAGATCGTGGTAAAACCAGTTCCGCGTCATGTGAATACTTGGTAGATCGTCCACCCACTACTTTGCTAACTCCTTCAACCGCTTGCACGACTTACTCACATTTCTCATCGTTGATGAACACACGTTTTGTAGGCCGCCATACCAAAACCCTAATTGATGTCCCCTATGTGACATGATTGATGTCTCACGACCGTGGAGTCTGCAAAGCAGACGTGTATTTGATTAGTCAGTCGTTGACTTGATTAGACAGTGAGTCTAGGTTTTGTTGAATTGAGCATGATTGACGAATGCTCAGAGATTCATGGATTAAACGGTGTTGATATTGCTCGTCTGATCAAATATTGTAAATTTGATGAATTGTTGAATATTGAGTAATATTAATATTGATAGTTAGATCAATATTCGAGCAACTGAGAGAGTATTGCTCAATTCGATAAATTACTGAATATTGATAGTTGGATCAATATTTGAGCAAGTGAGCAAGTATTGCGATAAATTACTGAATATTGATAGTTGGATCAATATTTGAGCAAGTGAGCAAGTATTGCGATAAATTACTGAATATTGATAGTTGGATCAATATTCGAGCAACTAAGCAAGTATTGCTCAATTCGACGAATTACTGAATATTGATAGTTGGATCAATATTCGAGCAACTGAGCAAGTATTGCTCAATTCGATTAATTCATCGAATATTGATAGTTTGATCAATATTCGAGCAACTGAGCAAGTATTGCTCAATTCGACGAATTATTGGTAACGTGACCCAATAAAATATTAATTAAAATATTGGTAGCCTACCAAATATTATATAATTAATCCAGATATTGATTGATGGGTCAACATAAATTCATTAACGTTTGAAATTGCTCAAAATCATGATTTGCAGAGCATTTGTTTGAAACCCTAATTTCTGATCAATTGTTCATCAATTGATGACAATTGATGATTTGTTGAAAATAGGCCACTGAGTGAAGGAGTGGCCGGCTACATGGGATGATGGACTACCATGTAACGCCCAAGTGCTCGAGTGAGCGTGCACCAAAGTCCTTTGTTGACCAATTGATGAAAGGATGATTAAATGCTGGTTTGATCATTTATTAGAATAGTGCTCGTCTGAGCATTAGGTGATAAAACCTAATTATGGAGAAGTGAGGGACCGACCAAGAGGGCATGAGACCGGACCTTGGTGGTCATGGGACCAGCTGATGGTCGTTTGAGCAAATTCCAAGTTGGTTGGAAAGAGTTTGGACCCAATATGAGCAATTGAGCAAATTAGGTCAAAATTATGAAGATGTGTGGGACCGGCTCCTTGCAAGCCTTAGGGCCGGCCTTGGTCGGTCAAGGAAGCATGCCCGTGTCACCATACTGTCCGTGTCTCAGTCCTGAGAGTTTTGATATTTTCTGGTGTGCGTTTGAGCAATATCTTGGATTTTCAAAAGAGTTTGATCTTTGACTGAAATTCTTGGTTTTGCTCGAACGAGCAAGTAGGACTTTGCTCATTCGATCAATATTTTGAGAATATTAAAATAATAATAATAATATTTTTCGTGGATAGCCTAGTCGGTCATGTGACCATTTGAATTTTTTGCTTTTTCATGGTTTGAGCAATATTTGAGAAAATATGAAGAAGCCAGGGTTTTTTTTGCTCAAACGGATGAGTTTCATGAGATTATGGAAATATTAATTATGAAAACAAGGGATTGCAAGGTGTGGGACCGGCCAAGGCTAGGGCATGGCCGGTCGGCTAGGTATCCCGGTCCCGCAACACCTTTCCCTCTTTTTATTATTTTTCATGAAACCGTGAAAATATGGAGATACCGTGAGTTTTGCTCAAACAAGGAAAGTTGCTCGAATGAAGGAGTCTTCATGAGTTCATGAAAATAAGAAAATAAGAAAAATAAAGGAAGAGGCATGGGGGACCGGCCACGGCGGCATGACCGTCCGGCCAGTGGGCCCGGTCCATAGGCGCCTCTTTTATTTTTTTTATTATTATTTTCTCTCTCCTGTTTTGTGAAGGATTCCTCGTTTGTACATATTTTCGAACGCTCGTTCGTGCATTTGGGTGCTCGTTCGTGCATCATTGTTGAGTACACTTGCACCATTTTATTGGGGCTTACTCGATGATAGTTCAGATGCCCGATTGTTGAGTAGTTATTACTAATTCATGAAATTCAGCGGAAAATGATTCATGAAATGGAGTAATTAATTGAGTATCTATTACTAATCCATGAATTCCAGTCGGGAATTCAAGGAACGGAGTAATGAAATAAAATGGTTATCTATTACTAATCCATGAATTCAGCCGGGGAATTCAGGGAACGGAGTAATGAGATATAATAGATTATATTCTAGGAATTCAGTGGATGAATGTCATGGTAGAATTAATCTATTTGAAGAATCGAGATATGAGATAGTTGTAGCATCATATTCATTCTGAAAGGTGTATAGTCAGGGAACAACGTGGAGCGTCGACGTCCTGAAGGCGTTAAGCCCTCTAACAAACAATTATGTCTAGAAAGCCGCTTGAATCTATACACGGTCTCTCTACATAGTCAGGGAACAACGAGTATCGCCGACGTCCTGAAGGCGTTAAGCCCTCTGAAAAACAATTATGTCCAGAGAACCGCCCAATCGTTATTCTATGTAGAGGTGGGTCTCTCTATGTAATCAGGGAACAACGAGTATCGCCGACATCCTGAAAGCGTTAAGCCCTCTGACAAATAATTATGTCTAGAGAACCGCCCAATCGTTATTCTACATATAGGGAATGATGAAATGTGCAGCATCGAACGCTCAGCCGGGGAGGCCTTTCGAGAAACATGTTCAGCATGGCTCTGAGAGGAATACTCACTCAGTCAGAGTTCGTGAAATGGTTCACGGATCATAAAATATGAATCGTCACATGCGTTTCTGAAGCCGGTTCAGAAACATGCAGTATCATGATTTTATGATTTTGACCTTTATTGAAAATCCACCATCAACACCTTCTTAAAACATAAGAATAAATTCTCATAAGAAGTTTCCTAGACAAAATAAAATCAAGATTCTTTGATAACTTCATACCTCTCTATGACTCCATCATAAAAGGTATCACTGATATCCTTGATTCTTTTGACCATGGAGATTCTATGTTCATGAGTTAGAACATTCACCTTTCTATCGACAATACGAGCAAGTTGCCTATCCTTGATGCAATCCACGATGAGCTTCTTCTGATTCCGTATCAAGACCTTTTGATTTTCAAGGATTTTGGTCTGACCATCAATGAGATGATTTATTTGCAGTTGAAGGTTTGAAAATTCGACCTTTGAGTCATTCTGTAAATGAATTAAATCCTTGACAGATTCAGCAATCCAGGAGTTGTACTCTTTCCTTGCAATCATCTTTTTCAAAACAAGTTCTTGAACCGAATCGCATCCTTTAATGTCTTCTTCCATATCAAGATTCACCACTTCCTGAGGTCTTGAAGTGCTCTCCATATATATTTTTTTTATTAGGGATGGAAAAATAATATAATGTATATATGTTTTTTCACAAGAGAAATAAATCCTTGTTATGGAAACCCTAGAAACTCACAGGAAGTAGACACAGATGTTCGCGGACCGGTTACAGAAAGTTAATGGATCGGAAAAGATCCAAAATAAGTAAATACACTCTGTTTTCAGATATCTCATATATTTTCATAGCTCAATAATTCGAAGATTCACTTTAAATTAGAGCATATGAATAAGATACATTAATTACTAGGAGTCAAGATAAGACTCAACATTCACATATGACGAAAACAACTTTTGTTTCAAAAATAAAGACACAATATCAGAAGGTATCATACAACGAACTTGAGAATTCTACAACTATCATCCTTGCAACCCTCAAGTTGGTTTTAAGGATGAATGTACGTAGAACTAGGTAACAGAGTGAGAGTAATTCCACTATGAAAATTGAGGGAAGAGTTGTAAATACCTTCTGGATGTTTGTGTTGTGCATTTCTTACCTTCCTCAGGTTATATCTTATTCCAGAGGAATTTGACATAAACTTTTTTGAAGAGGATAAGAATTATGAGAATCCATCTTCTAGACTTAGATCTACCAGTGTACATTTGTGGCGTATGAATTTGCATTATTAAGAGGGACACAATTCCTATAGAGATTTCCAGATGAGTGACCTTGGAAACCTCTTTTATGAGTATTATGGTTTTCTGCATGAATGAAATCCATTGTAGACGTCGTCAGACGATTTACTCTGTCGACTGTAAAAAGAAGTAGATTTTTGAAGATCAGAAATCTGTTTATTTCTAGTAAAACAATGTAGAACATTGTGATTCTTTTTCCTGCAGAAAGAACAGATTTGTGGATAAGAGACATTGGATGGATCCTGTTTTAGACTCATAGCCTTTTCAGAAAACCGCAAGTCATGCAAACATTTCTTAGCAGACACTTCCTTTGGAGTAACTTTCTTCATGCTATGTAATACCACATGAGTATTAGAGATAGGCATAGAAGATGACTTACTCATTAAAACAGAGTTCTCCCATTTCAAGGATTTTCATTGTTCTGGGCTAGTAAAAGAGATGCAACCAGGTTCTCTTTTTCAACAAGAAAGCCAATCAATTCTGATGAATGAGTCTTGATTAAACGTTCTTCTCTAATTGAGTCTTCTCTAACAGTATCTTCAAGCATACTAATCTTTTTGTCTTTGTAAAGTAGTTTCTTGAACAAGATTTTCGATATTGTTAGAAAAAGACTCTACGATACTATAGAGTTCTCGTTCTCTATCAAGAGACTTCTCAAGTTCATCGTTGAGTTGAGCATATTTTTATTCAAGATATCTAATTTTAGAGACTTGAACATCAATAATCTCAAGCATATTTTTCTAAAGTTCCGGTAAGCTCTATTTGATTCGACATAGTGTCAATCATTTGTCACTTTAGAGGGAATGTTATCGAGAATCGATAGCAAAAAGTGTGTACCTCGGGATTCGGAATAATCAGCTAAGGAGTTATCCTTTGAGGTAAGACCAAGACATTTGGCATAATCAAAAAATTTGGAAGACATGTCTATGTGCGTAAAACGAGATAAACCTTTAATCCACATAAATCAGATTGCTACAAACACAGACTTATGAGGTCTTAGCGAGTTTTCCTGCTCTGATACCAATTGGAAGAGCGTGGGTATAACAACCACACCCAATAATTCGTTCGGAAATCTGTATGGACTAACTTCAATATTATTCCGAGAGCACCAGCTTATAAAGCGAGCTCAACCAACAAAGATATCAAAGAGTTATATCTCTTTTTCTCAAATCAATCAGCAAATCAAACAGATAGAAATCTATGAGCCTGATTGATATGAGAAATACTTGGACGGTACAAAAGACCAATACCCAAGTGTCAATCAATTTATATCCAACAAACAAAGGTCGGATTTACCAATTGATTGAACTACGCACAACCTGTGATATTTCAATTATATAAAAATGTAATGCAGAAAAGAAATAATACTGAGACAATTTAAATTTTGTTAACGAGGAAACCGCAAATGCAAAAAAAAACCCGGGACCTAGTCCAGATTTGAACACCAAACTGTATTAAGCCGCTACAGACACTAGCCTACTACAAGTTAACTTCAGACTGGAATGTAGTTGAGCCCTAAAAAAGTCTGACACCAATTAAGGTATAGTCGTGTTCCTTACGCCTCTAGAACCACGCCGGATTCTGCGCACTTGATTCCCTTAGCTAATCTCACCCACAACTAAGAGTTGCTATGACACAAAGTCGAAGACTTATAAACAAATATGTCTCCTATAGATAAGTCTATTCTGATAGATAAATCTGTCTCCCACAGATAAGTCTATTCTGATAGATAAATTTGTCAACCACGGAAGTACCTATGAAGTTTTGTTCCGTCTTATGATAAATCATGGTGAACAAAGAACCAATTGATAATCCGGTCTTATACTCCTTAAGAGAAGCCTAGAAATATCAATCACCTCATAATATCTTAACTATATGGTAGTAGAAGAAGTTACTGTGGAATCGAAAAGAATGAGACGAAGAGCTTTGTGATTACTTTTTATATCTTCCATATCAGAGATAAATCTCGAGAAAATCTTAGAGAAAATAGTACTCAATACGATAGAACAAGTAAGATCAGAATATGCAACTACATAAAAAAATAGTTGGATCCGCTTCACGAATCCCAAATGAAGTCTTCAAGTCTTTAACCTATAATGGTTTTGGAAAAACCTAGGTTAAAGGAGAATCGACTCTAGTCGCAACTAGGACACAGGAAAGTGTCGGGACTAGGTTTTCCAGTTGCTAGAGTTCTCCCTTATATAGTCTTTCAAATCAGGGTTTGCTTTCAATCAAAGCTAAGATAGCTTAGTAACAAAGCATTCAATATTCACTGTTAGATGAAATCCTGATTTAAGATTCAAGCTAAGTTTGTTTACAACCAAAGCAATATCTCCCCGCCGTTAGATGGTCTTAGCTTGTTACACACAAATGAAATATACCTTCAATTAGATATGGGTAACCGTACCTAAACGTGTATATTGAGTTGGATCAATAATAGTTAACCTAAGTTAGCCATATGAACACTTTTGTCGTAACCACATTCATCTAACACTTCTGGATCAACTATGATGATCAATCAATCATGAAAGATAATCAAATAAATCTAATTGTGTTTCAAATAGAGTTGTTCAATTGTTCATTATCTCATTGAAATATATATGAACAAATTGAAACAAAATTGGATTGATTGGTAATCGTACAAAGTACTTATTGAAAAAGCGGGGGTCTAACAACCACACCCAATATTTCGCTTAGCAATTTGTATGGACAAACTCCAATATACTTTCTAGAGAATCAACTAGACAGTCAGACTCAATCTAGATAAAAAGTATATCAAAGAGTTTATATCTCAATCTCTCAATTTGATCTTTACTCAAGCAAATAGAAATCTGCGAGTCTTTATCAAAGAGAGATAACTTGGATGGTACCAAAGACCAATATCCAAGTGTTAATCAATTTAAATCAACAACCCAAAAGGTCGGATATTCTAATTGATTGAACAACGCACAACCTGTGATATTTCAATTATATAAACAAATATAATGCGGAATAGAAATAACACAGACACCAGAATTTTGTTAACGAGGAAACAACAAATGCAGAAAAACCCCGGGACCTAGTCCAGATTGAACACACACAGTATTAATCCGCTACAGACTCTAGACTACTCCAAATTAACTTTGGTCTAGACTGTAGTTGAACCCCAATCAATCTCACACTGATCCAAGGTACAATTATGCTCCTACGCCTCTGATCCGAGCAGGATCCTACGTACTTGATTCCCTTAGCTGATCTCACCCACAACTAAGAGTTGCTACGACCCAAAGTCGAAGACTTTAATAAACAAATATGTATCACATAGAAAAGTCTATAGTAATAGATAAATCCGTCTCCCACGAATAAACCTATGAGTTTTGTTCCGTCTTTTGATAAATCAAGGTGAACAGGAACCAATCAATAACCCGGACTTATATTCCCGAAGAACAACCTAGTATTATTGATCACCTCACAATAATCTTAATCGACGCAGCTAAAAAAGATATTGTGGAATCACAAACGATGAGATGAAGTGTTTGTGATTTCTTTTCTATCTTGCCTATCGGAGATATAAATCTCAAGCCAATTATTTCAATTGTACTCATACGATAGAAACAGCAAGATCAGATCACACAACTACAAGAAAAGTAGTATCGGTCTAGCTTCACAATCCCAATGAAGTCTTTAAGTCGTTAACCTGGTTTTAGAAGAAGAAAACCAAAGGTTAAAGGAGAATCGACTCTAGCTTAGAAAACTAGTATCACACGTAAAGTGTGGGGATTAGGTTTCCCAGTTGCTAGAGTTCTCCCTTATATAGTCTTTCAAATCAGGATTTGCAATCAATGTTAGCTTAGTAACAAAGCATTCAATATTCACCGTTAGATGAAAACCTTATTAGATTCAAGCTAATTGTAGTTGCAGGAAATCCTACACTACACCCCTCACAAGAATCCACACAACTAAGCCATTGAAGATGAACAACCATGATTTTTATTGATTAATTCCTTGAATGTTTACAAGATAAAATGGAAAAGAGTTAAAGAAATTACAATCACTACAAACTTTCTCTCTCTTAATGACTTGCCTAACAATCGGAAAAAGATCTCTCCCTCAACAGATTTGTTCAACTCTTTATATAGGGTAGTACATAGTGGAGGACAGCTGAGTACAAATCGGGAATGATTTGCGAAATATCGGGAGTGTACAAATATATAATCTTGCAACTCTCCTAGATCTCGCTAGGTTTTCACATCTTTCTCGTGTTTTAGTTGTCGTCATTCATTGCGTCATTTATATTACTCATTTGCGACACTTTCGCAATGTTGTCGTTTATTGATCTCGCGAAGTATTGATGTCGCGATATTCTGATCCTACACTAATATTTCTCAACCGTTGGATCGAAAACTTAGCTTTTTATACACAAACGAAATGTTAAATTTTGGGTTTATGAACCGTACCCAAACATTAACATTTGTTGGTTCAACAATAGTCAACCAAATGGTTAGCCATATGAACACTCTCATATCAACCATATTCTTCTTCACCATAACTAGTTCAAATGACTCAAATGAACTAGTTAGAGAGTTGTTCAATTGCTTAGTTCTTATGTAACTACACAAGACACAATCGAAGCAAAAACGGTTTGATTCACTCGAATCGGTTCATGAACTTTATAGCCACGGTTTGCAAAAGCATTCCTTAGTTTATATAAACATTAGTTCAAGAACAACAGGTTTTAGATATAACCTACTCAAGTTCGCGGACTGGGTTCGCGGACTTAAGCTCATGGAAGGAGTACACAAACTCCAACAGAAATTTTTGGGTGAGAACTTCCGCCAGTTCGCGGACTGAGTTCGCGGACTTGGCTTGCGCCACTTCCATTTCTCTTGATCAACAAAGTTCGCAAACTTTTGTTCAAGGAATAAGGACTTATACATATATGTGTTTCCACAAAAATGTTTATATCCTACCAATGGTTATGTAATCTAAACTCTCATTTCAATCATTGAAACATTCTCAGAGAACGTTATATAGACGTTATTCACAGACCATTTTTCTCAGAGAAATTTCCAAAGTGATTGAAACATATCATGACTTTCGTCACTAGGTAAAGATGATTTCGGTTAAAGCGAAAGCTTACCAACACATATTTCGAGAAATAGATAGGCGAGTTAAACTCGGCTCGAAATAGCAAATGTGTATAATAAAAGTCTATACGTCTAAACGACTTTTGTCTCAAGAGTAGGAGATAGAGTAAATAGACTTTTGAGTGACAGATAAGTTCAAGTCTCCACATACCTTTTAGTCGATGAAGTTCCACCGGTTCCTCGAGTAGTCCTTCGTCTTGTATGATGATTGCCATGGAGTTCTTGAGCTCAACTACACTTTATATCCTAGTCCGAGACCTTTAGCTACATATGCTAGAAATCAAGACTTATAGTTTTGATCACTAACATTGACAAACATGCTTGAGATAGCAACGCATGCGAGTTCGACCGAGCAATGCTCTAACAATCTCCCCCTTTGTCAATTTTAGTGGCAAAACTATTAATACATATGGAATACAAAAAAATAAATAAATTAACTTTTGTAGCTCCTATTCCACATGTCTAATCTTCTACATTACTCGAAATCTTCGTCACTTCCAAGTACTCCAATGATCCCAAAGGTTGTAAGTTTAGCATCATCGTTGTTGAAAATCCGTAGCTATAACAATAAGAAAACAAGAGTTCTCAATCATTGTTATACAGTATCATAGTATCATTACACAGCGTCAAAGTTCAATTGTATCACAACTTCAACAACAATACTATGGTGATATGTATCACTCCCCCTTAGTCAATACTCCATCTCACATGGAAACCACTCCCCCTTACATAATGATCCGAAAACCATATGTATTTGTAGTGTGAACTACCTATTAATTCTCCCCCTTTTGTCAATAAAATTGGCAAAGGTACAAGAACGGAATCCTAATGAAATTTCCAAAAGAGACGTTTCATGACCAAAAGAAAGAAACACACATCATCTTATTTAGATGCAATCATAAAGACGAAGCTAAATGCATTCATCAAGAAGTTTTAAAGATACAAGATAACCCCTATAATATTCCACAGCCACACTTCCCACAAAGATATGGCAATTAAGCGCAAGTTCAAAAATATTTCTCCCCCATAATATGTCATTCCCGAAAGAACAACAAGAGCGACTTTAATTTCGAAAGAAAAGAAGGATTTCTTTGGACATAACAAATCACATACAAGTATGAATTTGAATCCAAAATACTCAATTAAATTAACCACAAGAGAACCCATGATTAGTTTAATTGAAATACACAATCAAACTAATCACAAAGAGTAATCAATTTAATTGGCCATACTCACATAAGAGAATCTATGGAGCAATGACTAAGTTAATTATGAAAATAACCAACCCAATCAAAAGTGCTCAAACATAAGAAAACTTATGGAGTCATAACTAAAAAACCAAACAAGATGATTAATTTAGTTCAATATGCTCGTCATAAAGTACCTTATCGAACAACAACAAAGCTAACCATAAAAATAATCAACTTTGATTGTTTTAGTGCTCAACATAAGACACATTACTGAGCCTCACGGTAATACACAAAAAATATGGATCATGGAAGACAATTACTGCGGAATACACAAGGATTCATTCTATTTTACATCATAATTTGCACCATGACATACAATAGACATAATCCTTGAAAAACAAAAGATTTCAACCTATCTTCCATCAATAATTGACAATATAGGCTTAACTTTTATATTTGTCAAAAGTCCATTCATTCCTTTATCAATATAAGAATATCGACTTACGAAAGACTTTACTTTTGACAAGATATGGGAAAATCATAGTTCACGGACGCAAACACACATATCCCATAAACAATTGCAATATATAAAACCATAAAGATTAATACTGCAAAAATCATCTTCCAAACAAGTTTAGGATTTAAACCAATAATCTAAACACATGAAGATGAGAACGTTGGACATAGCTATGTGTAATCACAATAATGGCTATTCCAATCACTAGTTATTCTTCTAACAAAAACAGAAAAATAGAAGATTTACTAGATGATATAAGAAAATCAGAGTTCGTTGAGAACCTCATATCTTTAAATGAATCCATCAAAGAAGGTGTCACTGATTTCCTTTATCCTCTTGACCGTAGAAACACCATGTTCGTGAGTTAGAACACTAACTTAACGATAAACAACCCGATCAAGCTGTCTAGCCTTGACACAGTCCATGATGAGCTTCTTTTGATTCCGTATCAGAAGATTCTGATTAGCAAGGATTCTGGCATGACCATCCAAGAGTTGGTTTATCTGCAGCTGAAGATTTGCAAACTCGTCCTTTGAATCATTCTGAAAACAAATTAAATCCTTGACTGAATCATTAATCCAGGAGTTGTGACCCTTTCTTTCAAGCATCTTCTTTAGAACAAGCTCTTGCAATGACTCACGTTCTTTAGCGTCTTCCTCCATATCAAGATGCACAATCTCTTGAGACTTTGCAGGATTTTTAATATAATTATTATTAGGGATGGAAAAACACAATATAGATATATATATATATATATATATATATGTATGAAAACAGGAGAGAGGAACTCTTGTTTTGAAAACCCTAAGAATTCTCAATAGGAGGACGCGAACGTTATGGACTGCCAACACACAAACTTAAACAGAAAAATATACAACATACTTGAGTAATTCTCAATTATTGTCCTTACACCTCTCAAGTTAGGAACAAGGAAAAGACTACCCGGAATCAAAGCGGTAGAGTGAGAAACAATCCCACTATGATGATTGAGAAGGGAGTTGTACATCTCATCTGACTGCTTTAAATTTGTGCGTTTTTCCTTTCTTTGTTTGACACCCATTCCAGAAAGGAAAGGCACAGCTTGATTGATATATTTGTCAGAAGGTTTTCTCTGAGGACTAAATCTAGGACCTCTTGCAACAGGTTCAAGAGGATTAGGATAGAAGGAAATCCATTTTCTAGACTTAGATTTACCAAAGAATGACTTTATAAACACAGGGAATGCTTTCATCAAGCGAGTCTGTGATGATTTCTAGGAAGGAGATCATATTTATAAGGTTTCTGGTTTTCTGTGGACATGTGATTCACTGCAGTAGTCGGCTGACTATTCATTCCATTGACAGTGGAAAGAAGCAAATTATGAAGTTTATAAATCTGTTTCCTTCTGACAAAATAATGGATACCATAGTGATTCTTTTTCCCACAGAATGTACAGGTTCGTGGAGGACAAGCAATAATTGGCACCTGTTTTAACTTCATAGCCATATGAGAAGATTGTAAGTTATGTAAACTTTTCTTGACACAATCTTCTTCTGGAGAGCATCTCGTCATGTAATGTGATTCGTGAGAATTACTTTGTACAGAGGAGTTTCTCCTTAAGACAGAGTTTTCCTTTTACAAGGATCTGCACTGTCCATGGGCTAGACTCAGAGATGCTTCTAGTTTCTCTTTCTCGACACGAAGTTTGTTGAGATCTGATGAATGAGTCTAGATCAACCGTTTTTCTCTAATTGAGTCTTCCTTAATAATATCTTGAAGAACACTAATCTTTTCACGTTGTAGAGTAGTTTCTTGGAGAAGTTTTTCAATATTCTTAGAGAAAGACTCAATGATGTTGTAGAGTTCATGTTCTCGATCAAGAGACTTTTCAAATTCATCAATCAGCTGATTATGATCCTGCAAATCAATAATCTCAGCAGAGTTTTTTGAGATTCTGGTGAGCTCCATTTCAGCTTTTGCCATCGTGCCCAATGTCTCATCGAAAAGAGATATGTTGACACAAGGTGGAACAATCTTCTTACCTCGAGATTCGGAAGAATCAGCTAAGGAGTAATCCTTTGAGGTATTCCCAAGATATTTTGCATAGTTAAAAGTTGTTGAAGACATCTTGGTATGCGTATAAGAGATATTGTCCTCAGACTCAGATTGCCACAAACATAGACTTGTAAGGTCTTAAACATGTTTGCCTGCTCTGATACCAATTGAAAAAGCGGGGGTCTAACAACCACCCCCAATATTTCGCTTAGCAATCTGTATGGACAAACTCCAATATACTTTCTAGAGAATCAACTAGATAATCAGACTCAATCTAGATAAAAAGTATATCAAAGAGTTTATATCTCAATCTCTCGATTTGATCTTTACTCAAGCAAATAGAAATCTGCGAGTCTTTATCAAAGAGAGATAACTTGGATGGTACCAAAGACCAATATCCAAGTGTTAATCAATTTAAATCAACAACCCAAAAGGTCGGATATTCTAATTGATTGAACAACGCACAACCCTGTGATATTTCAATTATATAAACAAATATAATGCGGAATAGAAATAACACGTATACACCAGAATTTTGTTAACGAGGAAACCGCAAATGCGAGAAAAACCCCGAGACCTAGTCCAGATTGAACACACACCGTATTAAGCCGCTACGAGACTCTATCCTACTCCAAATTAACTTCGGTCTGGACTGTAGTTGAACCCCAATCAATCTCACACTGATCCAAGGTACAGTTATGCTCCTACGCCTCTGATCCCAGCAGGATGCTACGTACTTGATTCCCCTAGCTGATCTCACCCACAACTAAGAGTAGCTACGACCCAAAGTCGAAGACTTTAATAAACAAATCTACATCACATAGAAAAATCTATAGTAATAGATAAATCCGTCTCCCACTAATAAACCTATGAGTTTTGTTCCGTCTTTTGATAAATCAAGGTGAACAGGAACCAATCAATAACCCGGACTTATATTCCCGAAGAACAACCTAGTATTATTGATCACCTCACAATAATCTTAATCGACGTGAAAAAAAAAGTTATTGTGGAATCACAAACGATTAGACGAAGTGTTTGTGATTTCTTTTCTATCTTGCCTATCGGAGATATAAATCTCAAGCCAATTATTTTAATTGTACTCGTACGATAGAAACAGCAAGATCAGATCACACAACTACAAGAAAAGTAGTATCGTTCTGGCTTCACAATCCCAATGAAGTCTTTAAGTCGTTAACCTGGTTTTAGAAGTAGAAAACCAAAGGTTAAAGGAGAATCGACTCTAGCTTAACAAACTAGTATCACACGTAAAGTGTTGGGATTAGGTTTCCCAGTTGCTAGAGTTCTCCCTTATATAGTCTTTAAAATCAGGGTTTGCAATCAATGTTAGCTTAGTAACAAAGCATTCAATATTCACCGTTAGATAAAAACCTGATTAGATTCAAGCTAATATTTCTCAACCGTTGGATCGAAAACTTAGCTTGTTATACACAAACGAAATGTTCAATTTTGGGTTTATGAACCGCACCCAAATATTAACATTTGTTGGTTCAACAATAGTTAACCAAATGGTTAGCCATATGAACACTCTCATATCAACCATATTCCTCTTCACCATAACTAGTTCAAATGAATCAAATGAACTAGTTAGAGAGTTGTTCAATTGCTTAGATCTTATGTAACTACACAATACACAATCGAAGAAAAAACGGTTTGATTCACTCGAATCGGTTCATGAAATTTATAGCCACGGTTTGCAAAAGCATTCCTTAGTTTATATAAACATTAGTTCAAGAACAACCGATTTTAGATATAACCTACTCAAGTCCGCCAGTTCGCGGACTTGGCTTGCGCCACTTCCATTTCTCTTGATCAAAAAAGTTCGCAAACTTTGGTTCAAGGAATAAGGACTTATACATATATGTGTTTCCACAACAATGCTTATATCCTACCAATGGTTATGTAATCTAAACTCTCATTTCAATCATTGAAACAATCTCAGAGAACGTTATATAGTCGTTATTCAAGACCATTTTTTCGTCAGAGGAATTTCAAAAGTGATTGAAACATATCATGACTTTCGTCACTAGGTAAAGATGAATTCGGTTAAAGCGAAAGCTTACCAACACATATTTCGAGAAATAGATAGGCGAGTTAAACTCGGTTCGAAATAGAAAATGTGTATAATGAAAGTCTATACGTCTAAATGACTTTTGTCTCAAGAGTAGGAGATAGAGTAAATAGACTTTTGAGTGACAGATAAGTTCAAGTCTCCACATACCTTTTAGTCGATGAAGTTCTACCGGTTCCTCGAGTAGTCCTTCGTCTTGTATGATGATTGCCATGGAGTTCTTGAGCTCAACTACACTTTCTATCCTAGTCCGAGACCTTTAGCTACATAGGCTAGAAATCAAGACTTATAGTTTTGATCACTAACATTGACAAACATGCTTGAGATAGCAACGCATGCGAGTTCGACCGAGCAATGCTCTAACACTTATTAAGAATCAATTCATGAACATTAAGCCACGGTTTCCAAAGATTGCATTCCTTAATTTATTAATGTATTTGTTCATGAGTATGAAAACATACTTAACCGATTTTAGAACTTTAACCACTAAGTTTGCAAACTGGTATAATATCCGAACTTTGGTCTTGTCCAGACGTTTGCAAACAGGTTTTCAAACAGCAGTCCCGGACGTAACTCAGGTAGAACCGTTCGTATACTGGTATGCAAACTAGGTTTCCGGACCTGAATCACACCAAAACAGTGTGTATACCGGTATGCATACTGTGTTGTATCCAGACAAAGGTTAATTGTTCAAAACTCCTATTTCAATCATTGAAACATCCTTAGAAGAAAACAATGGATGTCTCACACATACAATCAGCTTATAAGTAATTTTCAAATGATCAATACGAAACTTTCCGAGTCGACATCAAATGATTGTCTCACACAAATCATGTAAGATGTTTCAAGGAAATTTCCACATGATCATCTTTTGACTTATTATTTAGTTTCCAACTAAACTCGTCAAGAATAATGATGAATGTAGCTAAAGCAAAAAGATTCCAACACATATTTTGAGAAATAGATGAGCGAAATGAACTCGGCTCGAAATATTAAATGTGTATAGTATAAAAGTCTATATAGCTATACGACTTAGTCTCATTAGGAGATAGAATATAATGGACTTTTGAGTGATAGATATGTTTTAGTCTCCACATACCTTTTGTTGATGAAGTTCCTCCAAGCTCTCCTCAGTAGATCTTCGTCTTCAATCGATGAACGTCGTGAAGTCTAAAGCTCAACTACACATTTTATCCTAATCCGAGACATAACTATAAGTAGACTGGAAATCAAGACTATAGTTTTGATCAACTAAATTTGACAAACAAGCTTGAGATAGCAACGCTTGCAAGTTCGACCGAGCAGTTTTGTAACAGACTACAAGTATCGTACTTGATAGAATTCGGATCCTCTTAATTCAGATACGACTTGATTGATGATCTTGGATATTGATTTTTGAGATTATCCAAGAACTCTTCTACACAATCAGGTTTACGAACCTTTAGTCTATACATATTGATTCTGAAAGAGAAAGAAAAAATCAATATACAATCTTCTTTAAGGGTCTTTCCTTTGACCTACTTGTGATTGTATTACGAACCTACTTAGTACACTCTCCTTTTCAATTAGTATCAGTGCATGTAAACACGGTTAGATCTGATAAATAAATATTTATAATGATTCAAACATGTCATCAATGAGTCAGAGCATGGTCTTTAATTTACCAAGGAAAGATTCATTACACTCCCATAATTATAAACACCTCCTGTAAGGAGATTTCTCTCTTTGAAAAATAACCTTTTGAGAATCTAATAGAGCATATATCCAGGCACTCTCAGAAGTCAGTTGCACAAGAAGTTAACTCTCATGATAAATTTGTTCCAAAAGATATATGTGGAATTGCTGATTCGTGCTCCAAATAAGGATCTTCTATTTGTTCTTCTCTTCTGGATTTAGAATCGGTCTTCTTAATGAATTGCTTCAATTGAAAGAACGAAATAATAATATTCTCAACAAATGACCGGAGGAAAGTCAAGAAATAAAGTATCTTGAGAATGAAACTCAACGACTCAAGAGAAGATCTTATTCGAGCACTTTCAGATTGGTGAGATGGAAAAATATATATGTACTTTGAAACCTTTGTGTTCAAGTAAAAATACTTGCTCATGTTTCTCCACATGCCTTATGGGGAATACAAGTCTTCATAATACTGAGTTTACTAACAAGATGAAAGATCTAAGACATCTTGATAAAGCATTCTCTGCAGTCTGCACCACTCAAAAAGGTTTAAAAAATGTCTTGTTAGATCTTAGAAAACCTGTTCCATGTGTGGTAAAAGAGGTCATACTTCGAAATAGTAAAATAAACAATCGTAAAAAAAAAAACATGCAGAAACTCCTTTCCATATCGAAATGGTAAAGGGTTCCGTCATTATTGCAGGACAAAAGGACATTATTTCAAGGATTGTTTCTCACAGATTCTCAAAGGTGTTTCCATCATCAAGTCTACTGAGATAAAGAAGGATATTTTCAAAAAACAAACTGGCTCTTTGAAAACACCTGTTTGGTGATTTATCATCACAATTGCACTATGTCAACCTTCAAAAGAAATTCTAGTGAAACTATTGAAGAAATAAACAAAAGAATTTCTGAATATAAATCTCTCATCAATAGGTTGAGACGTGGCATCGAAAGGGCCAAAAAAGGTGGCTATGTTAAGTAACTATACTCTTTCTATGAACTGTAGTCCTTCCATGGAGTCAAATTGGATTAAGGTTGGTATAGTTAAATTCAAATAAGAATTTAAGCCAAATGATATCATGATACATGATGACCAAAGCATGCTCATCACACACAACTTGATTGTTCTGTTTTGTGCATCCTCTTTCTCAACAACTTGGAGGACTACACAGTATTTGAAAGGTAGATTTATCTTCCGTGTTGTCATATGATGAGGTCTTATCTATGCTTAGGTGATAATTTCTCCAGAAGGATGTATATACCATTGCCATGACATAAAAAGGATTACAACAATTGTCATATTTAACTGTTGAGCCCTGCTCCATGGAAATGTGTCCACTACACAATCGGTTATGAGACCGTTTGTGTGTGTAGGTTTAATGATTAAATATTTTTGACAATCATTATTGTCGTACATGCACCTCAAATTGTAAGTCATTTTTGTTTGAATCTATGCTACCACATCGCTAAGAGTGAGTCCAAAAAGTAATGAATCGATATGGGTATCAACTGAGTTATGTTACTACGTAGAGTTCTCCCTGCCTATCTGATTCTTAAGCAAGAGACAAGAACAGGGTCCATGAGTATTCTTACCTAAAAAGATAATATGGAATTTGTGTTATTAAAATGTCAATATAATCACATCATTGATATTTAAACTTAGTACATCAAAACATCAAATATCTTCTGACGATTTCTATAAAATTATATCTAACAAGTCTGTCAAGTTTTTGTATGCCTTAATTTTTGAGCTCAGGTACCTTATTCTTAATTATGGATTGTTTGTAACCCGATGGGCCTTTTTGCATCTTGAAAAATTTCTTTGCCCTTGTGAGCAATCTTGACTTTCCTTGAAAGGTTTTGAAAGTGACATACGAATCCTTTTAGAACTCCTATATCTGTTAAGTACTTGCTTTTAGAAAGGACTCTTCTATATCCTGTTTCTCCAACTTGAGAAACTATAAAAAAAATATGTTTGGGGTACTCGTATTTACAAGTGTGCGTGCAAGATTGTCTCTTGAAACCTCAAAAGACATGGATACTCCCTGTATGACCAATTACATAAAGGAATGAAGAAAACGGAAACAAGGAGTTGTTATTACTGATGACATTATCAAGTTATGTCAATGTCCTTTCACCATATCTTTTTACTTTTCTTATGAATATGAAAAAGAAAAATCATATTCAGATATCTTCTGACTTGGTTAGTAATCTCATAAGAGATTTTATGTGACGGACCGGAAAATTGCACCTTGCGCCAGGGAGGGCAGACCGTAACTTCCCGATGCGCCATTTTGATGCTACTAAGCGGGTGTTAAAGCTAGGAAAATACACGTTCATTTTCCTCTGCAATCGTGCTTAGCATGCATGTTGCCTTAAAACTCAGCTTCCACGCCTTTCCAGCTAACCCTTGTTCCGCAAAGTGTTTAAGGCCATAAAGGCTTATTCCGATGCATTATATCATACATCTCTGGATATCGACTCATTCCTTAGGTGCATCAATTAGGCTCATGCCGTACTTTCCTTAAGCTTATACAAGCTTAGCTACTTACATACTGATACAACTGATAGACACATTTTTGTGTCTGAATTGTCCTCAGTGTCTCTATTGTTAGTGCTTGATTTTGTACTTATTATGGTGTTTTTATGTTTGTGTAGGTGTTTTTGGAGAAATACACGTGTGTGGAAAAAGTTGCTCAAAAAGTGCTATTTGGACCCCCGGAGAAAAGTACTAAAGGCACTCTCATTTTGGATAAGGGAACCCCCAGGCACCCCTCAAGGCATCTACTATTCGCACCCCCATATCTATTAGGGGGAGGTCATCCCCTTCGTTTGAACCTGGATTTTGGCGGGAAATGGAGTTCTTTAGTGGATAAAATTAGGGTTGGCATTTTGGACTGGTTTTGAGAAGACTAAAGGGCTGAATTTGATGGGCTGGACTTGATAGAGCTAAACAGGGATTGTGTGATCAATGGTTTCGATTAGAAGTGGTTGAATCATCGGAATGAAGAAAACCAGAGCAGCACGGTTGCGGGAGGAGAAATACACGGGATTTCGTGTGGTTGCAGTGAATATTAATCAGTCTACAACGTTTCTAGTACGTATTGTGGTCTGTTTGGAGTGTGTTAGCCTACATGCAACGCAAGAAAGAGATAAAGAAGGAAATAATCCCGTAAATATGAAAAGATATTATTCCCGAGTAATGAGAAGATTGGAGACTTTACGGTGGGATTTCTTGCTCCTGTTGCTTTATAAAGGGTATTGGTTATCATAGGAAGGGAAATGGAGAGTTAGGGGTGAAAACAGAGGTGATTAGTGAGTTGTAGAGAAGAAACTAGAGGTTGCAGAGTTGTTTCTGCTGCTGCTGCACCTCAAGAACACGAAGAACATAAGACGCACGGAGTACCGTCGTAAATGCTACAGTGACAACGACACATCACTAGTGGGTCGTATTTCTACAGTGACAGTGACATTTAACAGCGGTTTGTAACGCTTCTCATGCGTTGCAAATTCCTGGTATTGCTCACAAGTCCGGTATTGCTCAAGTTTCAAGTCCGGTGTTGATCAAGTCACAAGTCCGGTATTGCTCAAGTTTCAAGTCCGGTGTTGATCAAGTCACAAGTCCGGTATTGATCAAGTCACGAGTCCGGTATTGCTCAAGTTTCAAGTCCGGTATTGATCGAAGTCACAAGGTGGTATTCGAACCAAAACAGGCACATCAATCCCACGTTCGATCAAGTAGGTGCAAGAACCCCACGAACGAAACAGCGTAATCCATCAAGCAGGAAAGACCGACATCATGCTAGGGGAACACTCTCTTGGACTCCTCTTGAACGTGACATGCTCCAAGGACAGGATAACCCGTCTCTCCTGGTAACATCTAACTTTGTCTCATAAGCTTTGTCTTTAACAAATCACCATCTCATGCCTACCACACAATGGTGTAACCATTACGTGCTAGGCATGGGACTTAATGTTGATGGTGGATTTTCATTTAAGGTTAAAATTGTAAAATCCAGAAAATTATGCGCTGACACCTTGTAAAAGATAAAGCCATTAATAAGTGTCGGATACTCCCTCACTTAATTCACTTAGAATGGAGCATGTGGCAACAATCCCATTCTGTGAATACACAAAATTCATCCAGGTTGGAGCATGTAAAGCAACAATCCCATATACCCCGTGAATTTCTAGCATTATTAATTAATGCGCAATCGGCCTTGTATTTCTTGTACTCATTATCGGTGCGGCATGACGATCGAGTGTTGCTCTTACAGCAGCAACACGAACCTCCAAGCATTATAATGAAACCATGTACGAAATACCCGCACAGCCGACTCTCGGTGTGTTATACTAGCCCGATTGAGCCCCTCTCGGTGTGTTATACTAGCCCGATTGAGCATCCGGATCGACCGATCGGCCCGGGATATGATCACCGATCATCCAACTCCACAAGCATGATTGGATGACCCGGATCAATTCCATCACCCCCAGCGGGTATGGAATATCCACGCCGAACCAACGCGGACCCGCATGGACGGCCTCCCTCCGTAATTGGCCTAGCTTGCCAAAACGTCCAAACCATAGCATTATGGGCGGAAAACCCTAAATTAGGGTTTGCGGCATATTACATGTGTCGCAAAACATTCTCAACCATCCATCTTCGCAGGTATAGATGGAGGGTGTAGATGTAGATTCAAAGGGCCCAGAGCATGTCAACACAATCACCATGGGCCCGCCTACATACCTAACCAATCGGTTAGGACCAACCATGGTTGGTTATCCTAATTCGTATGCCGAATAAAGCATTGACGCACGGCCTTGAAACCCAAAATTAGGGTTTTGAGCATCACGAGCGTCCATCTTCTCCGGCACGAATGGAGGGTATAAGATTAGATTAAGCAGGTCCGGTCATACCAGCATGACCATCGTGGACCCATCTATCCCTTCACCCGATCGGCCAAGGCATATCATGCCTGGTTGTTCCAAGACGCGCGCCCAAACTAGCGTGGTCGCACCTCCCAAATCGCAAACTGATCTCGACCGCTCAACTTCGCCGGACGATTTGGATATCTCAGATCACGTTTTCATGGGATATTCAGGTATAGGCGTGAACACCAGCCTACCACCTTCACACCAGACCAATCGGCCAAGACCGACCAAGATTGGTCACCTTGGAACGTGCGCCCGAAGTGGGCATGACGCGCGGCTATTGCGGCACTTGTTTTTCTGTTACAAATTGATCTCGACCATTCAACTTCATAGGACGAATTGAGTGGCCCATATCATACTTTCGTGAGGTAATGGGTATAGGCGCCTACACCGTCATGCCGTCTACACGCATGTACGGTCGGCCTGGCCAAAGTCATATCCCAAGCTGGGATTCGACCACGCTGAAGAGGGATGCTTGCGCACCTCTTCTAAAACCCTAATTCCACCAACGGTCGCAGATGAGTGTCTCAAAGATCATCTCGTCCGTCCAACTTCACCCGGCTTGGTTATACAACCCTGGTCGGGAGTTAACCGGTCGGTGAGGCGTCATGGTAATTACCACCCATCACTCTACCACACCAGGATGCAGTACCTTCATAAAATACACATGATACTTCACAAGTATCAACTTCCTGAATAACGCAGTTATTCAATTCAGCATTACATGCTACCTTTCGTGGATCCACAATCCACACATTCCAGACATCAATCATGTCACAAACTGGGGGGATACATACTGGGGTATTGGTCTGGCGGTTTACAGCGTGCAGCGTGCAACGCGCCATCACAAGAACGTGTTAGGAAGTCATGGACGGTTAGAGATGACAGGAGAAGTGGGCAAGACTGGTCGTGTAACACCAACACACACCTCCACTACTCTATCACTCCACTTCCTCCACTTCCCACGAGAGACGTGAATAAGGCTCAAATGACTTGTATAAATAGGTTCTCCTCCCTATTTTCAACACAGGAGAAAAAACAACAGAGCAAGTCCAGACAAAAAACAGAAACCAAGTGTTAATACAAAACACCGGAACTGATAGCTTGCATCCTGTAAGCCGATTCAGTTTTCTGTTACAAGTCATAAGCAAGCCAACACCTTCACAATCTCAACACCTTCTTCGCTTCCCTCCCTAAGATCAACCCCATCTTCTTCATTTTGTGACCGAAACAAGTCTGGAACGGCCATTTCTTGGTTTAGGCCGGACTTGCACAAATTGATTTCCGAATCTACAAGCACTCACCGCGCAGTGCATTTGTTTAGGGTTTAGATTCATTCCTCATCCACACACTCCAAATTACCAAATTCGGAAGGAATAGTTTTCACCCATAAACAGATATCTTCCTGGTCTGTTGCAGTTTCCTCTTCTTGTGGTTAGCACTTTTTGATCCAGATGACCTGATTATTCCTAAGATTCGCTATATGATTCTGCGAGGTGACTAGTTCTTTCTTAGTCTGGCTGAAGACTTTAAACTTAGCACTTCTTGGAGGTAACCCATGCTCATGCAACACGGTAATATCTTTCCTTAACTCTTTGCTTCAAGTGGTAACAGTTTCTCCTTGTTCATGCTTTTAATTTTATCTTTAGAATATTGAGGACAATGTTAGATTTAAGTTTGGGGGTATGGGAGAAACTTTTAGTTGCAATAAATAAACTCCAGAGCCTAGAAATTTATGCTTATTAAGGTTGGCACTAACCAATCTAAGTGGATGGGAACATCTTGGTTGTAGGAGTTGAGGAACCAATATGATTAGATGGAAACATCTAAAGAGTCTATTCATAAAAGCACAGAGCTCAGGTGTTAGAATTAAAAAAAAAAAAAAATGGTAGTTTCGCCATATCTCGTTGAATCCTTTTCACCTTCTGTTTTTATTTTTATTTTTATTTTAAGTGATTTGGTGGGGCACACGATTCAAGTTGTTACCATTGCTAGGGTGAGATAGAGTGATTGGGATACCAAAAAAAAAGAATTGAGACCAGACCATCAGACCAACCGGAATAAATTCAATAAAGTCGACCACTGGTGCCCTTGTATATGCCGGTTGTGTTGACCTAGAGTTAGGATTATCACCCATTTGGTTCCCTTGTATTTGCCAACTATGTTAATATTAGTCAGACCGGTATCTCAGTCCATTAGGATAGGTTCATCCTAGTAGTGGCCTTCAGACAGATATGGGAAACACCGTTCACCTTAGTCAAACCATCTACGTTTTTTGTCTCTACATCCATCTTCTTCATCTATCCATGTAATTGGTTGACTCCGGTTATGATGTCCAGAAACTATCTTAGTAGAGGTCTGTGACTTATATATGAATTTTAGTATGCTTGAGTGCAAACTCGTGTACAGCAATTGGAATTTCGCATCAGGGTACTTCCTCCTATAGTCAATGATTGTATGCCAACCAAGGAGATTCTTTAGTGCCTTCCAAGGTTCTGCGTACATAGCTAGGGTCTGGAGTAATGGTTTTGTGGGTACACCTCTGGTAAACCCTTTTGGAGACAACAATCCGTCACTGGGGCCACCTAGTGAGTTAGAATTTTAATTTCTAGATTAGTTTTGCTCGAGGACTAGCAAATAATAAGTTTGGGGGTATTTGATAGACACATTTTTGTGTATGAATTGTATCAATGTCTCTATTGTTAGTGCTTGATTTTGTACTTATTATGGTGTTTTTATGTTTGTGTAGGTGTTTTTGGAGAAATACACTTGTGTGGAAAAAGTTGCTCAAAAAGTGCTATTTGGACCCCCGGAGAAAAGTACTAAAGGCACTCTCATTTTGGATAAGGGCACCCCCATGCACCCCTCAAGGCATCTACTATTCGCACCCCAATCTCTGTTAGGGGAGGTCATCCCCTTCGTTTGAACCTGGATTTTGGCGGGAAATGGAGTTCTTTAGTGGCTAAAATTAGGGTTGGCATTTTGGACCGGTTTTGATAAGACTAAAGGGCTGAATTTGATGGGATGGACTTGATAGAGCTAAACAGGGATTGTGTGATCAATGGTTTCGATTAGAAGTGGTTGAATCGTCGAAATGAAGAAAACCAGAGCAGCACGGTTGCGGGAGGAGAAATACACGGGATTTCGTGTGGTTGCAGTGAATATTAGTCAGTCTACAACGTTTCTAGTACGTGTTGTGATCTGTTTGGAGTGTGTTAGCCTACATGCAACGCAAGAAAGAGATAAAGAAGGAAATAATCCCGTAAATATGAAAATATATTATTCCCGAGTAATGAGAAGATTGGAGACTTTACGGCGGGATTTCTTGCTCATGTTCACTTTATAAAGGGTATTGGTTATCTTAGGAAGGCAAATGGAGAGTTAGGGGTGAAAACAGAGGTGATTAGTGAGCTGTAGAGAAGAAATTAGAGGTTGCAGAGTTGTTTCTGCTGCTGCTGCACCTCAAGAAAACGAAGAACATAAGACGCACGGAGTACCGTCGTAAATGCTACAGTGACAATGACACATCACTAGTGGGTCGTATTTCTACAGTGACAATGACATTTAACAGTGGTTTGTAACGCTTCTCGTGCGTTGCAAATTCCTGGTTTATTTGATATCTCTCCTTTTCATCATTTGTAAGCACCTTTGAGCAATAAAATCATATTTTGAACGTGTTTCCAACATGATGAGCTGGACCCCATTGCTGGTACGATGGAGGAAGACGAATTTCATACATGGGTAAAATTATTTAATTCTTTTTACGAATTTTGCATTAATTTTAATTGAAATATGATTTGAATTAATTGATTGTCATTTAATTTGATGAGGTATGCTTAGCTTAAATGTTTTGATACATCATGCTTAGGATTTACAACTAATCTTTTGAGAATCTACCTTGGCAAAATCAGAGTCCATGTTAATTTTATTTATTGAGCTTTAATTGTTGAGAATAAATAAATTGAACCCTATGTTATGAATTCGACGAAATCCTAATCCTAGTAACTCTCTTCATCCTGTGACAATATTTTGTATATATTTTTCTTTTATTTTAGTTTATTAATATTTAAAATCAATCTCATCAAGTCCGAGTGAACGACAACTCTACTTACTACTATATAAAATTCGATCAACAACTTACCTTCCTGACCATACCCAATGCGTCATTGGTGCATGCCTACGTCGAACGCCTTGATAAGAATTATGAGCCTCTGAGGAATGGAATGCAAATTGCCTCATCAAGTTTGGCCACAATCATCTCTTGCATCATAATACCGCGCCAGATAATATGAGAGGCCAATATGCCGCAATCATCCTGACATGAGCGATAACCTGCTTGAACGACAATGATGTAACTCATTGCGGATGCATCCATACCCTTCTCTACTCTAAAGGGATCAAGCATTGACCGTAGTTCATCTTCAAAGGGACAATAATTTAAGCCAACACATGTTGCAAGGTCGTGGCTAAGCAATGATGGCCTGGTCCATATAGGTCGTTTCGTCAAAATGCACAAAGGTTGCGCATAATTTGGTCTGCGGTATGGCAGAGTGATGCCTAAGCATCATATTCCCTATTTGTAAGGCTACGCAGTTATAAATGAGGCATACGTGTCATTTATACTCTTCTGGCTAAGCTATGAAGCTTACTTGGCGCATATGCACCTTCAACCAACTACACATCCCTATATATGTCTTAAGGACATTTTTACAACTTAAAGTTGGGGAGGAAAATGAAATCACCGGTCACATTTTGAGGTTCTTGCTTCATTATTCATGGTCGTTGCCATGTACTTCTGAATAACCAGCCATGATGGTTGTACTTTCGTTTATAGCCCATAGGCCAACTGCAATTAATGACCATAATGGTTGTACATTGTCTCAGCCAAATCTGGTGAAGTGCCATAATGGTTGTATTTTTCAACTTTGGCCCGTATGTCAAATCCAATGTCCATCCATGATGGCCGTATTTCCGATCTGCTCATGGGTCAATTCCAATATTTACAACCATGATGGATGTAAATTATCTCGGTCAGCCTGCTCTGGCCTTATGTACCATTGTGGTGTGATGTCTGCCTTAGGCCAATTGCAACATATACGTCCATGATGGTTGTACAATAACTCGGCCAAAATGCCTTCGAGATGCACCATACTTGGTGCTATATTGGCTCTAGGACGATGTTCCTCTTAACGCAACATAAGCTTGAGATGAAGCTTTATCTCAGGTCATAACGCATCTTTGAGCATGACCATGCTAAAAACATGGGGTGTTATAGTTTGGTTTGAGTGTTATCGGACACCTCTATGTGCTTGTGAGTTCAAAGGTATACTCGCCGCTATGGACTATCATTGTGCACGGTTACAGAACCCAGGACCATATTGCATATTCTTCTATATAATTTAAGGCATACTTTTCACATGCTTACATGAATTATTAATAAGAATTTCATTTAAACTGGGAAAATGTTTGCTTGGATCTCAAGCTATCTTAGCTTAAATTCAAAGCCACGTGTAGCCTTGAAAATCTATAAATAGAGAGACTCTGGCAACATGATTTCTCAATCCCTGACATTCTTATTTCCTAGTTGCAAAGCTAAAGTCGTCCTCTAAAACCTAGGTTCTTCACAGAATTATATTTTAGGTTATGAATTTTAAGACTTCACTTAGGGATTCGTGAAGCCCGGTTTGACTATCTTTTACCTGATAGTTTGTGTATCTGTATCTTGTTTTTATTGATTCTTGAGGTTTTCTAAACTTCGGATCAGAAATGGGATCACAAAGTTATCTTCGTTTCATACTTTGTGGTTTCTCAAGATAAATATCTAAAGTCTTCTTTGATTTTTTTGAATTGTGACTTCACTTAGGAATTCTTGAAGTCTAGTCTGTCTATGTTTACCTGATAGTTCGTGTATCTGGATCTTGTTCTTATTGATTCTCGAGGTTTCTAAACTTCTGATCAGGAACTTAACAGATATATAAAAATCATAAAGTTCTCTTTGTCTCATACTTTGTGATTTCTCGAGATAGATATCTAAAGTCTTCTTTGATTTTTTTTGGATTGTTCTTGAGAGGTGGTTAGTAATCCAGGCTTCTTATCTAACTGAGTTTAAGCATTGCGGATTTGTGAGTTTTTGATAGACTTTGTCTACTACAAATAGATTTCCAAACCTAGATTGAAACACATCAAAAGGGAATCAAATAGGCTTGTCCGTGAGAGGCATATAGGTATCAAAAGTTTTCACTGAGGTTGAACCAACTCTTATGATGTAAAGGATGCCATCTCAGGGAATCAAGTGCATAAAATCTTGCGAGGTTCAAGAGACGTAAGGAACATGACTGCAGCTGAATTGCTTGGAGCGTAATTCTATCTCAACTACATTCCAGTCCAATGTATGATTATAGGCTAGTGTCTGTAGCGGTTTAATACAGTGTGGTGTTCAAGCTAGATGAGGTCCCGAGGTTTTTCTACAGGTGCAGTTATCATCTTTAACAAAATTTCTGGTGTCTTATGATTTTTCTTTTCCGTATTATGTTGTTTATGTTTTTAATAGGAATAACACGAGTATAACTTAATCAATCTAGATAGTTGAAGTTCTTATTATTTAAGATCAAAAACAAGAATCGTTCTTGTTGAATCCATATCTTGAAAGATAGATTGCAAGTTTCGTACTTGTTAGAATTCAAATCCTCTTAATTTATATATGATTGATCTTGGATATTGATTTTCAGACCGTACAAGAACTCTTATATACAACTTAGTTGACGGAACTTTGGTCTATACATATTGATTGTGAAAGAGAAAAAGAAAAACTTAATATACAATCTTCTTCAAAGATCTTTGTTAGAGCATTGCTCGGTCGAACTCACAAGTTTTGCTATATCAAGCTTGTTGTCAAATTTAGTTGTCAAAACTATATCTTGATTTCTAGTCTACTATTATTTAAGTCTCGGTCTGGGATAGTGTAGTTGAGAAACGAGCCAAACATCATTTGCATTCTACCGTTTGAAGGCGAAGATCAACCGAAACTTTTGGGGAACTTCATTAACAAAAGGTAAGTGAAGAATGAACTATCTATTTCTCAAGTTATATTCACTTTTCTATCCTTGAGACGTTTTTCGCATAACTAATTAGACTAGCTTGCATAGACAAGAATTTCGAGTCGAGAATTAATTATTTAGTTTACGAAATTCTCGAAATATAATGACTAAGCTTAATGAAATTTGTTCATACTTGATCAATTTCGGTGGAGAACAATTTATTGTTCGGAACCAAATCATGATTCAAGTTTATCATTCAAAAATAGCCTGGAACAGTTATAAGTGTCATTGATGTTATTCATGAATGTTTTGAATTAATTTAAAGAAATATAGAACTACTATATTCGGAATACAAGACAGTGTTATCAGTCTTACAAACTGATAAAATGGTTATATGTCTGAAGTGTATTACATGTACTTGTAAATGTAGCAGAGTAGCTATATATATCGACTTTCAGATTTGTGTGATACGCATACTCGTATGCACATCATGGGAAAATATGTTTGTTTCGTAATCCGGATAAGTGTGCATATTCTCATGCAAACCATTTTGGTACTGTGGTAAGGAAACCGGGTTAAAGTATTCAAACCGGTATGTGAGCCAATACAGTTCTATGTTCTAGAACCAGTTTAGTACCTAAACCGGTACGCAAACTGAAAAAGTTCCGTGAACTCCGGAACCGGTAAAAGTCTTAAGTTTGCAAACCGGTACGTGAACTGAAAAAGTTCTGTCAACTCCGGAACTTAGATTTGCACCTAATTTTTCAAACCAGTACGTGAACTGAATTTTTTTTGTCAACTCCGGAATTTAGAGTTGCACCTAAGTTTGCAAACCGGTACGTGAACTAAAAAAGTTTTGTCAACTCCGAAACTCCGTTTTGCTTATAAGTTTTCAAACCGGTCCGCTTACTGTGACTTAGCCGACTCACGAATGACTCAAGTATTTGTACCTTGTACATTTACCAACTATGTCGATTATGATTCAATTGCGATTGGATTATTTTTATGAGATGACTTGCAATTGATCAATTCTGTATTAATACTAGACTCATGATCACGATTGTGACTCAAGATTAATGTCTTTGTGAACATGAAAATGAGTGTTAATCTTTTAAAGTTCAAATCGGCTAGTTTCGGCTATCCATGTTGGACATAGTCTTTATACACGGTTCGGTTACAGTTTACCTAACCAGAATGTATATCTTGTTCATGTGAATAAGATTCAAAGCTTTCATCTAACGGTGAATATTGTTTGATTGGTTCCAAAGCTATCTTAGCTTAAACCTAAAGCAACCTAGGATTTTAAGTCTATATAAAAGGAACTCTTGGTAACTGGGATTTTTGAATCCCGACACTACTTTTTGGTGTGTCCTAGTTATATCTAGAGCCGTCTTCTCCACAAACCCTTTTAGGGTTTAGCGACTATCAAAGACTTCATTGGGATTTGTGAAGCCAAGTCCAGTTATCTTGATAACTCGAGTATCGTGATCTTGATTGTTTGTAGAGCTTGCTCCATTGATCAAGATAGATAGAAATCACAAAGTTCTCTTCATCTCAAACTTTGTGATTCCGCAAGTTTTATACTTGTGAGGTGAATAATAATCTAGGCTGCACTTCGGGTTGCATAAGTCCGGATTTTGAGGATATCCAGAATTTTTTCAAGTTGTTATCGATTTCCATCACCTTGATCTTACGTTTGATCTGATCATCCATTTCGATCATAAATCAGGAAATCTATTATAGGCTTAATCTATGGGAGGCAAATTTTGTTTAAAGTCTTCAATTGAGTTGAAGCAACTCTTAGTTGGTAGGACTCCTTCTAATAGAATCAATTGCGCGGATTCCTTCTGGGATTCAAGAGGCGAAAAAGCGTGGAATGTACCGAATCGGTGAGAGATCGAGTTCGGTCTCAACTACATTCCGCATCAAGTTAATTCGTAGTAGGATAGTGTCTGTAGAGGCTTAATATAGTTTGGTGTTCAATCTGGAATAGGTTCCTTCTGCATTTGCGGTTTCCTCGTTAACAAAAAATTTGGTGTTTGTGTTATTTATTTTTATGTATTATATTGTTTATCTTTATAATTGAAATATCACAGGTTGTGCGTTGACAATCACAGTAGATAGGTCCGACCTAGTTTTTTGGATAAGACTTGATTGATCCTTGGACATTGGTCTTTGGTACCGTCCAAGAACTCTCTTTGTAGTTAGGTTCACAGATTCAGTTTTGTAAACGTTCTAACAACAATCGAGAGAGAGATATAACTCTAGACAATTTCCTAGATTGAGTTTTTACTCTCGGAGTTGTGTTGAGTTTGTCCATACATATTTCCTACGAAAAAGTTGGTGGTGTATTTAGGTACCCCAGTGTTTTCCGTCTTTGCTTTGACTTACTTGTGATTATATTAGGTTTTATCCATACAGGTTGCTGAACGGAAAAGTTGGTGGTGTACTTGGTACCCTCTCCTTTTCACCATGACATCTAAAATGTAGATTCTCAACAAGAGAGTTGAACAATTTGAAACATAGAATACTATCAGCTCTACTCTTCATGGGATATATCCAACTGAACTTGGTACAATCATCTACACACAGGATATAATACTTCTATCCCAGATAGGAACAGGTCCCCAAATAAACAAAGGTGTACTAAAGACAGAACTAGTAATATGAAAAGGTAAGCATTTATTTTTACTTAATTCACAAGAACCACAAACAAGCTCAAAATTCTTATTTGAAAGCTTGATATCAACAACATCCAACTTTTGAACTATCTTCTTAGCAGGGGTGAAGCTAAAACAGAACTGAAAGCAACATTGTGTGTAGGATTTTGACTAGGCATGGTATGATATAGATCGTTTTGCATTTTCCCTCTAGCCAGAATATGTTTGCTACTCAGTGACTTGATTTCATATCCCCAATGGATAAAAGATATGGGGACAATGATTATTAAGAGTAAACCAAGCTACTGACATCAAGTTATGTTTGAGATGTGGATCGTATGTAGTTGCGGGGAAATCCCACAATACACCCCTCACTATATTTTGTTTAACTAATCCATTCAGAAGATAATAGATGAACAATTATGAATATTTATTAATAATTTTCTTAATATGTTTACACAGGAAAATGGAATTACACTTAAGATCTTACTAACATTCGCTCTGTTTCTCTCTCCTAATGACTTGCTTTCCAATCCAAAAAGAAACCCCCCTCACAACAGATTCACTCATCCCTTTATATAGGGTAATACATAGTGAATGACAGCTAAGCTGTCCTTTATTTTCGGGAATGTCTCGCGAAGTGTCGCAGGCGTACAAGTATTCGTATTCGCGACACTTCTTAACTTTCGCCAGATTTCATATATTCCTATCGTCATCCAAAGTCGTCATTCATATTTGACCCTCTGCGACTCACTCGCAATGTTGTTATCCGTTGTCTTCGCGAATTGTTGTTGTGGCGATATTATGATCCTACATCTTGCCTCTTCTCATGTCTTCTCTGCGAAGGAGAGAATGTCATGAGAATCAATATTTTGAACCGCCGCAACCGTTTATCCGTACTTGTTTTAGTTTCATCTTTCCATATGGACTTTATTACGAGATGTCTACTCCTCCATTCTATTCCCCGACACGTCTCTTTCAATCGTTTATTCTTGACCATTCACGTCCCTTCTCACATTAAATGCTCTCGTTTCCCCGAGGATGTTTGTCTCTATATATATTTTTCATATCTTTTCTTTTCCTCTTTCGTCTTCTCTCTGCAACTTTTCTTTTATCTTCTTCTTCCACAAGCTGCGCTTCTATTACTGCAAATCTTCGATCTTTTTTTATCATATCTTAATCTTCGATTCTTTATCCATTCCCATATTGATAATGGCTTCACTTAGTCGTATGTACAAACCTCGCTTTATTGAGACTCAGAAAAAAGTTGCGGGATAAAGGTTTCACCCTTTCTACCATTCCTAATCTAGAATGTTCATCTATACTCACTGCCAAGCTTTTTTCTGATCATCAATGTGATGATCACAAGATTATTGTTTCGCTAGGTCAACTTCTCGCAGGACTTCCCATTCCTTTGTATGATCCCCGAGATGCCGCTCTTTTATGAAATCCTTTCCCATCCGAACTTCTCGCGAGCCGTCTCATCAATTAAGCGGCGATTGTATCCGCCTAATGCTTGAGTTTGCCAGGTCGTGGTGCTGGCAAAGGATCTCTATATCCTAACAAAGGTCGACACCCCGAATATGTAAATTTAGAAATAATCCCCGAGAGATACACTGCAGAAAACTTTTTTGAAAATTATGAAGTAATAGGCATGAGAAATAAGAAATCTCGCTGGGGCGCTCGGTTGAAGAGAAAAGATAACATCCCTGAGGATAAATTACTTATGCAAGATATCGACTGGCATTCGGGTAAGAATACTACTCCTCGCCACTCCAAATATGAGAGGTGGTGGGTTGTACCTTTGCTCTTAAGTGGACCTTACATAGCAGGTTCGCATGTACTCCCTGCAAATCTCGCAGGCTATCATCCTTGGGAATTTAAGTGGCCCAAGAAGGCGGAAGAGGTATGTCCCCACAGTTTGCTTTAGCAATCCCTCCTTCCTCTTGTACTCATTGAGTTTGTAAATTTTCCAGATTGTCAAACTGAGGAAAAGTTACAAGGCAAATCCACTGGCAAGTACCTTGGCAATACTTCGATCGCTTACGGATGAAGTAAGAAATATCTTTTTTATGTTATTTAACAATATTGTTGCCTCTATTTCTTATCTTCATTTGTATGCGAAGGTTGACGCCGAGGAAGTGATAGCTGCGAAAGTTAAAGGCAAAACTAAAGCCAATGCACGCAAGGATAAGTCTTCTGTTCCACCATCTAAGAAGCGAAAAACTCAACCTTCCTCTCATCTTAGCTCAAGTTCTGAATCTTCCGATGAGGATGATAATGATAATGTTTTGGATTCAACTTTCCAAAATGAAGCTCAATCGGCCAATTCTCCTATGGATCAATTGTTCAGCATCTTATCGGATTCTCTTCAAGGAATTGGAGATACTCATCTGACTTCTATATGCGAGAACCTCGCCACCATATGTAATGCTACACCTATTTGGATGGCAATGACTCTTTCAAAGGAGTTTCTAGATCTGTATCCCCTAGCTTCTTAAATGCACTTAATTCGTTGGTATGTTCGAACTCATATTTCTCCTCCAACTTCAGTTTTTAACTTATATCTTAATAACCTTTTTATCTTTCTTCGCAGGCTGGAAAAACTTCTTTTGTGGTTGCCTCAGATCTTGAGAGGAGGTTGTTGATGGGTGAAAACTACTCCTACAGAATTTGGTAATTTGGGGTGTGGATGAGGAATGAATCTAAACCTTCAACAAATGCACTACGCGGTGAGTGCTTGTAGATTCGAGAGATCAATCTGTGCAAGTCCGGCCTAAACCAAGAAATGGCCGTTCCAGACTTGTTTCGGTCACAAAGTGAAGGAGATGGGGTTGATCTTAGGGAGGGAAGCGAAGAAGGTGTTGAGATTGTGAAGATGTTGGCTTGCTTATGACTTGTAACGAGAAAGATGAGCAAGGCTTACGGTTGATGCAAGCGTGCTCGGGGTGTTTGAATACGATTTGTATTAACACTTGGTTTTTCTGTCTCGTCTGAACTCGTGTTGTTCTCCGTTATTCCTTGTTGTTGGAAATAGGGCGGAGAACCTATTTATACAAGTCATTGAGCCTCATTCACGTTTCTCGTGGGAAGTGGAGGTAGTGGAATGATGGAGTAGTGGAGTTGTGTATCAGTAACACACGACCAGTCTTGCCCACTTTTCCTGTTCATCTCTAACCGTCCATGACTTCCTAACACGTTCTTGTGATGGCGCGTTGCACGCTGTAAACCGCCAGACCAATACCCCAGATTTATCCCCAATTTGTGACATGATTGATGTCGGAATATGGATCATGGATCCACGAAAGATAGCATGTAATGCTGAATTGAATAACTGCGTTATTCGTAAAGTCGATACTTGTGAAGTATCGTGTGTATTTTATGCAGTCATTTGCATTGTGGTGTGGTAAAGTGATGGGTAATAACGCCTCACTAACCAAATAACTCCCGACTGTGGTTGTATAACCAAGCTGGTGAGGTCGGACGGATGAGATGATGTTTGAGACACTCATCTGCGACCGTTGATGAAATTATGGTTTTAAAAGAGGTGCGCAAGCATCACTCTTCAGCTTGGTCGAAACCAAACATGGGAAGGGTTTTGAAGAGGACCGACCGGGCATGTGTGTAGACAACACGCCGGTGTGCACGTCCATACTTCACTTTCCCAAGAAGGCGCGATCTAAGCCACTCAATTTGACCGGTAAGTTGAGTGGTTGAGATCGATTTGCGATAGGAGTTTGATGCCGCAAGGAGTCGCGCACCATACCCTTTTCCGGCGTGTTTTCCAAGATGACCGGACTTGGTCGGTCTTGGCCGGTTGGTTTGGCGTGAAGATAGTAGGCTGATGTTCACGCCCATGTCTCACCGTCCCATGAAAACGTGATCTAAGCCACCCAATTCGTCCGGTGAAGTTGTGTGGTCGAGATCGATTTGCAATTTGGGAAGTGTAACCACGCATGTTTGAGCGGGCGTTTTGGATTGGCCGGGCATGATATGCCTTGGCCGACCGCATGAGGAGGTAGATGGGCTCACGGTGGTCATGCCGGGTGTGACCGACCCTTGCTCAATCTAATGCAGGACCCTCCATTCGCTAGGAGAAGATGGACGCGCGTGATGGCTTGAACCCTAATTTTGGCTTTCAAAGCCGCGACCATGCTATTTCGGGCGGACGAATGTGTTGTAACCAACCATGGTTGGTTTTGACCGATTGGTCAAGTGTGTGGCGGTCACATGGTGATTGTGTCGACATGCTCCAGGGCCCTTTGAGTCTACATCTATACCCTCCATCTATACTGCGAAGATGGATGGTTGAGACCGTTCGCGGCACATGTAATATGCCGCAAACCCTAATTTAGGGTTTTCCGTCCATAATGCTTGGTATGGACGGTTTCTTGGCAAGCGAAGGCCAATGGTCGACCATGCGGGGTGTTTGTGTGTATTCCATACCCGCTTGGGGGTGATGGAATTGATCCGGGGTCATCCAATCATGCTTGTGGAGTTGGATGATGCGATCAGATCATATCCGGACCGATATGGTCGATCTGGGATGCTCAATCGGGCTAGTATAACACACCGAGAGGGCTCAATCGGGCTAGTATAACACACCGAGAGGGCTCGGGCTAGTATAACACACCGAGAATCGGCACTGTACGGGTATTTCGTACATGGATTCATTATAGTGCTTGGAGGTTCGTGTTACTCGAAGAGTAACACTCGAGTCGTCATGCCACACCGATAATGAGTCTTGGAAATACAAAGGCTGATATGAAATTCACGGGGAAGGGATTGTTGCTACATGCTCCAACCTGGAGGAATTTCATGTATTCACGAGAATGGGATTGTTGCTACATGCTCCATTCTTGGTTAATTAAGTGAGGTGTATCCGTCACTTATAACCGGCTTTATCTTTTACAAGATGTCAGCGCATGATTTTCGGTTACTTACAAATTTAACCTTAAACGAAAATCCACCATCAACATTAAGTCCCCCGCCTAGCACATAATGGTTACACTATTGTGTGGTAGGCATGAGATGGTGACATACGAAATGACCAATTTGGAGTGAATACATATTTCTGGGATAACTTCACATTGTCGGGCGTTTCCACGGAACTGGTTGGTCTTGATTAAGGATGCGAAGGAAGCGGGACTTGATCCGTGAGTCGCTTTGGTTCCTCTCGTACATGTATGAGTTCGGCCGCTCCTTCGGGTGTTTGAGTCGGGGATAGGATTCCTCTTCTACTGGGATTTAGGGCGTGGGTGCTTGTACATTAGGTTGAATTGTTGTGTCAGATGCTCTTCCGGTTCTTGATCGGGGCTCAAAAGAAATCGACTTAGTCGGCGTTGAATCCTCATATATCGGGCGCCGTAATCGTTTTAGGGTTTCCTCGGTATTTATGCAGTGAAGAGATTTTTTGATCCGTTTTTACGGTAGAGCTTCCTTGCAAAAACTCTATTTCCCATCATGTCTAACAACGGTGGATCATCTTCTTCATACCATCCAGATCTCCCATTAAACGTGTACGACCCGCGTCGAGCTTCATGATCAGTCCCCTGTTCGTGTTCTTCGAGTCAAGAAGATCATACGGTTTGTCTCTTCCTTCTTTTCGAAACATTGTTTGTTCTTCATAACGGTCGGAGTGAATAATCCCTTCATTCTTCGAGAGATACCCTACCGGAACATGTGTGACGGTCATTGACGATGATGACTTAACCATTCCTCTTCCTTCAAACACAAACACGCCTACCCCCGCGAACCTCGAAGACGTCGACACGGGTGTCTCATCTTATGAATATCCAAATGCAGGTCTTTCATTCGATGTTCGCATGAAATGCTTATCCTCCAGCTACCAAGATGTCGGTGGATTCTTGGTGCGGAAGGAGTTTGTGCCTTTGTACACCAAGTTGTGGAGGAAGTACGGTCATATCGCAACCAGGAACGTGGTCCGACATTGTTCCTCTGCTTTGGTTACCGCGGTAAATTGCCTTCTTCCCATGATTGCTGAGATGGAGAGTATTTCTATCCGCAATGTTGCTGAATCAAATCTCGAAAAGTGGGAGAATATGGTATCTACCTGTGAATCCATGAAGTTCAACGTGGGCTGGTTGCGGCAATGTCTTGATGTCATCAAGGTCGATCGAGTTGGTATCCTCGCAAATGTTGTTCCTGCTACGAAAGCTATCTTGGAAGAGGAGAAAGCTCTGGCCGCAGAATCGGAGAGAAGGTGGAGCAGTCAGTGCGGGACTTGAAGAAAAGAACGGAGAGATATCAAGCTAGGCTATGAGATGATGCTCTCAAGGAATTATAATCTTCTAGATGGCCTCTTCTAAGCTGTACTCCCTTATTGTTAATGACGTTTATGTCAAGAGTCTTGAACATCTTTGCGGAATAAATTGCATTGGTTTTTGATTGGTGAAACAGGTTTTTCATTGACATCATCTCGAATATAGTTGATGATTCAAACATGTAATGAAAATAAATGCCGTATTGTTGACACAATGAGATAATGGTCAGGTGTAATATGCCTTGAGCCACTTTCCATTGATGACTGCTTCAAGCTTGCCTCCGTCTACCTTAATGATCTTGTAGTAGCCGGTACTGTAAGCCTTGGTGACTGCGTAGGGACCTTCCCATTTTGGTGAGAATTTTGGTGCAGACATGTCTTGTTGGATGTGTTTGGCTGTTTTCAAAACCAAATCTCCCACCTTGAAAACGCGTGGTTTCACAATTTTGTTGTATGCCCTGGAAATTCGATTCCTGTACACCTGAGCGCGTTCTTCTGCTTTATTCCTTCTAAAATCCAGAGTGTCTAACTCTGCTATTCTAGAGTCAGAGACTTCAGCCTCGTTCCAATGGATCCCGGTTGTTGCTGCAATCCTGGCTGATGGGATTCTGATCTCTGCTGGGAGAATTGCATCCGCTCCGTAGACAAGTGAGTATGGCGAAACCCCAATGGAGCTTCTGGGCGACGTACGGTATGCCCATAGTGCCATTGGTAACTGATCATGCCATTCCCTGGGATTGTCGTGTACCGTTGACTGATGATCCGGATCAATGTCTTGTTGGTACTCTCAGCTTGCCCGTTCCCTTGAGGATAGTAGACGGTGGAGAAGACCTGTTTAATGTTGTACTCCTCCAGTAACTCCCGTACCTGCTTGTTGGCGAAGGGAGTGCCATTATCAGTGATGATATGCTTGGGCACGCCAAAACGACAAATGATATATTCTTTAATGAAAGCCGCAATTGTTGCTCCTGTAGTCCCTCGTAGGGGAATGGCCTCTACCCATTTGGTGAAGTATTCCGTTGCGGTTATGATATACTCATGCTGCTTCGATGACGGTGGATTAATCTTCCCGATAATGTCCGGTCCCTGCCAGTAGAATGGTCATGGGCTGCTTATAGAATGCGAGAGGGTAGAAGGCGCATGAACAAGGTTCCCATGAATTTGGCATGTGTGACAGCTTTGAACGAAAACGGCTGCATCATCCTCCATGGTCGGCCAATAGTATTTCTCGTGTATTTGGAGAAACGGTTTCCTCTTCCCTTGATGTTCTCCTTCGTGTGCGCCCTTCAAAGATGACTGGGATTTCTCCTCCGGCCCGTGCACCGTAGCATATCACCTCCGAAGCTCTTGCGTATAAGATCCCTTCATGGAATATGAACCGCTTGGCTCTCTCGCTTCATCTTAATAGCGTCCTTTTGACCGCAGAATTATCCATCACGGAGATAGCTAATGTAGGGTTCTCTCCGGTCCCCGGTGCGGTTCACATTAAAAATCTCCAACCGGTGTGGTGGTGTCCGGCAATTCGAGCGGGGACTTTTGAAGTAGTCTGGATTGAGCCTCCATCTCGGCCGTAATAACCCGGGCGTTGAAGTCGTCGAAAAGCGTTACCACCGATGATTGTCCACAAATTTCATTGTGAATACGATCCGGCTGTATTTGTGCTTCGTCACCTCCCAGACATCTTGACAGGGAGCCGTCTGGATTCCGATAATACAGGATACCATGAAGCATGAAGAAGTTTTGCAGGGTTTTGAGACCGACCTTTCCTTGTGAGAGTGAGCTGTTGAGCTCTCGAATGATCGGAGTTCGCCAATCGTCGGTCTTGGTGTCTTTGTATTGTGATAGCCATGTCGATTCTATGGTTCTCCTCTTTACCGTCAAAGTTTCTTCCGCCCCTTCGAACTTGACTTGGAAGCCAATGATGCTAGGAAATCGGCGTGTTTGTTGTTCTTTGCGACTAACATGGGTTATGGTTGCATCGGCAAAAGTAGTTTAGTAACCTCGTGCTTCGATCAGACGGGGCCGGTGTTACTTCTTTCAATGCGTATACTCCGTTCATTTGATTCACCAGTAACTTGGAGTCACCTCTTATCTCCGGGCGTGTGACTCCGCTTGTTTAGCTATTGAAAGCCCTATGAGGAAAGCTTCGTATTCGCGAGTTGTTGGTGCATTCAAGTCTAACTTGAAGGAATGTGAAAATACTTCTCCGGTTGGAGAGACTAACACCACGCCTGCTCCTCCAAATATCGCTAGGGGTAGCGGAGCCGTCAAAATACAAAAGCCATACTTCTTCTTCCGAGAATAGAGATGTTCGGGAATTCTCCAGGGAGTTCTTCATGTAGTCCCGTAGTACCTTCTCGGGAAATGCTGCCGTAAGTCCGCAACCGCTTGACCCTTGATAGCTCTAGGCGATGCGCACGTTATGTCTAGTTCGACATTTGGAGAAGCCATTTTCCCGTCCTCCCGTCGGGACCAGGCTTTGAAAGCAAGAACTTTGCGGGATCGGATTTAGACACGAGTATCACCCTGTTGGATAGCGAGGTAATGCCTAAACTTCGAATGGAATGGATTAAAGCTAAACACGCTTTTTTTCCGCTCTCGGGATATCGGAGTTCAGCATCTCTCAATATTCGGCTGAAATAGTATATGGGACGTTCGATTCCCTCGTCGTCTTCCTGAGCGAGTAAAGCCCCTACGGCGGCGTCACTGAAGGCGGTGTAGAGGACCAATGGTTTCTCTTGTATATGAGATTTCATGACGGTTGGAGATGATAGTATTCGTTGGACTTTCCGAAAAGCTTCCTGTTGGGTTGCGGTCCAAACAAAGCTGGCTCCCTTCTTCAGCAAGGGGTGAATGAGGCGGTAAGTTGGGCTAAACCAGGTATGAAACGTCGAATGTAGTTTACCTTGCCCATGAAACTCTGGAGCTCTTTCACAGTTCGGGGAGGCGGCATTGTGAGGATAGCCTGAGTCTTGGACGGGTCTACTTTTATTCCTTCTGCGGTCACTTGGAATCCCAGAAATTTACCGGAGGAGACACCGAAAGCGCATTTTAAAGGATTCATCTTTAACTTGTATTCCCGACACCTCTCAAATACTTGCCGTAAGACGTTGGTGTGATCAGCTCGAGCCTTTGACTTGACCACAATATCATCCACATAGTCTTCTACTTGTTTATGCATCATGTCGTGGAAGATTGCCGTCATAAAGACGTTGGTATGTTGCGCGGTATTCTTTAAACCGAATGGCATAATGGTATAGTAGAAATTGCCAAGAGGGGTTCGGAAAAGTTGTCTTACTTGCATCATGCTCATACATCCTTATTTGATTGTAGCGCTGTAGCCATCCATAAAGGAAAACATGCCGTGTCCGCTAGTGGCGTCTACTAACATGTCGATGTTAGGCAAGGGAAAGTCGTCCTTGGGGCAGCATTTGTTCAAGTCTCTGAAATCCACGCAAGCATCGAATCTGTCCGCTTTTCTTTTTAAGGGACCACATTGGCTAACCAGGTCGGATGATGAATGGGTCGATGAAGCCAGCAGCTAGCGGCTCCTTCGAATCTCATTCTTGATTTGTTCTTCTACCTCATGTCCGAATTGCCTCGGAGATTGCTTGATTGGCTTGGATCCGGGCATGACGTGTAAGTGATGGGTGACCAATTTTTCATCTAGACTAGGGCATTTCTTCGTATGTCCAGCGAACACATCTTGGTATTCCTTGAGTAGTTGAACAAGGCTCGTACGTTCGTCTCGTGGATAGAGTCGAACCGATAGAGACCGGCCCGGGAGATTCATCGATCCCGATGTTAACAATCTCGAGCTCGTCGATCGTGGAATTGGTTAGTCTTGTAGCTGTCGCGGGGCGTCCAATACCTCCTCTTGTATTCCGTCGTCTTTGCAGCATCCAATTGGGCGGAGAGACTGGATGGTCTCTCCTGCTAATTGCTAACAGCGGCGCCGGTATATTGTCTTCCCCTTCTGATCACGGCTTGCCTCGAAAGAGCGCTCCCTTTTGGCGTGAGGATGGGCTGAAGTTTCACCGGTTGGAGATGGATGTCTCGTCGGAGAGAGTGTGTCGTGGTGTTTGGCCCCCGGCCGATGTAAGTCGGTCTTCCTCCTGGATTGAAGCCCACGTGGGTAGTGGAGTGCACATGATTTTGTCGGACTTTCCTGCGGAGCATCTTTTGACTCGAATAGCTCCACTCCACATATTGGCGCGTACGGAGACAATGATGCGGGAATACGGACGACCTCCTCATTTAGCACGGTCTTCAGGCACTGGTGATACGTTGAAGGAATGACCTTGTTGTGGTGAAGCCACGGTCTCCCCAGTATCATGTGGTAATCCGGCTCCTTTTCTATGACTTCAAACTTTGCTCGTGATCGAACAGGTCCTACCGATAAATTCAAATTGACGTACCCGTATGTGCTTTGGTTTGATTCCCTTCAAGTCCGTCATCGTGGTGGGCTGTCGTACAATCTTGCATGGGCTGACCTTGGCTGTCTTGAGGGTCTTGAGAGTAATTACGTTCGAAGATGCTCTGTGTCGACGAGGGCCCTCCGGAACTCGAACCCTTGATGTGTGCGGTAACATGTAGGGCTCGGTTGTGACCTTCCTCTGCCATCATGTCATCTTCGTGAACGTAACATTGTTTATAGATGTTTCCGACGCGAGTTGAGACTCTGGACGAGAAGGAGCAAGGTGTGCGTCCGCAGCTATTTTATTGACCGCACAAACGTCTCGCCCGTTGATCTTTTGAGAGGTGTAAGAGTTCACACAAGTCTTCCACTAGAGACACGACTTCGATCTACTTGGCCTCACGGTTCGTAGTAAAGCTGTTGATCCGAGGGGAACTAGTCCCCGGTGTAAAGGTCTCGGCACGCTCATTTCCGACGTCATCTTGATGAGGAGGTCAAGTATGTCGTTTACCGCTTCTTTGATCGGCTCCATGTTCCTCGTCTCGAGTCTCAAGTATCCGAGCCAACTCGCTCATAGTTGGGATTCCTCTGTTGCGCCGCGAATGCGCCGTTGGGAAGAGGCATCCTCGTTGGAGGAACTTCGACCGAGATTTGGATTTGTTGAGGAAGTCCTAAGACCAACCATCTCGGAATTTAGCCAAACAGATTGGGTATTGAAGAAATTGATTTCACAACCGAGAGATTAATCTCCCACTGTGGCCGCAAATTGTTGATGGGTGAAAACTACTCCTGCAGAATTTGGTAATTTGGGGTGTGGATGAGGAATGAATCTAAACCTTCAACAAATTCCTTTGCGCGGTGAGTGCTTGTAGATTCGAGAGATCAATCTATGCAAGTCCGGCCTAAACCAAGAAATGGTCGTTCCGGACTTGTTTCGGTCACAAAGTGAAGGAGATGGGGTTGATCTTAGGGAGGAAGCGAAGAAGGTGTTGAGATTGTGAAGATGTTGGCTTGCTTATGACTTGTAATGAAAGATGAGCAGCTTACGGTTGATGCAAGCGAGGCTCTGGGTGTTTGAATACGATTTGTATTAACACTTGGTTTTTCCGTCTCGTCTGAACTCGTGTTGTTCTCCGTTATTCCTTGTTGTTGGAAAATTGGGCGGAGAACCTATTTATACAAGTCATTGAGCCTCATTCACGTTTCTCGTGGGAAGTGGAGGTAGTGGAATGATGGAGTAGTGGAGTTGTGTATCGGTAACACACGACCAGTCTTGCCCACTTTTTCTGTTCATCTCTAACCGTCCATGACTTCCTAACACGTTCTTGTGATGGCGCGTTGCACGCCGCACGCTTGTAAACCGCGAGACCAATACCCCGAGTATGTATCCCCCAGTTTGTGACATGATTGATGTCTGGAATGTGGATCGTGGATCCACGAAAGATAGCATGTAATCTTGAATTGAATAACTGCGTTATTGGAAAGTCGATACTTGTGAAGTATCGTGTGTATTTTATCGAGTCTTGCGTTGTGGTGTGGTAAAGTGATGGGTAATGACGCCTCACTAACCAAATAACTCCTGACCAGGGTTGTATAACCAAGCTGGTGAGGTCGGACGGATGAGATGATGTTTGAGACACTCATCTGCGGCCGTTGATGAAATTAGGGTTTTAAAAGAGGTGCGCAAGCATCACTCTTGGCTTGGTCGAAACCAAGCATGGGAAGGGTTTTGAAGAGGACCGACCGGGCATGTGTGTAGACAACACGCCGGTGTGCACGTCCATACTTCACTTTCCCAAGAAGGCGCGATCTAAGCCACTCAACTTTACCGGTCAAATTGAGTGGCTTAGATCGATTTGCGATAGGAGTTTGATGCCGCAAGGAGTCGCGCACCATACCCTTTTCCGGCGTGTTTTCCAAGATGACCTGACTTGGTCGGTCTTGGCTGGTTGGTTTGGCGTGAAGATGGTAGGCTGATGTTCACGCCCATGTCTCACCGTCCCATGAAAACGTGATCTAAGCCACCCAATTCGTCCGGTGAAGTTGTGTGGTCGAGATCGATTTGCAATTTGGGAAGTGTAACCACGCATGTTTGAGCGGGCGTTTTGGATTGGCCAGGCATGATATGCCTTGGCCGACCGCATGAGGAGGTAGATGGGCTCACGGTGGTCATGCTGGTGTAACCGACCCTTGCTCAATCTAATCTGTGACCCTCCATTCGTGTGGGAGAAGATGGACGCGCGTGATGGCTTGAACCCTAATTTTGGCTTTCAAAGCCGCGCGACCATGCTATTTCAAAGCGGACGAATGTGTTGTAACCAACCATGGTTGGTTTTGACCGATTGGTCAAGTGTGTAGGCGGTCACATGGTGATTGTGTCGACATGCTCCAGGCCCTTTGAGTCTACATCTATACCTCCATCTATACCTCGCGAAGATGGATGGTTGAGACCGTTTCGCGGCACATGTAATATGCCGCAAACCCTAATTTAGGGTTTTCCGTCCATAATGCTTGGTATGGACGGTTTCTTGGCAAGCGAAGGCCAATGGTCGACCATGCGGGGTCGGTGTGTGTATTCCATACCTGCTTGGGGGTGATAGAATTGATGCGGGGTCATCCAATCATGCTTGTGGAGTTGGATGATGCGATCGAATCATATCCGGACTGATATGGTCGGTGCTTGGGATGCTCAATCGAGCTAGTATAACACACCGAGAGGGGCTCTATCGGGCTAGTATAACACACCGAGAGGGCTCGGGCTAGTATAACACACCGAGAATCAGCCTGTACGGGTATTTCGTACATGGATTCATTATAGTGCTTGGAGGTTCATGCCACACTGATAATGAGTACTGGAAATACAAGGCTGATATGAAATTCACAGGAAGGGATTGTTGCTACATGCTCCAACCTGGAGGAATTTCATGTATTCACGAGAATGGGATTGTTGCTACATGCTCCATTCTTGGTGAATTAAGTGAGGAGTATCCGTCACTTATAAACGGCTTTATCTTTTACAAGATGTCGGCGCATGATTTTCTCGGTTACTTACAAATTTAACCTTAAACGAAAATCCACCATCAAC